>KZ308741.1:195235-223229 GCA_000376725.2 Ladona fulva
TCTTTAACTTCTCTAATTTACATCGCCAGTTATCATTTTAAAATTTAAAAAGTAATAAAGTAAATAGAAATAGAAATAAATAATTTAAAATTATTCATTATTTATTTTTCTTAGGCATGGCTTCTACTGCATCTCAAAATAAAACTGGTAAAATGAAAAGAAAAATAGTGGAGGAAAAGAGAGCGTTCCAAAAAAAATGGACTGACGACTATTTTTTTGTTGAGGCTAATAATAAAGCGCTATGTTTGATATGCAGAGAAGTAGTATCCGTTTTCAAGGACTATAATTTGAAAAGGCATTATTTTCAAATGCATTCAAAATATATTGAATTGCAAGGAATATGCCGTAAACAAAAAATATGAGATCTGAAAAAAAATCTTACGTTTCAACAACAGCTTTTTCGAAAAAATACTTCCCAAACTGATTCATTAGTCAAGGCAAGTTATGTGGTAGCAAATTTAATTGCTAAAAAACTAAAGACGTTCACTGACGGTGAATTTATTAAAGAATGTCTTGAAAGCGTAGCAGACATAATTTGTCCTGAAAAAAATCAGATTTTTGTAAAATAAGTTTATCACACCAAACAATCGCTAGGCGTATTGAAGAAATAGCGAAATCCATTGAAAAAAGTTTGGAATCTCAGTGTGCTACCCATAGCTTTGGATGAAAGCACTGATGCAACGGATACGGCTCAACTTGCCATATTTATTCGAGATATTGACAAGGAATTTAATATTACTGAAGAACTGGCCTTGTTAGTTCCACTGAACGACACTACTAGGTCTGTTGATTTGTATTAAGCAGTAAAAGCAACATTAGTAAGATTTTCCTTAACCATCGACAAAATGTCTGGTATAGTCCAGCTATGGTTGGAAAGAAAGAAGGACTAACAAAACTAATAGAAGACGATGCAAAAAAAATGGATAATTTGTGTTTCATGAAGTATCACTTTATCATACATCAAGAGAATTTGTGTGCAACGACTTTAAAAATGGAAAATATTTTGAACGTCGTCATCAAAACAATAAATTTCATAAGATCAAAAGGATTAAATCACCGCCAATTTCAAGAGTTTCTGAATACTTTGGAAACTAGCTATGGAGACATTGTGTACTTTACTGCAGTCAGGTGGTTAAGTCGTGGTAAAATGCTTAAACGTTTCTATGATTTGAGAAATGAAATAAAGTGTTTTATGGACTCAAAAGGAAAACCTGTACCGGAATTGGAAAATGAGAATTGGTTGGCTGATTTAGCATTTTTTAGTGGATATCACTGCTCATTTAAATGAACTGAACATGCGTCTCCAAGGTGAAAATCAATTAATAAATGAAATGTTTCAAGCAGTGACGGCATTCGAAATTAAGCTGAAATTGTGGCAATCTCAAATTAAGAACAATAACTTAATGCACTTTGAAACACTGTCTCAACAAAGCCATGTAAACAACGAAAAATATGCGGCATTAATTGCTATTTTGTCACAGGAATTTGAGAATAGATTTCAAGATTTTAGAAAACACCAATTGTATATCAGTATATTTGTTACTCCATTCTCTGTTGACATTAACACGTTGACTGCAAACTTGCAAATGGAATGTGTAGAGTTGCAATCAGATATGCAACTTCGAGAAAAATTTATTCAAGTGACTCTATTGGACTAAGACTATTTTCTAAGTTCTACCTGTCTAAAGAAAAATATCCGGCACTTCACGAACATGCCCTGTTCATGACGTCTCTGTTGGAGAGTACGTACATTTGCGAGCAACTTTTTTTCCCGTATGAAGCATACCAAAAATAAAGTTAGAACAAAAATTTCAGATGAGCATCTTGAAAATACTCTTCGCATCTCAACTACCTCCTTCAAACCAGATATAGATGCACTGGTATCGAAAAAACAGGCTCAGTGTTCACATTAAAAATTTTATGTTCTTTCGTTTGAAAAATAAATGTTGTTTTACTATAATCATTTGTATTTGAGTTACATTGTTAATAAATATTATATTCTATATTCTTCTACACTGTAGAAGAAGTACAAAGTTTTTTTTTCTTTAGTTTAGTTAATNAAAATAAACTTCACAACACCCAACGTGCATGTGATGATTTATGAAGAGGAAAAAGCCAATGTAACGAGAAATATGTATGTATAGGAAACATACCACTTTATTTTAAATATTCAAAGTAATTTTTCCTAGAAATTCCGCTGAACGAAGTCGATTTCTGACAACAAACCAACTGAGGCGAGAAGCTTGCCCGACATTAGTCCGCCATATTGTTTGTTTACATCCGTGATGTGTTGCGGTTAAACATCACTTTATCATTTAAAGCTCACTCAATCTGGTACTTAAGTTATACACCAGATAGGACTTAAGTATCGAATATAATACGGTTTGTTGGAGTTAAAATGAAGATTTCACTTAAAGTCCATTTTAAGTATACTTTATAATACCGGGCCTTAAGGACGCAGTAAACGTTATTACTAACTAAATGTCGACTAAATTTACTTACTTGTTACTTTCTTGAAATTCACGTTTGCGTATACCCCATTCACGCATGAGGGGACAAAATGAGTGGCTCTCCGATCGAAAAGGGTGGACAACCATCTTCCATATATGTATGTATTCACCTTCTCAGAGAACAGTCGATCCCAAATAAAGGGCTTGGCCACTCATTCTTTGAAGTAGCCTAAAATATCCTAGCTCATGAATCTCTCATCATTGCTAATTATGTAAGAATTCGAGAGAGGATGATTACAAGGTGAGGTACTGAAGGTCTTCGAAGACAATGGGGGGCGTTCAATCCGGAAAAGAGTGGCGCTGGTAACGGTAGTCGAGATCGGGAACTGAAGCGGTGTCTATTGGGAGATTCACGGGACTGATTTAGATACGGTCCGTGGGAGGTGTATCGGGAAAGGAGGAAGATTGCGGAGGAGGTGGAGGGGGTTGGAGCGACTGAAGGGAAGAGTGAAACAAAGTTTGCCGAAGCGTGGTGATCAAATCGGCGTTTTGTCGAAGTTGAACCGAATTCGGAGAGGGAATGGGGATTGGATGGAGGAAATAAACAGGAGGAGGAGAGATGAGGTTCGATAACAGCGTTGGAATTGAGGTCCCTCGAGAGAGTGGGCGTGAGATAGGACCTATTTTGCATTTCTTGAAACGATCGGAAAGGATCACGCGGTGAGCGGAGAAAAAACTCTCCTTCAAGGTCTCTCCATATTTTTTTACCTTTCCCTCTGTTTTATTTCCCACTTTGTCTCTTTCTCCACCCTTTTCTATAACCTGCCTCACTTTTACGACGACTACTCCCTCTGCGTAATGCTTCCCATTTTGCTATTTCATCCCTCTATAAACTATTGCCCCCACTTTGCCCCAAACTTCCTCTTCATTAGGTATAGGAAGTATTGCTAACATAATACACCATTTTTCACCATCTCTGTCCTCTCTCTTCGTCCGGCAAGTGACTCAGAACTTGTAAGCCTATGTTTTTAAATCTTACATAATTTCCATTTCAAGAACGATATCTCCTTCGGAAACAAATATGTATTTCGAAAATGATACAGTATATGTTAATCTGTAGTTCGGACTTGACATGATAAAAAACAATTAAAAATATTTACAGCCAATCTTTACATAATATACATGCTACGAATAACCCTTTCATAGTTAATATGAAACGCAGCATGTGATTTAGTGTCCAGCAGATTGTTGGGATGGAATGTGTTAAATATCTCAGAGCAAAAACTCGAATCTAGCCAACTTTCAAGTATCTGAATCTTGCTACAAAATTTTTATAATGTACTAATTCATGAATTTTAAGAGAATATTGTCGACTTATGCTACGCTAAGCTATATCATGTAGAACAAGAACTATAATGGTTGGAAGTCATGGAAAGGATAAATGCTTTTCAGATTAATATGCATTGCCCATTCCTCTTAGACTATTCCTTCTATATCATTCCATTGAATTTATCTGAACTTTGCATGATTGTGCCTTTGCGATGCAGATAAAACAAATTAATATTTTGAGGTTATAACATGCCGTCCCCTTGACGATCAAGGCGATTGTCGAAGCCATGCATTTTCCCATTAGAGTACATTAGAATTTAGGGATATATCCTAGTATTGGTAGACCGTATAGAGAAAAGGCAATGCTAGCAATTTTCGTTTACGATAAAAAATCTTTTCGACTTACGACCATGTAAGAGTGCTTTCCGATCGGAGATTTTGTGTATATCTTTGTGGCGAAACTAATTGACCGAATAGAATAATAACAAAAACACGATTTCAAAATTATAAAAGTCATATGTGCCAATTGATGAACACATGAGAGAGCATAGAGGAGGCCTATGGTTTCCTTTCCTATGACACCGAGATTCAAGGAGCACAAGAGAGAATGCTCCGAACGGGAACCGAATACGGAACTTAGTCGTTGGCATTTTGACGCGCTACGTCAGCGAGATTGGCCTCTTTAAAGAATATTGATTAACTGTTGTCAGCTAATGATGACGAAGCCTTCATCAAATATGCATTCTTATTTACGGGAACATTTCAAATTCAATTATTCGCACCAATTATTTAACCAACAGTTTATATTGTGGAAAATGCCCATGCGCATTAGTTGAATTGAATATTTTACGTAACAATTACCAAATTTCTAAATGCACAAATTATTTACTCGTTTGTTTTTAAAATTATGTTTTATATCAATCTCAAGCTGCATTTCATTGTGTATATTGGGAAAGGACTTCCGATTTATAAATCTCACTTTTCTGAATTTCCTCTATCATTACCGGAACCACATCTATCGAAACGTTTGCTATTCATTACAAAGGCTCAACATTTCTTTGCAAGACTAACCCACTTAACGAGTTTCCGCCTTATCCTGTAGTACATTGTACTCCGGATTTCCCAAATCGATCCGCTCTCGCATCCCTCTCACTTTGTCCTTCGCGATCTTATCGGCGAAAGTGTCGGAAGTTGTACACTTCCCCGTAATTTCATTCAGAGTATACACTTCCTTAATTCCTCTGAATATCGTAATATTCCCTTTTTCGACTTTTATCTCCACTATTATAGATTTCCAAAATCGGAAACCAGGCCATACTGAATGATAGATAATGATCCAAGGTCGCAGCCTCCCTTAAAAACTTTGATTTCACCAAATACTACAGCGTATCTGTGAGTCAAATATCCAACCTGAAATACTCTTAAGTCAGGGTTTGACACAGTAAGGCAAGCACTGAAACTATTACAGTATTATAAAATTCGTTTTGGGAATTTTCTTTTACGATAGAGAGTTGAACCTCACTGCATCGTTATAATAAGTTGTTTTCTATTGTATGAAGTAAAGGCATGTCCCACAGTGGATAGGTTCAATGGTTCAAATTTCGCGCTTTTAAAATACAAGGGGGGATTTTAATATTTTTGGAGCACTTCCAAAGTAGATAAACAGCTATAACTCGACAAGCGATAGGAAGCATGGCGATGTTAAATATTTTAAGTAGACATCTTCCTAATTGATAATTTCTTCCGTCTAATTTTCCTCCCTGAGAAATTTTCGAAAGGAAGATCCTTCCGGAATCGATTGCGACTTGAAATCTCAGATTTTCGGGGAAGACTAAACTCTATAGCGTACAAATAATAATACCCTTATGAATGGTCCTTGGTTCGACGCCAGAACGGTTTAATTTATCAGTAACATTGTTAAGGTATTGAACATGTATCTTAAACCGAAACTTTTCAGCATGACGGGTGCGAAAGTTTAAAATCCTAAAGCTTGCAAAATAGAAGCGACTTTTACTTGTTTTTCAAATGATTACTAACTTTAAAAGTGCTTCGGCAGCTAAATTCATATCGCACGTTAGCCCCCCTCCACTAGGAATAGAAACCGGTACCGTTTTCATCTAAATCGAACGCGTTACTCCCATGGCTATCCGTAGGCCCAAGAAATAATTTCGAGGCTTTCTTTTAAAAAGGGAGGAGAATAACCCAGCTGTCTTATTTAGACTGCCTACGATATGTCTTGTGGACCACGCACTTGAATTCGAAAACAACGAATGACAAGGTGGTCTCAGAACACATAGTCCCTATCTTAATCTTCGTCTGAACGGAAAATCCAATTTGAACAAAAACAAAGCGTGGGCTGCGCAAATTTTCAGAAACAAGGGACGTTCGAAGAAAAAAAACCCTTGCAATTCCTTCCGTATCACCCAGCAGATCCTGCTTTAGCGAAAGATAAATGGAATCCAAGGGCGAATTTTTTGGGACTGGTAGGCTCTTTTACGAGGAAATAGGGGAAAAATGGTTCTTTCTACTCCTATTCAACGACGCCTACTTCCTGTCAACTTCCTTTCTCTTTCACTTTCCAGAGGAAATATCATCCCTATGAGTCCAATGCCGCCCGCCCCCTTATTCCATTTCAAACCTTACACAACCAACCTCATTCTTTCCTTTCCTTCTTGTGGAATAAAATGCACCCTTCTCAGAGAAAATCTCTCCGCCCTGATGTTGAAAAAGAATTACTGGAAAATCGGCGTTTAAACCTTCCTCGATGAATTGACCACTCGAGATAAGCGATTGGAATTTAGAAGGGTGAAATGCAAATTGCTGAATTTGCGAAAGAAAATAGACGAAAAGAAATTTCAAAGACAATAGCTAGTAAAATTAGAAGTTCTGAAGAGGCTACATTGCCGCAACTTAAATCTTAGCTTAAGAATGACTTTATTGAACGAATAAAAATGATAAATGACTACAACCATCAAAAAACATATTGTAACTAGTATCAAAGATCCGAAAGCATTGTCTCCAGCTTTTATAAGCGATTATATTACCATTATGATCAACACAGATGATATAATTTGTGCTTGAAAGTAATGAGATGAATCAACATACTTATTACGCAATAATATGATTATTATTTTTCCTGCCTACACATGTAGTACCCTGCGAACCGCCTTATGGCGAGGGAAACATACACCGTGACTCTACTTCCCTGATCGATTTTTTTCGGGTATCGTTCGCAAAAAGTGAGTTCTTAAAGCGACTTGTCTTATCATATATTTCCCTGATTTTTCTCGCAGTATCTGAACGGCCTTAGTAACTGGAAGGAAGCTGATAGCCATAACGTTTTTTAAAAACTCACTTTCTCTGAATTCATTGACTGAATTAAGCCTTAACTTGAATTTTCTTTATTCTAAAGGTTTCCATCCTGCTTTCTGAACCACCGGGGAAACTTTCTATGACCTATCGTAGCAATTCCTGCAAAAAGTATCGTCTTTCGCAGTACATTATCTGACTCACGAATACAACATCTGTCGGCAGGGTCCCATACACCACATACATACTCAAGGTGAGGCCTAATTAAAGCGAAGTTACATCGCATATGGACTTTGCTCCTACCGACTATTCTCTTTAGGAAGCCGAGATTTTAAAATTCTAGTCCACATATATTACGGATGTGAGAGTCGCATGATAAGTTATTCATGAGGGTCACTCCAAAATATTTAACGATTCCACATTCATCAAGTTTTTAGCGATTTAGCGACTTATTTGCTACTTCAGCAACACCTCTCACTCTCTACAGCAAGATCTGTTACGTATACTCTCCTCTACGTAGCATCATACGTTTTACTTCCATAGAAATCAAAACAGCATTACGTTTACTTGATAAAAATCTAGCAGTTCATTGTATATCTCTATTTTATTTCATATCTGACCTGATATAATACTTTTGAAAGCGAATTCAAATTATTATAATTTTTTCACTACTTTTCAGCGAAATTTTTAATGAGTTAAGTGAAGTTTCAGCTACTTTACATGGTGCTTCTAGTGGCATTACCTAAACTAAATTGGCATCTCTGCAGGATATATTTCAAGTCTTTCCATCACCGAGATGGATGAGATTTTTCTGTTACGGGCTATTCGGGGGTAAAGGGACTAATAGCATGCAATAGCAAATTTTCCACCTGAAATTCTAACGCTAAAAATCTCAATGGTTGAAGATATTACATAGTGAATGTAAGTTTTTAAGGAGTTATTGCGAAATTAACTAGAACAGTAAATCAAAATAATTGAGAATTAATTTACCACATCTTACGATATGACTGCACCTGCATATCTGGAAAAGTGAATGGGACAAATCATATCCAGACAGGACATTCTTGCCCTATTTCTCGCTAGACTTTTCAATGGCAAAATTTCTTCTGGAAATGTTTTTGCTACTTGTCCTTGAACAAATTCATGCGATCTTCCTAATGGTAAAAGTAGCATGTAATTTATCGTTATAGCTTATCAAGTCAACTAAAAAATCAAGTAAATAAGGTCTTTATTAAGGCGAGACTGAGACTAAAAACCTCCTCTTCCATCTAAACTGACAGTCAGTGATATTAACAAAAATGATATTTAGAAATAGAGAAGAAAACTTGAAAATGATTTGTGAATGTACAAAACCTAAGTATTATCTTAGGAAAAAATATATCAACAGCAGGAAAACACCCAAAAAGAAGGGGAATGTGAAAAACCTGGGAAAACCTACTGGCAGTACAAGCTAAAAGATGTGAAGGATACTGTGTGTATGAAAATCACATAAACTGTATTGTAATAAATCTTCACAAGAACTTACTCCCTAAATCAATAAAAATCAGAAAGTAATTATAAAAATCACCAAAAATAACAGGTTTGCTCAAGAAATTAAAGTGAAATTTAACGCTATGATCGAATTGGATTTAAAACTTGTATTATTTCCCTTTCTGAATTATATACTTTCGCAGAGATATCATTACCATATGGAGTTATGTCATTTATCCAACGAACTGGGAACAAATTACTGCAATTTCATCATCATCATGGATTGAAATTTTTGTAATTATGTTTCTTTATGAAGAAAGTTTTGTTTATCATGTATGTATTAAAAACTCATATTTGTGGAGTTACACTTCATACGAATGGTTTTTATGCAGCATATTTCTTTCTAATCTCTCTTGAAAATTATAATTAGGATCCGCCGGGCTTGTCTTGAAATCCATGTTCTTAATATTTATGAAAATGATGCATGTTATTTAATTTTGGAAAAATCTCTACAAATGAATCAATATGTATCTAATAGCACATTAAGTGGCGATGGGTGTTGGGTGCTAGCGCTCTATTCACGGATGTATTCGTATTCACTTCAGGAACTAGAAAAATCATTAATATATGGAGACTGATGCCTATAGAGTAGGAAGTTCATGTTAACGATAAGAACTGACCTTTCAAAATACAGATGACCAAGGAGTTTGGAATAGAATGAGTTAATGAGGAAAAAACCTGGTCTACAATTAATAGATGCATATAATAATAATAAAACGTCTTTATTGTGGGGCGAGATTGAGACCAGGTAGTCTCTTCTTCCATCTGACCCTATATATTCTCCTGAAATAAGTAACGTCCCTACGCCTTATCACAATGCGATTGTTCATTGTAAAATATAATACATTGTAAATAATTTCCTTTGAGATATCCCGGAACATTTGATTTTTGTTGTATCAGAATACTAAATGTGTCAATTAATAATGGGCGTTAAATTAGATCAGCTTTCCCAGTCTACTGGTTTTTGCTGAGAGAAGATTGCTTCCAATTAGCAACCATATCGACATCCTGGTAGCCCAAGTATTCGAGTAACCCAAGATGAAGTAAAAATGTAACTTTTATTCCTGGATATGCTTCGGATTTGCTGACGAGCTCGCTTTGATGACTGCGGCCATTAAAACTCGATAAAATTAATCATATCTTTTTAATCATTGATTTAAATTGGCTATCCTTTCAAATGAGGTTTCCTATGAATTCGATTAAAAAACAAGTACCGTAATTCCTTCGTTTTCTTTAAATAATCCTCTATTCCAGATTTCACAATGCATTCATTAAATGATTGAGATATCTACATCTACATCTATATCTACGTATGTACCCTGCAAGTTGCCTTTCAGCATGTGGCAGGGGGTGCATGCACCATTTCTCTACCTCCATAACCAATTACTTTTGTGTATTGTTCATGGAAAAAAATGAATTTTTGAACTGACCGATTGTAGCATCTATTTCTCTGATTTTTCTCTCAGAATTATAATGACTTATGTAACAGGAAGGATGCATAATATCGCAACATCATCTACGAAAGTACTATCTATGAACTTATAAAGTAAATTAACTTATTAAGTAATTCTATCTTCTGGAGATTCACATCCTGTGTCCTGAAGCATTTCAGTAACACTCAAATTGGATGTTACAGTAATATAGTTGTTAAAATTAAACTTAGCGCATATCCAGGTCTTAGAAACCAATAATTGCTTTCACTTGGGGACTTATAAATAGCTTCTAATGTAATAAACGTGATGTACCAGAATGAATTCCCACTATATTACCACACTTTCAAGGAATTCTTTTCTCCGGTTATGATGGGCGTGATCTAGATGGAAAGTTTCCATGTGCTCGATTTTTAGTAGTAATATTTTTAAAAGAGCTTCGATAACTTAGGTCATTTAGCACGTAGGCCCCTGCCGGGAATCGAACCCGAGACTGCTTTCACTGAAGTCGAACGCGGTGCCCTCTAGGCTATCGGGAGCCCTCTTCCTTCTTGTTGCTACTTTTATCCAGTTAAAGTATTATTCTAAGGCTAAGGCTGCTGCTACGCCGATAATTCGCATACAAGTGTTATGGATTTCACAACAATAAAATCCTTTGAAAAAAGTAACTGGCGGTTTAATAGGGAATGTGCATAATCCTCTAATTTTATTCCTCTTTCCTCGATTTATTTATTCTTCACCGGATATGGATTAACGACAGTACAACGTGTTTACCGCCTCATTTCTTATCAGTCATTTCATTCCTTATGCTCGAATTACCGCTTCCAAGGGAAATGGAACTGTTTGTTGTGTAATCAATTTTCTGTTTATTACATTTGCATGTCTTGGAAGTTCTGGTACGGGGCTCCATTATTTAATTTCGAGATCTTTAAATTTTGCAAGAGGTAAATTGTCGATTTTGATGATGACTAAGATCATGAAAGAATGTCCTCTCTGTGAACTCTTTCATATCTTAGTTTCGGGCGAAAAATCTTTCCTCTAAATCAGACGTGTCCAATCCGCGGCCCGCGTTGCGTAACCGGAAAATAAACGAACGTTGCAACATCACAGGTAGGGTATCCAAGGTCGAGTATTGAGTACTCAGCGTACTCAGGAACTCGGCATTTAGTAGCATTTTCCGGGTTATTTGACCGATTATCGTGTTGCATTTTCTCTAGTGAAAATTTTCTTCACTCCCTGGGAGGCAAAGATAATCTTGGGCATCGATAAGCACATGTCTCAAGAGGCTCTCTCTATATTTCACTCTCCCTTCTCTCTGAGCCTTTCGTGTTGTTTACAATTCTTTGCTTAAATCCCCGACTATCTCTCGAAAAAAATAATAGAAGGGAAAAGGGAAGACCATTGCTACCAATTATTATCTTTTAAAACAAAACCTTTGGTCGGCAGTAACTCGGCACAATCCGCCTTGTTATTTTATAGGCCTCACAGGCTGTAAATTAGAAATCATCATCAGTTGCCTTGTAGCTTCAAGCCAGTGATCATCTTTATAAGAAGTGCATCTTTCTAAAAGGGCACCAAACGTCTAGTTCAGCCAGGTGCCTGCAGATTTTAATATTAAGAAAAAATGTTAATCACGCAATGTTTCTATAAATCATATTGACATAAATTAATTTCGTTTTTCTTTAAAGTTCCTTCAGTTGAGGACCGTTTTTTAGAGATAGAAGTTTTTCCTTACTGGGAAGGTCTATTCACCTCAAAAAAGTAAGTCTTTTTCATATTTATAATATAATTATTTTTTAGAAGCCCAGTTTTATTGGGAAATGTCACGAAAATGCCATGATACATTCCTGGTTGATGGGAATTTGAATTTTGAGACGGACAACCTCAATGAGATTCCGCAAGTTCGTGAAGACATACGCGTAGTCCTTGCGGAGACAGAAAAAGTTGTTAAATTTTTCAAAATATTTTTTATTAGAAACAGTGCTCTTCAAAAGCATGTATCCCTTTTATTATGCATATAATTATGAAATTTCTACAAAAAATTTTTTAATTTTAAAAAGTATTTCTGGGAGAAATAGAGTACCCGGGTATTTCTGAAAAAAATTACCCGGTTACTCGGGGAGTTCAAAACCCGAGTATTTTGGATTTCCTATTCACAGGCCAGCTTAATTACCTTTCCGGTCCATTCCATGCGTTCTCGACGTGACATGTAGCACGTGGAAGTCGTTTTGTATCAAATATACTCAGTTCCTGTACTCTTGATACCAGATAATTTTTTATGCAATTGGTAATCAAAAAGGACAGTAACTAATTTTTTTACCTCATGGTATTAACACAAATTTGTTTTATTTTATAAATAGATAATAAATCGGTCTGCGCGGGTTCGTGAAAAGTAGAAGCTGCTTATCTAGTATGCGTTTCCTTCAAATATAAAATGATTATTGAATTACGTGTTGTGTTTGTGACAACTTACTGGCGGTTTTTTGATACTTATTTCTTTAACTTCTCTAATTTACATCGCCAGTTATCATTTTAAAATTTAAAAAGTAATAAAGTAAATAGAAATAGAAATAAATAATTTAAAATTATTCATTATTTATTTTTCTTAGGCATGGCTTCTACTGCATCTCAAAATAAAACTGGTAAAATGAAAAGAAAAATAGTGGAGGAAAAGAGAGCGTTCCAAGAAAAATGGACTGACGACTATTTTTTTGTTGAGGCTAATAATAAAGCGCTATGTTTGATATGCAGAGAAGTAGTATCCGTTTTCAAAGACTATAATTTGAAAAGGCATTATTTTCAAATGCATTCAAAATATATTGAATTGCAAGGAATATGCCGTAAACAAAAAATATTAGATCTGAAAAAAAAATCTTACGTTTCAACAACAACTTTTTCGAAAAAATACTTCTCAAACTGATTCATTAGTCAAGGCAAGTTATGTGGTAGCAAATTTAATTGCTAAAAAACTAAAGACGTTCACTGACGGTGAATTTATTAAAGAATGTCTTGAAAGCGTAGCAGACATAATTTGTCCTGAAAAAAAATCAGATTTTTGTAAAATAAGTTTATCACACCAAACAATCGCTAGGCGTATTGAAGAAATAGCGAAATCCATTGAAAAAAGTTTGGAATCTCAGTGTGCTACTTTCAACTTTTATTCCATAGCTTTGGATGAAAGCACTGATGCAACGGATACGGCTCAACTTGCCATATTTATTCGAGGTATTGATAAGGAATTTAATATTACTGAAGAACTGGCCTCGTTAGTTCCACTGAAGGACACTACTAGGTCTGTTGATTTGTATGAAGCAGTAAAAGCAACATTAGCAAGATTTTCCTTTACCATCGACAAAATGTCTGGTATAGTCACTGACGGTGCTCCAGCTATGGTTGGAAAGAAGGAAGGACTAACAAAACTAATAGAAGACGATGCAAAAATGATGGATAATTTGCGTTTCATGAAGTATCACTGTATCATACATCAAGAGAATTTGTGTGCAACGACTTTAAAAATGGAAAATATTTTGAACGTCGTCATCAAAACAATAAATTTCATAAGATCAAAAGGATTAAACCTCCGCCAATTTCAAGAGTTTCTGAATACTTTTGAAACTAGCTATGGAGACATTGTGTACTTTACTGCAGTCAGGTGGTTAAGTCGTGGTAAAATGCTTAAACGTTTCTATGATTTGAGAAATGAAATAAAGTGTTTTATGGACTCAAAAGGAAAACCTGTACCGGAATTGGAAAATGAGAATTGGTTGGCTGATTTAGCATTTTTAGTGGATATCACTGCTCATTTAAATGAACTGAACATGCGTCTCCAAGGTGAAAATCAATTAATAAATGATATGTTTCAAGCAGTGACGGCATTCGAAATTAAGCTGAAATTGTGGCAATCTCAAATTAAGAACAATAACTTAATGCACTTTGAAACACTGTCTCAACAAAGCCATGTAAACAACGAAAAATATGCGGCATTAATTGCTATTTTGTCACAGGAATTTGAGAATAGATTTCAAGATTTTAGAAAACACCAATTGTATTTCAGTATATTTGTTACTCCATTCTCTGTTGACATTAACACGTTGACTGCAAACTTGCAAATGGAATGTGTAGAGTTGCAATCAGATATGCAACTTCGAGAAAAATTTATTCAAGTGACTCTATTGGACTTTTATAAGTTCTACCTGTCTAAAGAAAAATATCCGGCACTTCACGAACATGCCCTGTTCATGACGTCTCTGTTGGGGAGTACGTACATTTGCGAGCAACTTTTTTCCCGTATGAAGCATACCAAAAGTAAAGTTAGAACAAAAATTTCAGATGAGCATCTTGAAAATACTCTTCGCATCTCAACTACCTCCTTCAAACCAGATATAGATGCACTGGTATCGAAAAAACAGGCTCAGTGTTCACATAAAAAATTTTATGTTCTTTCGTTTGAAAAATAAATGTTGTTTTACTATAATCATTTGTATTTGAGTTACATTGTTAATAAATATTATATTCTATATTCTTCTACACTGTAGAAGAAGTACAAAGTTTTTTTTTCTTTAGTTCCGTTAATATGGGGGTTGCCTAAATCAAGGGGTCCTTGCTGGCCCGCGCGCCTGAGAAAATTTGTAATGCGGCCCTCCGGCACCAAAAGGTTGAACACCCCTGCTCTAAATGATGTAGATTTTTCCCCTCTTCTGGAATATCTCTAATCACTACAATCAAAGTTCATGTTTGGTATATAGATTTGTTAGAGATTGATCTGAAAGGTTAATCTTTATCATCTCGCCTTAATAAAGACCTTATTTGCTTGATTTTTTTAGTTGACTTGATAAGCTATAATGATGAATGAATGAATGTTTTCAAGGACAAGTAGCGAAAAAATTTCCAGAAGAAATTTTGCTATTGAAAAGTCTAGCGAGAAATAGCGCAAGAATGTCGAGTGATTTTCCGGAAAATCTCTCTGAACCTCCATCAAATGCAATCAGAAAGAATGTGTTTTCAGAGAGGAAGTATAAGATTGTTAAGTAACTGCAACTAGTAAATTGGCCGTAAAATCAGTTGAACGAAAAATACGTTTCAGCCGAAAAGTATGTTTTTAAGTACAGAAGACTCCATATGTACTTTTCTATGCTTGCACATTAGCTGAGTACTTACTGACTTCTAGTAAAGTTGGAAGAGAAACAGATTGAAAATGAGGAGAGGGAGAGAAAGTGTTTACTGCAAAGTGGGGATAAGGTATGGGGGAGAAGCGTAAAGATGTTTGGAGAGAGGAAATGATAAAGCCACAAAGCTGAGCGACTTGGTGTATGTGCCTGTGAAGGGAAGGTAAGAAATAAGGGAAGCAAATTAGGCAAGAGAGTTAATAGTGAGAGAAATTAGAGAATGAAGTAAGTAGATGAATGATGAGTAGATGAATAAAAGATATGGAAATATGTATAAATGGTAATCGCAATGAAGAAACACGAGGAGGAAATGGTCGGTGAAAGAAGGGAGAAATTAGAACTTGGGCATGCGAGGATAATGCACTCGAGGAAATGATCGAAATAGATGGCTGAATAATAAAAACTTGAGGATTGAATTGGCAAATGGCTGTCGGAAACGGCCCAAAGTCTACATAGGAGATTGAAGGAGCCTTTGGGAGAGAAAATGAGAGAGAAAGATTTTGGGAATAGGACTGAAGGAATTGGAGCGGCCACGAAAAACGGAAAGAAAATAGATTAAAAAGAGGGGAGCACACATAAAACAGATGATGAGCGTGTGGTAGAAATTGTGCCCAAAAGCGAATGTTAGAAAGGAAGGGAGAAGAAAGTTGGCAGCAAGAGATGAATGGATAGAGATGGAAAGTTTAGAGGGAGAAGGTGATGCGAAGGAAGAGGTTTTCGGAGAGTGGCAGCGGTCGAGGAGAGTTCTAAGGGAGTAGGTTAATGAGAGAGAGAGATGAGAGCAGGGACAGGAAGGGACTTGAGGAGAGGTTGCACAGCGACAAGCGGAAAACGAATGACGAAACAAGAAGAGCAAATTACTAAGCAAAAGATTGTGAGATTAATGAAATAATTCACTGAAAAAATGCATTCCCAAAGAACGTGAAACGTAAGAAATTAATGAATAAACACGACATTTAAACTAAAGAGAAAGTTTAGTAAATTAATTGAGATTAAACGCGTATGTACCCATGCATGTTACAATGAACTCTGTTAAGTTTTAATGAGGTGTAGGAAAATTTAAATGTTTATAAGGTGAACTATTTAACTAACCAAATCATTAACGTTTTTACAAAACTAATAATACAGCTCTAGTATGCTAGTTTCTAAAAGAGGTATTTTTATGGAAGCATTAAAATCTAGTGTTTTCGTTTGAGCATGGATTAAAATATCTACAGGTTCCTCGATAAGTTGGCGCAATTGATTTAGAGACGAAATAGTCTTAATTTTTGTAAAGATGTTTTGCTTGATTGAAATAGTCTATTTACATGTTTCTGGTACTCTTCTGTGTAGGAAATTTTTTTTTATTATTAAAGATGTGATTGTAAAACGAAACCATTACAACTCTTTGTTAAAAACTATAACAGTCTTCGACGAATGAAATCGCAGTTTACTTTTGATTTCTCTATTGAATTATATCAAATTATATTCTGAACGTAAATCAATCTTGTCTCTCATAACCAGTGGTATTTCAAGATATTAGAAGTTATTTTGTTTCCTTGCCTTAAAATGGAAATCGACACACACAGAGTACACTATGAATTGCGCTTTAAAGGAATACCTTGTGAGAAGTAAACTAATAAGTGCTTTCCCAACATGCAACCTGTGCTTGTTAGGCATTGCGTTAAAACTACTAAAAGTAGTTTCGATAAAGTTCCTTTCCCGCATTAATTTTGAAAAGATTTTAAGATTGATACTTAGGAGGATTTATTTAAAATTGTTATTATAACTACTATTAATCATTATAAAGATTACACATTGTGTTATTTTCAGCTTCCACAATTGAAAACAATCGAATAATTGAAAGAGATGATATTTCACTTGCAAGCTAAAATCTCCTGTAAGACCTATTTCCTTACTGCTTGTTTTCGGTAACTATCCATAAAATGATATCCGTCTATAGATAGCAATTGTTTCTTCTACTTTTCTTATATTGTAACACAAACTCACTTCAGGGAATCTCAACAAACAATACCTGTAAAAGCCAACGTGAATTAATCCACATACAGATATATAGGAGTAATGCATTGTTAGTGCATTAGTACGGGATTGCATGCAAAAAGTTCTTAAAGCTGTTATAATCCACATTTAAATGACTTGTACTAACAACATACCAAACTCAATATTTAAATGTATAAGCTCTCAAAGATCCATGAAGACTTCCATAGACATGACGTCAATTATTTCAAAAGATAAGACCGCCTGCGACAGGCCGAAAGGCGGCTTGCAGGGTATTTATGTAGATGTAGTTCAAAAAATACCTCAATAAGAGTTGTCTTGGAATGCGCTGTTTACGAATATTCGTAATATATTTTGCCACGTTGTTATGGGCGCGTGACGAATATTACTAAGAATCTGCAGAAGCATAGAAATGAAAACATTAGGTGACAAAAAGGGGATAGAGAGAAAAAACGAAGGCACGAAGGAAGAAAAGAATGAGGAAAAGTAAACAGAGGAAAACCGAACGGGAGTACGATGAAGAAAACCTGGGAAATAAACTAGCAGAAAATAAATAGGGAACAAGAAACGAGGCCGAAAGAAAACATATTCGATGAAAACGAGGGAAAGCAAAATATAATCGAACGGAAACAGAAGAAGCGGTTGAAGATAACGTAAGACATCGAAGGATAAAACGAAATTCAAACGATAAAAAGGCTGCGAATGATATTTAAAATGAGGAGGATAGAAGTGAGACATTAGGAAAAATGGAGAAGGAGCGCGGGAAACGGGAGAAGCAATAAAGAATGAAGAGGAAAAGAAAAGAGTACCATATAAAGTGACGGGAAATAAAAGGGGAGAGATGATAAACAAGAGAGAGTGTCACAGAGGTAAAGGTTGAATTTAACGGTCCAGTACATAGTTAAGGGGCGGTGGAAGTATAAAGGAAATAGAAAAATGATCGAGTGCTGTTTACATCTTGTGCGAAGGCGCAAAAGAATTGCAACCCCTAGAAAAGAAGATGGAATAGCAGTAAGGATGAGGAGGGGAATAAAAAGGAAATAAGATGGGTGAGTCGTCTTCGGAAGGTTCATAAATTCGGAGCAACTCCTTAAAAAAATGTTCGAACGCCGTCAGATTACTGAAGCACTTACATTTACGAGGAAAAGCAAAGAAAACTTTACAGAAGATCCTGTCTTCCTGTGGATTTCAAAATTAACTTTACAATATCTCTGCAACAAAAGAAGGTGAGCTAGGATCTCTGGAATAGAATTACAAAAGAAATTGCCGATGTCCAAAAGCTCGTGCCATCTCTCTGCCTCAAATCGAGGTTGAGTGCAAACGCACTACAATAAGCAAAGTATAGCCAAGAGAAAAGTTGAGCATATGATGCAAGATTTGAATGACTCAATTTGAGCAACACATTCCTACGCAATAGAAGCATTGCCGTACAAAGAGCACTCCATCTATTTCGAAAAATAATTTTTCGAAGAACTATACGGTTCCATTTGCTTTTATATATAAACTTTATGATACTAACATTGAACCTGTCATCTTTACGGATGTACATTTGAATTATGGAATTATAAATCGAAATATTTCAAATTTTTTGCTTCTCATGACAAGAATACGAGAGTTCGAAGTCCAGAACCCGCTTCTTTGATATTCGCGAATGACATCCCGAGCGCATTTCCGATAATAAATATTCGTGACAATGATCACGGTGAAAGAGTATCATTGCATATCAGAGTCTAAAAGTTTAAGATAGTAGCAAATTTCCTACGTAGGCCATATCTTTATACCAATATGAAAAAATACGACGACGGTCGATGCCCAATGTATCGGAAGATATGCATTAAAGCCGTTTGGAGAAAGCAAATGTTGCCACGAAAATGCGTCATAAAAAGCCACGGAAAGCGATGGTCCCCTTTCCAATCCCTCCGCATTTAAAGAGCGAACACGCCTAAGGTAATAGAGAGAGAGAGAGAGAGGGAAAACCGCTCCGTGCGACCACGCATAAAAAAATTCCATCTTGTCATACATACGTCCGATGCGTTAAAAAAAATAAGCGGGTTACCTTAAGGTCAATATATACCTCCTAACATACGCCTCGTCCTCCTTTAAGAACCTTCCCACTGTTCCCTCTCCTCGATATCTTTACGATGCCCTTCAAAAGGGCAAGGAATGACGAGAGTAAAAAAACGGAAAGAATATTGTTTTCTGTTAAAAGTGGAAAAATAACTTTAGCATATATGTACATTCTTCCTCAGTACTACAACATTCTAACATCTCAAAACTTTGCCAGATACTGAGAAGGGATTGATGTTAGGATGGGAGGTCATCTTAAGAGGAAACTAAAAGAAAACAAACTACTCGAAGACCTTTTCCTCGCAACCTTCTCATATCGAGGCGTCTCTAAAAATATATCCTGGGAAAGCAAGCACGCGAAGACAAATAAACGGAATCGGGAGAAGCAGTTAACTCACAAGAAAAACAAATATATGTACATAACATCTCATCTTTTGATGAGATGTAGCCGTCCTCGTTGGCGTAAGGTTGATGACCAGTATCACTGAATTCCTTGGTACGAATCAAGTATGTGCTCTTGAGAATAGAGCGATTGCAAAAATGCCCTCCTAGGGCTTAGATACTTCTTTTTCCTCATGGAAGTTGTGATTAGTATGAGTATCTGACGCTATTAAGGGGACAGGGCAACATTTAGGTGACCTTGTACACTGTTTCTCGTGTAAGTTTTTACATTTATAACCAGGAATTTTTAATCCATTTCAAAAGATTTAAGTTCATGTATGAAGTCGTATATTTTGATCATTAAAAATACTACATTTCACTATTTGTACAGAAGGATATTCAATCTTTAACTCCAAAACTATAAGCTATTGATATCTAATTTTGGGATCATCTTCGAGGACTTTTTTATTCATTCATTTAATGAAACTTCAGATATTTTAAGTTCTGTAGTACACATTAATGCTTGAAGCGAAGAAGATATGGTGCGCGCAAGGGTAGGCGATAAAACTTCGTAGGTGGTGAACTGTCCCGACAGTTATTATATTGGTTACTATTATTGATAACGTATTCACTAAGGCGAAGACATAAAAGGGAAAGCCATTCTCTAATTTCAGGAACGAGAGTCTATCCATTGGAATGCATCAACAGTTACTCGTTGAAACCTCCCACGATGGGGGAAGGAACTGTAATCCGCAGAAAAGGAATCCGACAAATAAACAGCGTTCTAAAAAAGTGGATCCGATGAAAAACGGAATCGACGGATGGTAACGCTCCTTTAAAAAACCTCGAATCAAAAGAGGTTTGGGAGATTCCATGTCAAATTATTTTTCTTTTCTTTTCCACCCTCTTCCGCATATTTTTCGCTCCCTTTTCCCCATTTTCTTATCTTCCCTCGTTCTCTTACACGTACTCCTTTTCCTTCTCTTTCTCCTCTCTCTTGCTCTACTCACAGTCCTATCTTTCTCTCTTTACCTTCCCCTTCACATCCGCCAAGATTTCCACGTGAAAGCGAAAGTGTAACAGAATTTTAAGGAAGGAAAGGGCGGATAACGTCCATAATTGCTAAGAAAAGTGCGCAGAGATGGCAGGTGAAAGAAGAAAGAGAGTGTGTAGGAGAGAGAAAGAGGAGCAAAGGGATGCTGGAGAGGGCAGAGCGATCGAAAAATCAATATTTCTCGCCTCTCCCCTATCACACTGCCCTCTTTCCTTTTCCCTTTACTTTCACCTTCGTCAACTCCCTCCTTTCGCCAGCACTACAGATACCTTCCGAATCCGGAGCGCCCTCTCCGCACCTACAATCTCCTTCTCTTTTAACAATTTTCCCTCTTAGTGTCCCCTCCTATTCTACCTCTATCTCCGTCTCTTTAGCTAAATTCAGCGAGAGACTTTGATGTCTCAATTCCCTTCTTTAAGAATTTGTTTATCGTCTTTCTCCCTTTCTATCGGGCCTACACGGCTTACAAGAATGGAATAGTCTCATGGATATGAAAAAAAATTTTTAATATTAACGCTATTTTGATGATTTACAAAAGAATATTAATATTTTTTGACATGAATACTGTTTTAAACATAAATACACCTACACAATGAATCGTTATATAACAATTTAAATTTTCTCTATTGCAAATTATATTCTATTATAGAATTATATTAGACCGATTTCATTGTATCTTCAAGAATCTATATTTGATTACCTTTTTATGATTAACTTTACAAAAGTCACCAATTTTCGTAAAAAGTTATCGTTTCCGAAACTCAGTGCGGGGCGCAGAGTTAATCCTAGAGGGGTACGCATGGCCGGAAAGCTGTATATTGTTCAAGCCTGCTTTTTATCTAACTTTCTTTCTGTCCTCTTCACATAATCTTCGTTTCTCTCTTTCTTTCTTTTCCACTACACTCCATCTTTTAAGTGCGAGACGGGGTTATTATCCCCAATCGATTTTTTCAATAAAGATACCCATTCCTTCCCATACCCATCCGTCTTCTTACCTCCTCTTTCTCTCTTTGCTTTAATTTTTGTGTCTATTATCGTTTTTAGTCTTTTCCACTTCCTCTAAGCTAACTCACTTCTCCTGAACGGAGAGAATCCCTGAGTTTTTTCAAATCACAAAAACCGATATCTCTCCAGTTGATTACCACCAATGTGCACTAATCCTACTAGAAAGATCCTACGGCAACAGAAAAATCGGAGCAAAGATGAGCCATGTACGCTCGTAAATTTAAAATCAGAAAGTAGGACATCCTTACGTACCCACGAAGTTATATACAGCAAAATAGTCAAGGCCAACAGACTCTCTTAGGTAAAAGCAAAGAATCGATTCTTTAATTTAATTATGTGTTAGGTATTAAATTAATAAACAAGATGACTCACTGAATATCTGTTTTGAAAACGATAAGTTTTGAATTTATGGCAAGTATCAAATAGATTATATATTTTATATATATATATATCTATCGATCAAAGGAAAGATAAACTCCTTTTCATGAAAATACAATTTGTATCTAGACTTTTACATTGCTTATATATCCTCCTCGGCAATTATTGAAAGCTACTATAGCGTAATAATACATCCTACCAATAAAGGATAATTCGTTGAACCCCGAAAGGCAAAAATTTGAATTGAAAGCTAGCGCATGTTTAAACATGTCTTTTGGGGAAATTGCCGGGATGGCTATGTCTGGAAAACTATAATTTCATCCTAACAATAATTTTATTATTGAAACAGGCAGTGGCTTTTGTCTCAACTAAACTGATATCAACACACGTAGGTTAACAAAGAATTGTTTGTTTATACTAAACACAAGATTAAACAAACGCGGCCTAGATTTCGATGCATGTAAATATGAATTCCACCAAATGAAGAACGAAACCATCCAGTTGGTTAAACTGATGTTTATACACATTTCACTTATTATGCTTACAACATAAGTATAAGCCTAATAAATAAATGCATGCCTTCGGTTGCAAGATTGCTGCCCTCCATATCCCTCTTCAATTACGTACTTCACCAATAAACAGAAATACTTGACTGGCAAGAATTAATATAATATATTTATAGTCATATTTTCTGGGTAATGTAATCTCCCCTACTCATACAGAAATAATAAGTTATTTACAAGGATCATACTTTCTATGTTGTACCTCTCGATGTTTTAATCCTGGAACAGAAAAATCTCCCATTGGCTACCGTCGCAAATGCCTTTTTTTCCGCTTACTTTCCATTGGGGACAACCTATGACCTCCCTTTATTTGGCCCACACAACATCAAAGAAACAGCTGACTTTCCCCTCGAAAACGCTTTCATCTTAAGAATCTCTCCCACTCGAGTAACCCTTCCCGTGTCCTTCAGAAGCACTTTCCTCAATAGGATTACAGACGCGTAATTAACGAAACGATCCTCGAAAGTTACTTGTGAACGTCCGTAAAACTTCTTCTTTCCGCCTCTATATGATTGAGGAAAGTAACAGTGCACGATATCTCTATGATTCTTATGTAATTAATTATCGCTAAAACCATAGAAAATCGTAGGCATCTAGAAGCAAACCGAAAGGTTCTTTATTGCGCAGAAAAGGATGCACAAAACTGTTTCTTATATCAAAGCCTTCTTTCAGGATAGCTGATGTAAAAATTGATAGCAATGCATTTACAGGGGGTTTCTTAACGAAATATGACTCCAAAAAAAACATTAAATGTTTGCGACTTTTTCTGCAATTGCAAGGTAATCATTTTAATTCAGGAGATCGCTATATATTAATTAAGTGTTCTGAAAATCGACATTCCAGCTCTGCTTTAATATCGCTAAAACGATACATTCCTAATTCTAATGCATCCAGAGCTTCTCCGTGACTTTCTGGTGATACGAAACCTAAAATAAACCAACTCAACAGTATTTAACGCAGGGAAGGGCTGTATGATAATCTCAAGAGAAGGGATCGTTTTTATACCTGCATAACAACGGTGCATAATCTTCTTTCGATTTCTCAAACTTTTCCCGGAAAGAATTTTCACCGAATTACCCTTTTTCTTAACTTTATCTTCATCCCTTTCACTCGTTTCTCTTTCGTTTCTTATCCAGTACTCCTTAACGCACGTGCACCCTGCCACGTGCTATCATAGGTCCGTATCCATCTTCATTCCGTACAATCAGCGGGGATACCCATATCTCTCTCTTTCGAACCTTCCTTCCGATCCCTTTCATTCCCTCATCCCATCCACCTCCACTCCCAAAAATCCTAACTACGCAATAACGCCCGAATTCCAATCCAACCACTTTTTGCTTCAAATGCTCTCTTCATCCCACTCTCTCGAAATTCACCCAGGACTTTTATTACATTCTCTGAGGTCGTAGAGATAATGGCTTGAAGAGATAATAGTTTGAATGGCTAGCATGCAATAAAAATTTCTGATAATAAAGTTACGGCTTGTACAAAATTTGAACGTAATTATAATCCGAAGTAAATACGTTTGATTTTTTGCGGCACCAAATTCGTTTCGTAATAATTCCTTACAGGAGAGAGGGCAGGAAAAAAGATTAACGAAATGATTCCACGGATAGCCATGCGACTAAAAACAAACATTTCCAAGATGAAATGTTTGTCTCATGTCAATGAGAATCACTGCTGAATGCAATTCTTGGGTAAATTCGCACACGGCAACGCTTAACTTTGGAAGGGTTCCTTAAGCAAACGCCTCAGCTTCGTGAGACTTTTCAATAAGTTAATAAATGGCTTAAATAAAGGAGGAGGGCTTTTAGGAGGGCCTTATCATGATTTCGCGTCGTAATAGGGCTAGGTTAAGAATGATAGAATAAAAACACTTTACTTTCAGTTTCGACTTTATCTAAACTGAATCTTCCTTGGTGATATTGGTGGAACTCCATCTTCACAATAAGAAGTAAGATAGGTGATTTATACTATTCCGCAATTTGGATACTTAGCATAACACCATCGATGACGTAAATACTACAAAACACGCCCTTCTTATAAGTATCTTGCAGATTATTACAAATTGCCTTCCTTATTTTCATTTTCAACTGTATCTACTTGGTTTTTGCATTCAGTACACGAAGTATGATCAAGTCGTTATTCGTTTCTGTCTAACGTGTCTTTTTCAGAAGGAATCATCATTTCTCTATGTTAATATGTACAGTCACTTGCAAAAGTTCGTGATAAAGTTCTGTCATTGCTCTATGAGGAGAAAGAAGAACTAGCCGTGGAACTTCAAAAGACCGGATTCAAACAAAAACCACAGCACACTCATTTGGAAAGGTCTCGAAAATTTGCTCCAAAAGACTAATTTTTCTTTACCGAGCTTATGATACAACAGGTTACGTTCCAACTTTAATTACCTTTAAATAGGTAATCGAACCAGGGACCGCATATATCAAAGACTGCCCGAGGGGATTGATATTTTAATTATGAGTAAGATAACTTTGGGACTAGCTAATAGCCCCTTGGTGCCCTTGGGTCGAGGAGAATGCCTTTAACTACCGCGTAGGATGTCAATACAAAGCTAAAAATCAATATAGTTGACGACCAGTAAAACAGACACAAATCAGAAATATACACTTCAAACGCTGGTTTCATACTTAATCGTACTAAAAGAAATAGGTATTAAACTCAAAAAGAAAGATACATTAATTAGCTAGCATCTTATGATGTTATAGTGTAGTAGAATCGACTAATTCGGCCTCGACTTTGTGGTAGTTCTCCATTATAAATAATAAAGATAGAACACTTCTACCGTTACCAACAAAAATATTATTTATACGACCATGGTTTGGACCCTTCGGGTCATCTTCAGGTGAAAATGTTCGAAACCATGGTCGTGGAATAAATATTTTTGTTGGTAACGGTAGAAGTGTTCTATCTTTATTATTTATTTGTTACAGTGTAGGTTGATGAATGTTTCTAAAGAATGATTTCTTTTAATTAGGGGATTTCTTACTTTCATAAATGTAAATTTGTACAGAAATATGATAATAACATTACAATATTAACGGGTACATAATCCTCTGTACATTACATGCAAAGAGGATTGTCTGGGTACTTTTGATCTATGTGGGTACTATAAATCGGCTTTAAAGAAAGCTAATTGTTAAGCAGGTATACCATTGAATTTATCGTTTTTTACAGTATCGGTAATTCTTCATACACAAATATTATCTTTATTTATTTTATACTTTTCCTAATTTAAAAAAGTGCAATACCCACCGCTCCTTTTTAGTTTTTATCAAAAGTAAATATTAGATTTCAATCAACATTTAAATTCTTAATTTTATCACAAATTCTACGTTGTACTCGATTAGTAGAGCCAAATCGTGAGGTGCATCGCTAGGGTTTCACAGGATCCCAAAATGTCAGAGAGATGAGGATTGATGTATATTAGAGTACCCCATATTAAAGAAATTTCCATAATCAGGGTTGGAGCATTGGACATTCGCGTAGAGCATCTAACATAAAAAGTAGTAGTTTCTTCGTGTTTTCTCATCCCAAAGAAAATGAAAGCTCTTCGTCTATTGAAACATTGATAAAGTCGATTTCTTGTAAACTGCCGTAGGATTTCATTTTATAGTTAAAATCTTTTGTAATCATTACTAAAACATTCATTCGTAGAATATCGATTTTTAGAGTTGTTAATCAAATCCGCAAGACTATATTATCGATTTTAAAAATATTCCCCTTTTTTTCTCTATCAGTAAGGTTTGGTGCATTATTTCTTGTCACCAATATACATTTTCCCTTTCGTTTTGTCTCTATTTAGCTTAAAGTCGACGTGAAAGTATATTGCAACACATTCAATGAGTTTTTCCAATGCCCATTCATATGTTGCTTTCCCTTTCCGTTGTTTTCACTGTAAACCTTTTCTAAAAGGACCGAGACGTACTCAGGCAAATAGTTTCAATAGGCGAAATATGAGTCCCCAAGTACCTTAAATTCTTTTGCTTCGGTTCTCGATGTTCAAGACGGACTTTTTTGTCATAATTAAATTGCTATGCGTTTCCACCGTTATACAATCGTTTTCTTTTGGGATGAAGGAGAAACGAGATTTTTTTGATGAATTTGATTACTGAGATATACTTGAGAGTCTCCCTCTCTCACTAAATTTTTTGGTAGCAAATAGTAGCGGGCAAGTAACCTTCGAGCTGATGAATTTACTAACAGATGTCAATGACGAAGGGTCAAAGACTCAATATAATTTCTCTCTCACAAGTAATTACATTCAAACATTTAGTGCGTCGAACTCCCTTTTCGTGGGTTTCCGATCGAATATTTTATTCCTAGGAGGCTATTTTCTCGACGATTCTTTTACCCCAGGTTTGGAATTATACACTTCTTCACACTCACTTAAATAACTGTATGTAGTGGCGAAATAAAACAGTCGAAAAGCTTTTCATGTTGAAGTATTCTATGAGTCGTACATCTTTCATTCTCACCGCAGATCAAATCACGATCATTAACGCTTTCAATACTCTGACACGACACATAATAAATCCTTGGGGCTTGAAATTCACTAACCTTTGGATCGCCCATTTGCACACGTCCTCAACGAGAAAACGAGGTGACTACTTGGTCATTTACCGCGTTTTGGAAAATATCGATCGTCTTTAAAAGTATGAAATGCGTAAATGGCATTTCAGAAGGAATGACTAATGTAAGGTGACTGATACTTTTTCTTTTCTCCCAATGAAAGGAAGGAACATATTCAGGAATTTCAGAGGGAATTTAGGAAGGAAGGAACAAAAAGTATCCCCTTGTCCTCTCTCCCGTTACGTAATATGGTCGTATTTTTTATTTTCATTTTTCTCGTGTCCCTTTCTACGCCACCATACTGAGATTCATATTTTAAGATGAGGAATGAAACAGGATGTCTTCATTAAGCGTTTTCAATTTTTAAGGTAAATTAGACAAAGAAGAATTCACAAAAAAATTAATAATATCAGAGTATGTGTTTTTTCAGCCATAATAGAGATGAATTTATTAATAATAAATTCTTATCGATTCATACGTAATCCAAAAGAACGTTTCTGCGGTTGGCCTCTTAATGCTGAATTAAGTTAATTGAGTTATGTTTTCACAAGTCATTCCATGACTTTTTCTGTGAGGCCCTCGCGAAGTCACAAAATCTCTCACGTGATCGTAATTCGTAACATATTTGTAATCGAAATCCGCGGGGCCCTGTTAGCGCGGGTCCCGGTGCCGTCGCACCACTTGCCACCCCCAAAGTGGCACCACATGAACAGTAGCAGTGCGCGATTGCACATACCTCAATGCA
>KZ308741.1:245557-269578 GCA_000376725.2 Ladona fulva
GACACGGCTGTTAGAATAATATTCAAATTAAATTGACTCCTTAAGCCGTCAAATGTAAAGATAATAAAAATAAAACTTATCTTTGGTGTGGTTCTCTGTTGCCTTTGGTATGGTCCAGTTGGTATAGTCCAGTAACGTTGCAGGGAAGAAGTGATATGTGTGTGCTTCCCTGCAACGTTACTGGACTATACCAACTGGACTATACCAAAGGCAACAGTGAACCACACCAAAGATAAGTTTTATTTTTATTATCTTTACATTTGACAGCTTAAGGAGTCAATTTAATTTGAATATTATTCTAACAGCCGTGTATCTTTCTTTCTTTCTTTCTTTCCAATATACCATTTTGCCAAAATGTCTTTAGGTACGATTGTAAATAATAAGGTCAATTTTAGTTAGTTTAGTTTAGGTCTAGTTGATTAGGTATGATTGTAAAAAATAATTTTTCATCTAAAAAAATAGATTTTGCAAAAATTCTAGTAGTGGACAGACACAGGTATGCAGTGAGGAGAGCATGTGGACTACCAAGAACAGATATTGCCTGTGATCATGTATTGCTGATAATTGAAATAAAACTTACAGATGAAAACTAAAAAAGGGAAAGGTAGAGCAAAAACAGAATTTTACAATATGGAGAAACTGGGAAATTTGGGTGAAATACTAGCAAAGGGAATAATTAGAGACAAGGAATAAAATAAAAAGCCAAATGAAATTTTGAAAAGAATAAAGGATAGATTGACTAGAACAACAGAAAAAGAAATGAGGTACTATGATGGTCCTAGAGCAAAGAAACCGTGGATAACTACAGGTGATAAAGAAAATAGGAGAAGGAAATATATAAAAATAAGTGGGCAATGTATCATAAATTAAACACTGAGCAAAGAAAGAGAAACATCTAAGGCTAAATAAAAATGGTTGAAAGAGGAATAGATGATAGTAAAAACCTAGAAAGGAAAGGGCAGTATGATTTGATGTATAAGAAATGAGAAATATTACAAAAGATAACAAATATAAAATTAAATATAGAAAAATCAAGAAAATTGATAACAATAGTATAAATAGATGGGAAAGTGTTACTAAGGAAAGAAAAAGATGGTAAGAGAATATAGAAGATTTTCATATTGCAAGTGAGAAACCAAAGGATTGTCATATAAGAAGAAACACAGATAGCAGAGGAGAAAGGCCATAAAATACTTCAATATGAAATAGAACAAGCAATCAAAGATGTGCAAATCAGTAAATCAACAAGAATATATGAAATTCTCATAGAATTCTTCCAATGTTGAAAAGAAAAGGGCATCAAAGAAATAGTTGAAATGTGGAATAAAATATATGACACTCATTCCTTGGTAAACAACTTCATCAGGGCAAAGATAATACCTATGCCAAAAAGTGGTTACCAAAAGGTGTGAAGAAAATAGAACAGTAAAAATAATAATGAATGCTGCATAAATATTACTGCTGGTTGGTGTGGAAAATGCTGGAGAAAAGCAATTTGGGTTTAGAAGAGGAAGGGTAACAGGGAACCCATTGGCTTATTAAAAGTAATAGAAGAAATATAATATAGGTATTTACCTCGGGTATTCCACAGGGTAGCGTCCTCGGGCCATTGCTATTCCAAATTTACATTAATGATCTCCCAAAGAACATTCAATCTGAAGTAAGGCTTTTTGCTGATGATTGTATTCTATATAGGCGTATAAGGGAAATACAGGACCGCGAAATCTTGCAAAGTAATCTACAAGAGTTAGAGGATTGGACTAAAGTGAATGGGATGATGATCAATGTTACTAAATGTAAGCATATTAAGTTTTCTAGAAAGAAGTCACCCGGATTAAATCATTATACTTTGAACAATGAAATCATTTCCACCGTACCTGACTGCAAATATCTAGGTGTTAAATTATCAGAAAACCTTAAATGGGGAAGCCACATCGAAGATATTACTTCGAAAGCGTATAGAAATCTCCACTTTGTAATGAGAAACTTAAGACGGAGTGGGAAGGGAGTCAGGGAAAGAGCATATAAATCCCTGGTTAGGCCGATTGTCGAATATGCGACGAGTGTATGGGATCCACATGAAACGGGTCTTAAGAAGAAACTCGAAGGCGTACAAAGGAAGGCGGCTAGATACGTTAGCGGAAAGCATAAGAAGGATGAGAGTGTCGGTAAAATGTTAGATGAGTTAGGATGGGAATCATTATCATCGAGAAGGAGGACATTTAGATTAGCGGGTGTATATAATGCGTGGAACTGTAAAGATGGTTGGGAGGAATTACGAGCAAGGTTTGATACTCCTAACTATAGAGGACGTGGCGATCATTCATTAAAAATAAAGGAACGGGAACAGAAAACCGATGTAGTGAAATACTCATTTGTTAACAGGGGTATAAGGGAATGGAATGCTTTACCTGGAGATCTTCTCATCCCAATGCCTAAAAATATTAAAATCTTCAAAGCAAAAATTAAAAGCTGCTAATTTCTATGTTTGTTCTTATGTTGCATGTTCATTATGTAATGTATTTTAACTTAAGTCTCTTGAACTCGACTATGTATAACTTATATGTATATATGTGTATAGACACTGCAAAATATGGTATGTGGGAAAATTAATTTCAACTTTATGTATGTATGTTTATTCAGATGTATTGTATGTATATATTAATTGGTTTTATTGAATGTGTACTGTCTGCGGGAGGTTTTTGGAGGGGTTTTCCTCCCGTCTTTGGGCGAATGCCGGACAGTTAGTACATTGTTTTTGCACCCCCTCAACCGTTGCCACCGGGTCCCATGACCTAATCGCGACAGGTAATTCTTAAATAAATAAATAAATAGACAGGGAGAAAAACAAATGGGAGTCTGTTTTATAATTTTGAAAAAGTATACATATGTATAACTATACATACACTTATTATTGTTTACTGTTACAACCATATATTCCAGCCCACCAATTTTATCAACAGATTTACATAGCATGTTGAATAGGTAAGTAAATTATTTTGTTATCTAAACATCTTCCTTCTTAGATTCTGGATAACAAGACACACAAACATAAAAAAGCAACAAATTTCTTGCCCACTGGTTTATAACATGATGAACAAATAATGATAGTTTCCTAGCATAAACTATCAATCTATAAGGAAAAATGCACCATTATCCCATACGGGACAAATGTGTCCAGTCAACAGTTTTATGTACTTCTAATTTTTATTTAAAGAATGTGTAATAACATTACCATTATTTCCCAGAGCTGACCAATCCATTTTATAATAAAAGTCAAGAAGTCCCACCATCCTACGAAACTAATCAAATGAAAGAGAAAACTTTACATTATCAAATGGAACAAAAATGTATCAGCCACCATTCTAAAATCAAATGTTATTCATGAGTACTGTCTTACTGTCATGAGTACAAATTACATTGATATTGCAGTTTACAAGGAGATATGGGGCTCTCAATCTCAAAAAGGGATGATAGGTCTAATGAAAGCAAAGCAAGATCTAGTACTATCTTTCAGCTCACTTTTGATTCCAACATAAGCATACCTTAAAAAAATATCTGTTGGGTTATTCAATACCACAGGACCAACAAATAGTATGAGACAAGTACCATTTGCTCCAGTTGTTTATTTTAAACGAGTAAAAGGCTTTAGGGTTGAGCTGCTAAGTTGTGATCTGTGCTCCGCCCACGAGGTGTTTCGGGGATTGGGGAGCTGTAGCCAACAGTAAGTCCCGATTTTGGGCGGGAAGCCTGAAAATCCATACAGCGTTGCAGTTCTAGCAGTCAGTTCAGCTATCTGTCTCACTCTGTCGGTTGTGACTGCTTGGAAGCTCATTTCGCTGCAATTCTTGTTCTTTGTAATATCTTGGTAAATTTTCGTTTTATAGTTTAGGTCGGTTTTTAGTCTTAAAATGTATTCCTTTTTTCACTTACATTTTATAGTTATTTACAGATTTTTGTCTTCATTGTGTAGAGTGATTTAACTTGTAATATTTTGTTTTCTTTACTTGAAGTTTTATATATTCTTTTATATAGTAGATTTAAATCATTCTTTTTGTGTTAGCATAAATTAATTTTTACGTATTATCATTTATCTTCTATTTTACTTTAGTTTCACTTTATTTGTGTTAGATTTAGATATTTCTTTTGTAATTTAGATTCTGTAACTTAAATGTACAATTTAAATTTCGTTTGGTATCCCAACTTGACACTTTATATTCCACTACAGTATATGTAGGTTTGTTTTACATCGATTTCAACTCTGTTTAATTTCTTACGGCAAGATGTGTGATCAGGAGAGTGTGCCATAGGGAAAGGGAGAATCAAAGCGTAAATGCATTCTTGGTAGTCAAGCCCGAGAGATGGTAGATGTAGATATAGACATAACTCAATGTGTGTAGGTATAACCTCATAGGCTATAATAATGTGGATATAAACACATACGTTTCCTTCTATTGATATGAAAAGGGTTTGCGATGAATTTCCTCAATCTGAGCCAAATCATGTATAGATACTTCTGAGAAAGAATTATTTTATTCTGGTAAGAGTTTAATTAATTATGTCCTTCTTTAGGGTCGTTAAGTCGATGATGTTCGCTGTATTTGTAAGGAAAAATTGGCCAGTCATAAATGTTTGTTGATTTATTAAATTTATTCTACCAGAATATAAAATTTGTTTAAGAAATTGAAAGTGATTTCTCTTCTCTTCATATCTCAGAACTGCCATTGCATTTGACTGGGGTAAACAAACTTTTTAATAATAATATAGCACATCCTATGCTACAGCAATAATTTAATAGACAATATACAACGAAAAAGAGGAAAGAACAGGCAGAAATGGTCACCACCCCTAAAATTTTAGCTCTGGAAAAACCGAAAGTTTCATGGGGAAGGCCGTTCCTAGGGAAAGTTTTATGCAGGTTGGGCAATGCATTCCCAGAAAACATTAAGGCTAGGTTTTTCAAACCCTTTTACACCCAAAAACTACAGGGAATTTCCTTAGACAGAGGGGATGCAATGGGCTGAAATGGGGTTCACGAATTCTTGTCTGCAATGCAAAGGATGCGCATCTGAAGAAATGAGGTTAACATCCCCTGAATACAACTCCCTCTCATGAGGGGGTATCCCATACCCAACTTTACATTTTACCTGTTGTAGTATGGGTATAGCAGCACCTTCCAGCGGAGGAGCATTCATCGCAAATATCAAAGTCGCCGCCTGAACCTCTCACAAGAAATGGAGATCATTTGTTTCCCTAACATTGATGCATAAACGAGCTCTCAAATCTTTTTCCAACCCCAATTTCTTAGATCTTCACCCTCACCTTCTATTTGCATACATATGTATGGTAAATATGTCAAGCTAAATATACTTTTATGCAGGATTTTATGAAGCATTCCATTATCATTTTCTGTTACTAAACTGCTTGCTATTATACTCCTCATTTATTAACAAAAATATTTCTTTCTGGCGATTCTGACGATTTAGGGGTACCTATTTAAGGGATTGAAGTGTTAATTTTCCACAAGTTTTCATGGTTAATATTTTTCTGATTTAACTCATTCCATATATTAATTAAATGCATAACAAAAACATCACTATGTATGTTATTTTTTTGTTTAACATGATTACATGAACTAAATTTCATGAGTGTAATGTGTCTTGTAATTGTTGTTAAGTAGCTAAATATAGACCAGTAAAAATATATTAAACAATAATTTATTGCCAACTAATAATACGAGTCTAATTTGAAATAAGTTCTTCAATATAATTAAATACTATGGCAACATGAAGATTCCGATACAGAATGCCCACGATTTGGGCTCAGCGCGCATTTAATGTTTCTACAAACAACCATAACTCGAGCCACAAATAAGATATCGGGATGAAACTTTCACTAAAAACTTACTCCATACTTACTTACACCATATACATAATGTTTGTGGAGATAACTGCAGCAGAACGTAATTTAGCTAGCAACTACTTTTTTCACGACGTAGACTAAATAATTTGTGTACCACTAAGATAAAAATATTTTTATCTTTTTAGCGAATTACCATATACAAAAAAGTAACAATTGTGTGAAAGCTAAGGAAATGGACAACTTACGGTTAATTTTTAAACTTCATGACATGTACCATTTAGCCAAAATGCCTTTAGAAATTACAGCAAAGAATAAGATACAGATTTTGCAAAAATCTAATGAATTATTTTTTAAATATTGGCTATCAGCACTACAGAAAAACTGTTCAGGGATTAACTCCGCATTACACTTGCGTATATTTTATTCTAGTCAATTTTCATCTATCTCAAAAAGTGAAATTTGGCAACCGTGCTTCATCATCGACAAGGGTACAATGGGCAGAGCACAGATCAAGATCCAGCGGCTCTAGTATAATAAAGTAAAACAGCACAATATTCTTGTTTGCAGCCTACAGAGCACTAATGAATAGCTCAGCAGGCTTGGTAAGAAAGAGAACTGTATGTTACAGTATGCCAGTAACTTACAGGTCAGCACATGATGCAATTTTTCCCCCTCTCACAACCATTCTGCTGATAAGAAAAACCATTTCACAGGGGACAATTTAGTTGGGTACTTTATCTTGTTTAACCCTCTGCTGCAATATACTCTGAGACATTGCTGGTCACAATGTATCTCAAGGATACATTGTTGGTTATCTGTACTATCAACCCATTTTGTACAATATAAACATCACTCCTTCACATTGTGATGATTCTTCATTCATAAATTGTTACAAAAGGTATTAGGATTTTTTTTCTGCAATATCAGAATAGTTGCAAGGTCTTGTAAATAAAATCAATATTAAAGATTTACCTGAGGATGATTTAAGAATAATTCAAAATTTGCAAAGCTATCATACATTAAAATCATTTAAACCAATACAGAATGAAAATATTAACTTTAAAAACTCATCCTTTAAATTCTTGCATAGAGGATTGCAATGTATCTCACAGATATCATAGACTGAAATGGCACAATTGACTGTAAAGGGCTACGACAAAGCTGGGTAGCATTTAAGTGGCATGTGATCAGTATATTGAGAACCACACTGGATGTTACCATTTAATTCAGGTAACTTCTCAATTTTTTCAAAATATTTGCAACACAACATTATGGATCCAAGAAGAAACTGGTACCATTTTCAAGAAATGGAAATGTGTTACCCTATTGGCTATTCAGGGAGTAATAACTATTATCATTAATACTTAAAAGCAACAATTGATCACAGAATTCTAGGTAGACAAAGGTCGTTTCAATTTTTCCAAAAAAAGACAAAAATCACTGATGATAGAAGGTGGATCAGAACATGAGCTTTCATCTGGAAATTATTTATAATATACTAATCTAAAACTTTAGAAAATACCAGAGAAAAAACTCCAACCAAACTGAATCAAATTTAATTCATAGAAGAGGAGGAAAATTAGTAAAATATCAAACTATCCAACTAAAACGACTTATAAAACTGCTATCTCGCATGTCAATAAATTTTATTCATTATTCAATGAATAACAGTTCTGAATTTTGAGAGCTAAACATTAAAATTATAATATTTAAGTCTTAATTAGAAATACCTCAAATGAAAAATATCTGAAATATAGTCTCTTCAATAAACATTCTAATAAAATTGAAAAGAAAATACTCAGAAATGTCCTTAAGGAGATTGAATAATGTAATATTCCTCCACAGTCCTAGGTACTTAGGTGGACTAATGCAAATTCCAATGTCCCCTTGCCAATCTTTTCATGCAAATATTGAAGGAAAATAAAATCAGGAGGCCCTATCTCCTAGGCACCCAGAAGATTTTCTAACTACCTGCTGGAAGGTGGCCCGGCTCCATCCCAATATAACATGGGGTCCTATTCATAGCACCTGAGCTCCATAAGAGTAAGCAGATCAAAGCTACTACTGCTAAAACCTAGCAGTATGAAATGAAGGGACAGTAATATTGCCAGCACTTTACTACCACCGGTTACTACCCAGAGTTTAACCATTGGTACTCATTTTTACTGGCTGAATTAGTCTCAAATACCCAGCTATACCAGTTAATCATAGTTCAAGACTGAACCCAAACCATCTGCATGACAGCAAAGTACCTGGACAACTACGCCAGTGCGGTAGAAATAAATGAGCATATCCCATTTTGGCTCTTAGGCTTTAAAAACCCAACCAACGCCACTGAATAAGAAACAAACATGCAGAATTAAAAACTACACCAGAACACAATATGAGCTAATCAGTTACAAAGAAAAGAAAAGTTTGCCAAATCAACACCTTTTTATTTTATAATAACTTGTTTCGAATTCATTTAAATATTTTCAACCAACTAATAATAGGCTATACATTTCCACTTAAACTTTTAGGGATTAGGTTTATTTTCCTTGGACAAATTATTTGCTGCATATTCATAGACTTGATGGCTCCATTTTGATACATTGGAAGGCAGCGCAATCATGGCATTTATAGTGGTAATGACGCCCTTATTCCAATAGTGTTTACAAGTAGAAATTATTTCGGGTGAATCAGGGACATCTATGGCCTATATTAAGAGAATATAATTAATTTATTACAAGTTTACTCATAATTTCACATGGCGAAATATTTTACATATTAGAAAACGACAAATATTCCACAGAATAGTCCAACATCCAGGACATAAAAACTTAGTGATTCCCTAAACCTTATGCTATTTAAATTTTGGATTCACTTTCCATATCATTTCCATTACCTTGAGATGTAAGAGAATAAATATTGACTTCAATTAAAAATAAATTAAAATGCTACAATAATATATTTCATTACAAACTTTTAATATTGATTATTAAGAGCGATACTTACTGGGATCGAATTTTCTTTCATTAGAGCCGCGATGTTGTTGCGAGTTTTCCCATATAACTCAGCAGTTTGATCACTATTTCCCCATACTCCGTACTTTGCTGTTAGAAAAATCGATCCTCCAGCGATAATTGCCTTTACATTAAACCTGGAAGAGGGATGAATAGCATGGAATTTGACAAATAGCACATCGTAAAATTAATTTAGACTCTGATGGATGGATGGAAATCGTAGCGTTTCACGGAATTGTAACATAGTCAGAAAAATTTTGAACACGTTCTAAATCTAAGAAAATAGCAACTGAAAAGTTATCAAGGTTAGTTTCGCAGTATAATCAATTGTATCCTCCAAAGAACCTTACTTCAGAAACCGGTACGCCATTTTCAAAGGAGGACTCAGTTGTTCTTCAAATGCAAGTTTCTTCAAATCCTTCAAATTAGATGGCGGAACTTTTTCGGGTGCCGAATAACATGGAGAACATGGATTGTTAGGGTTTGAAGGTGCAGCATCAAAGCCACACTTTTGTTTGGGAAGTGTGTGACATACTGTAATTGAAGGTACACATCTCTTTTTGGGAAGGCAAATTTTATCATCATTCTCATATTTGCATTCCTGTTTTTTGGGTGGTTTGGTCGCGAAAGAGCTGTATTGGTAATTGCTTATGTATTTCAGTTTCGTTCGGGAATGATTCATTTTTCCAGTTTATAAACTCTATTTATTAATCAGAAATGTTTTTGCTCAATGAATTTTGGATCCTTTCGTTAAAGATACTGTTAGATCATCACTGGTACTGGCTTTTAATAGACTATTATAACATGAACATGTTCTGCTTTATCTGCCGCTACGGTGGAGTTGGAACCATAGCAACGGATAATACATTAGTGAAAATTTTGATATTTTTCCTAACTTCGAATTAATGACCCTATGGGATTTCTGTTAATGTTGTTACTTCCTTACAGGAACATGAACGAGGATGATGAAATAATGGAGAATTCTAGCTATGGAGACAAAAATTTCCTCAGCCCTTCCTTTTGGTGCAATTTGAGGAAAGTTTCCGATATTTCTCACACTAAGAAACTACCTGATTCTCATGAATGTGCTCCAACAGAGTTGGACTTTCATGATGATATCATTTCGACAGAAAAAAATTTAGATCATTTGCAATGTCGCTTGACTAAATTGCTTGATTTAAATCCATTTATTAATGCTAGTATGCTGGACTCGAACGTTCGATCTTTTATTATCTCATTGCTTGTAGTATGTGGCGAACAAAGTAGTAAAGAAGTTTGGACATCAGAGCATAGTGTTAAAGTTATGACTGACATTCATAGAATGCTGTGTCAGATATTTTTAGTGGACATCGAAAATATGTTTGTTGAGTTTGAATCTAAGTGGAATTTCTGTGTTTGTAAATTGCTTCTGTCTTCTCTGAAAATTAAGTTGCAAAGTAAGAGTTGGAAGCAACATCCTGCAGCATTTAAATGCTACCGCTGGATTCTTTTCAGTATGAAGGTAAGACTAGTTTTAGCATGTACCCTGTATTATCAGAAAGAGTATGTTTTTCGCCCCTCCGTATTTCCCGTATGGTCTAAGTTCCTGGAACAGGTTACCATCGTTAACCAATTTACCACTTCCCTTTCAGGTTCAAGGTTGCTCGGAAAAAGTTAAATAATTTTGGAAATGTTGTTAACTGAATTCTCTTATTGTGTTTGTTTCACTAATTGATACGTAGCATGTTTCTTTTATATCATTTCAGGTAAAAACAAAAAAATTTATATGCTAAAAATAATTGCTCAAGTTTGTATTTTACCATGGTTGGAAAAAACCCTTAGTCCCTAGTATATCTGACTATGAAATCTTGAGTAAGATTCAAACACTTATTGTTGAACATCATACAGACATTATACGAAATTCAGTAGTCTATTATTGCTATTCAACATAGATCATTTTTCCCCTAATAAACCAAAGAAAGCCTTATTCAATGAATAAGTTTTGCTGATGTACGAGCATATGATCTAAACAACATAAATTATTAGTGAAGCAAATTCATTATATACAGGATTGTTGTAAATCATTAACAGGAATCAGTCGATAGTAAGAAGTGATTACTCAATATAAATTTTGTTTTAACATTTACACTTTTATGGCAAGGTAGTGAAATGTAAGACACCAAAATTTCCTATAAGTAGCATATTGTATGCAAAGTTGAATTTCTAAAGGTTATTATCTGCCCTGAAATTCTGTCTTTCGACATTTTTGACTGCATTTCACGTTAGATTCTCTATAATTTTCTATTTCTAACCCCTCTTTCATGGTTCTGTTGACCACCTTTCCTCTTTCTTAACAATTATTTAGCTGAATCTTTCTTTATCCTCAAAAATTCCTAAGATCACTTAATTGATAAGACCCTCTCATATCTGATAATCATCAGGCCAGGTGGCCCCTGAATTCCCATGCTTTTTACAGTCTCCAGTTATTTACTAATTTTTTGTAGTTTAATAATCCCTGTCCTGTTAACTTTCCTCACCTCTGAAAGTTTGCATTTTTATTCTTGTTGTGGAATGTACTTATGGTAGTTTCATTCTACTCTGCTTCTCACTTGGCATTGTAACACACATAACATATCGTTAACTTCTTCATGGAGTAACCCTTGTCTTACTGAAGGATACTTAAGTGTTGGTCGTTTTGGAACTGATTTCGAAGGAGGAGCTTCAATCTTTCAGAAGCATACTGCCTACTCACTGTTTTCTCAATTACTTTTCTATTCTTTCTTATGCTAAATCTATTTTTTTCTTTCTCTGATTTCCTCACCATGTCAGTCTTTTCTTCTCCTATTACCTCTCAGTATGTTTTACTTACAGCCTGGTAATTATTTTCTGTAGTTTCCTTTCTGATTTTCCTTTGATCACCTGGTCATCTACATATTTCACTGCCTTCCTGTTTTTTCTTCCTATTTTAAATACCCATAATCCCTCTAATGCTCTCTTTGTTCGGATAGAACAGTATTGGGGATCAGCATGAACCATGTTACATGGCCTATTTTAACCTTCTACTCACCTAGCTACAATCTTCCCATCCTATGAACATACATGCATGTAGTCAATAACCCTGTGATAAACTTATTATTATACAATTTTCATTAGTAGAGATATTTATATCCTTTCTTTCCTGTCAATACCTGAATTCTTTATTATGCCTGATGATTTACTCCAATTTATTCTATCAAATTCCTTCTGTCAGTCATGCATTTCTTACTGCTAATTTTCTCAATTTCAATAAAATGTGATGTACCTGGCAAACTTTCATCTGCTTATATAATCAACGTTTATGTGTCTTAATTATTAATTTGTTTCTTAACTTGTTTAATGTCAATTTATAAGATATAAACAAAGAAATAATAATTGCCTGGGAATAGTGTAATAATGAAAGACTGGCTATCTGTAATAGTGTTTATTCTTGAAAATTATACAATGTATTGTGAGATGGCCATAGGAAATGCTACGCAATATATTTGGGAACTTAAATTTGTTACTATGATTTTCTACTTTCTCGTGCTTTGACCATTAAAAGAAGTATGTAATAATGTTGTAAACCATTTTTATTTTATGGAATTGTTTAATTCTTTATTAATAATTTCTCCAAAGATAATTGGAAAATCTATTTTTTGTTTATAAAAATATTTTAGATGACTGTTGTTAGATCAATTATTCATTTAATTGTTCATTATTAATTAATTTTATAATTCAAAAGGCTAGAATTGTTTCATTTTGAGTGTTCAAAAGTAATTCATCAATCTTCGACATACTTTTACTGTGAATTTGAATTGCTGTCTTTTGCCATAATTTTATTTGTAATCTCTTCCTTTTCATAGGAAGAGCAGATGTGTGAAAACATTGAAGATGTACTTCCTCCTACTCTTGTTGCCATTGATGACTATGAAATGAACAACCAAATCCTTGGCATTGAATGTTTGTCACATATAATGACAAATATTGTGAGTCAATTTATTAATTTAATAATTTTTGACCTTGGAAAATGTTTCAACCTACTCTTTTTTTTCAATTTACACTGAACTACTTTAAGTAATTTGCACATTAATTTCTGCTTTGTTGTGGTATTGCTTTTAACTTCTAAGTATTATTTCAGCTCTTTCTCTTTCATTTTTTTCAGACAAGGACTGATTTGTGCTCCCTTGGCTATGATGATGTCATTTTCAGTGCTTTGGAGCACTTGCTTTACACAAAAGAACCAGAACTTATTGAAAAACTTGTGCCATGTCTTACACAATTCCTAGAAAAAGTTGAAAAGGGATACACAAAGAAAGAAGATCATTTGCAAGTAAGAAGGTTTGCTTTGTTTAAATTTTTATTTTGTAGCTGTTGGAATGTTTACACTGTTATGAATCTGAAGAACTTCTTTGTCCTGATGGCTTTTTTGCCTTTATTTGTTCATTTATATTTATCATGCAATGCATTTTTCCTTATTAGATTATAATAACAATTACAGTATTATATATCATTATATTATATGTTATATATATTTTAATTAAGTATTAAAATGTGATAGATGAACATTTACCTTAAATGAAGTTAACCATAATAAATGGGGAAAATGGTTTAATGTAAAAGTATTGGCCACCATTAAAGGTAGACATATGAATTACAATAACTATAAAAAGTAAAGGACTAATTATACAGGAAAAAATATAAAGTTAGTAGAAATAAAGTGATTCAAACAATAAAGGAAGAATGTAAGTACTATGAAAAAAAGATTGATAATTGTAGTAGAAATCCAAATTTAATGTGGAATACCTTGGAAACATTAATAGGAACATTTAAAAAGAAAATTTAAGGTGAACTTTCCAGATAGAAACTAGATGACATTACAGAGGAATTTAACACATATTTCATTGATCTAATGTTGCAAACACCATCCCTATCTTTGATAAAATATTTGTTTGATATGGTTGAGGGACGTAATAGTGAGTTTAAATTAACAGTTCAGAAGCTACTATATTATGTTGTAAAGGATGTGTAGTGAAAATGATATAGATGCAAATTTATAAAAAATATAAGCTGGCAAAAGTGGGAAAAATATAAGCTTCAGAAACATGGTTTTCAGGGTGAGGTCATTAAATGGATTCAAACCTATTGTTCAGTAAAACTGCAAGAAGTGAAATCTACATCTTATCACTAAGAAAGATAAACGTTTGTAATCTACTGGGACCCTTGTTATTCTTCATGTATGTAAATGACTTGGGAAGATATTTAAAAAATTGTAATTATCATATCTTAGTAGATAATAAATTAATATGCCTGGCTGGAGCAAGTATTAGTGAAGTAATAACTAATACCTACAAGGACTTAGATGTATGATAAAGGAATGAAGTAAATATGTTAAAACTAAATACAGCTATGTTAAATGCAATATTACTTGAAAATTGAAACCAATATCATTATTTTAAAGATAGTATTTTTTAGGTCCAAATACATAAATGTGATATTAAATGTGTAGATTCGATAAAATTCATAGATCATTCAATAAGTCCTTACAAAATACAAGATATGGCTCCCATAGTATTGTATATTGTTTGTTTTTACTAAGCATCATTCTCACTAGACAGCTATTAAAGTCTCATTCATATCAATCACATGGTTTCATTTTTATTGTTTATTAAAGAAAAAACTTTTGCGTATTTAGAAGAATGGAAAAAAGTGAGTTTCTAGCAGTGATTATACACTTATATTTGAAAGGCGTAACACCAAAAGATATAAAAGCTGAGATGGTTGAAGTTCATTGCACATCTGCTCCTGTGTTTGAAACTGTTTACAATTGAGTAAATAAGTTTAAACATGGCCGTACATCCCTAAAGGTTGAACATCGTTTGGGACATCCCCCATAATGCTTGACAAAATCCACGACATGGTCCTGAAGGATCAATGAATCAAAGTGCACAAAATAGTTGAGGCCTCAGGCATATTGTAAGGTACAGTGTTTTCAATTTTGCACAAAAAATTGAGTGTGGAAAAATCTCAGCAATTTGGCCATTTTCCGTCTCAATCCTGATGAGTTTCTACATGGATACATATTTGTGGACAAAACATGAATACACTACTACTATCCAAATACAAAGGAACAGTCAAAACAGTGGGTTTTTTAATGGAACGGGCTCTGAAGACGGTGAAATTGACCGGCAAGGTGATGGCCACAGTTTCTTGGGATGCACATGGAATCTTCTACACCAATTACTTCAGAAAAGGTCAGACGATAACTGGAGAGAATTATGCATTGTTATTGCACCGGTTGAGCAAAGAAATCAAGAAAAAAGTCATTTGAAAAAGATCCTTTTCCACCAAGACAATGCACAGGTCTGCACCTGCACAGTTTCGATGGCCAAAATTAAGGAATTAAAGTTCGAATTATTACAACATCCACTGGATTTGCTCTCAGTGACTTCTATTTCCAAACATGAAAAAGTAGCTTGGCTGACAACGGTTCAAGTCTTGAACGTGGAAGTAATTTTTACTGGTAATCTACTTCAAAGCTCGTGCGAGTAATCATTACATTTGAGTAATCGAAAGTGAAAATTTGAATTCCTGCCACGCTGAACGCATCCAGAGGCAGTTCTAACTACATTGTTCGCCCTGGAGCCAAATTTCTCTTCTCTTGGGAGGGGAGGGGCAACTCCCCGCCTAGGAGCGGAGTTGCTTCCGAGAACCTGAGAAGGGCCAGATTATAGGTGCATACAAGTAAAAATGTAAATGCTACATTGCGCAGGTTATGCAATTCTGTTTCTGCGTCCTCCGCTTGCTGATTAGAGTTTCGGTTCCCTAATTCACGGAGGGGAGGGATGACTTCCCTCCAGGAGTTGCTTTTGAGAACTTGAGAAGGGTCAAACAATAGGTGAATTTGGGTGAAAATATAAATGCTAGAATGTAGCTACATTGCGTGGGTTACAGGATATAAGTTTGGTAATACAAATACAACCGGCTTGTACGTAAACCTCATGTCATCGGCGAACGTGATGAAGAGAGGAAGCAATCGCTGTAAGTGTGTACAAGGAGAAGAATCAAATCAAGACATCAGCCATGGACACAGTACAAAGTAAATTCAAATATTTAAAAATTGATGTTTTTACCTTAAATTATATTCATTATATTGTGTATGGAGAAATGTTCTGGCGGGATAGCTCAATGGATAGAGCAACCGACCGGCAATTGGGAGACCCGGGTTCGAGTCCCAGTTCCGTCAGACTTTTTTCATGTCCGTTTCTCCTTGGGAATGTTCCGAGATGCACGACTTATCGTGCCAAATCATCTAACCCATTTCCTTGTGTGTTTTCTATTTATTTGCACGATGTTGATTTTAGAATACATCCTCATCCACAGATGTAAATTTTGGTAAAACATAAATATTTAGGCACTATAATTACTGTAGTAATCATAGTGCCTAAATATTTATGCCTAAAGTGCCTAAATCCAACATTTTAATTATTCTTTAATACTATGGCATTACAGAATAACTCAAATGTTGGTCTGCATGTTAGTGCTCCCTGTTCAAGAAAATATTGACTGCGATTGCGTCATTTACAGGAGCAAAATAAAAAGTAATTGTAATACTACCGATTACTTTTCCAAAGAGTAATTTGTAACTGCAATTAATTACAAATTTGACAGTGTAATTGAGCCCAATTAAATTTTTTAAGTACTTTATACATCACTAAAAATAAGTTACTGATTCTCCTAATAATTATGTTGTATTATTATGTTGTATTCTCCTAATAATTATGTTAATTATGAGTGTGTGGGTATTAAGAAATATCATTTTGTTGTCATTTTGAATAGTTCTGTTTCATATGGCTTATGTCATTCTGATCCGTGATCATCTCAATGGTCTTGTTTGCTTGCATTTAATTAAATAGAATAAGCTCAGGTATGTTAATTTAGTTTTGTTTTCCATGAATTTGTACCTTCATATTGAATGGAAAATTGTGTCATTTTTAATTATTTATTTTGTCAGGCAATCTTTTTATTTAAATCCTTGTGAACTGTATTTCAGTGTTCTAGGTATGACAAAGCTCTGAAAATTATCCTCAGTAATATGGAATTGGAGCAATATTTAACAAAAAGGAAAGCATACATAAGGGTACTTCCTATGTATTTGGATTCAATGGGCCTTCCTATGTTGAGATGGTCAAAACAGCTTTTAAGAATATTTGAGGACTACGTATTTGTGGATGATGGTTCTGGTGGCATCTCAACTAAAATGGCTATTGAGGTGTGTTGTTGAGTGATTACTTCCTTTCTTTCAACCTGTTTTTCTCAATACTTTAGTAAGTTATTTTTATTACAGGCTCTTAAAGTATTTATTTTACACACATGGCCTGCTATACCAAATAAAATGGATAAAGTTCTTGAATTATTACTTAAGATATTGTTGGAGGTGACTGAGCTAGATTCTTCCATAGTTATGTCCAAAGAGGCATCAGAAGAGATCTTAAATTTAGTTGAAGAATGTTTAGGGTTAGCAATTAAAGCTTCCCCATTGACAGCAAAGGAACTCTGTGCAGGGATGCAAGATTCTTTTAAAAATGAAAATTTTAATAGTGTTGTCAAGAGAGTACTATGTTGATGCAGAAAAAGCATTATTCACCTCATATAAACAAATTCAAATTATTATCTCAATCTGGATGTGGTCATAGATTTACTTTTATCAGATCATTGCTAGGGAAGGATTTATATAGTTTTTCATTTTTCCATGGTCCAAGAGTAATTAAAGAATGACATGCACCCATGATTCATAAACCTATCAGTACTGAGATTCATTTTTTTAGTATATAAGTTGTTTGTTGTCTACATTTGCATGTAATAATTTGATGAAAGAAAAGCTATTTTACCTGAATAAATTCTTTTTATTAACACTTATATTTATTTGACCCTTCGCATGCCACCCACTGCCACGTAGCAGTGCCTCATATGGTTCATGTAGTGCCACCTGCCGCCTTTGGCATCAGGGCTCACTAATATTAGAGAATAATTAATTAAATGAAGAAATAATAAAGCTTATAATTATTTAATTCATGATGTGTTCATTAAATAAATTGAATGTATGTATAATTCATGTAAAGAAATTTAAAATTCTAGCATAAAAAATAATAACAATAAAAGGTCAGTATGTTACTGTGAGGTTATGCAACCCTTCAATATGGGAAAAAAAAACCAGCACCTGGGGTGATATATCAAAATATAAAGCGGCAGTGAAAGGATTAAACATAAATGGGCAATATGTCCTTAAATAAGGCTTACAACAATATAGATCACCAAATTATTATTGAAATGAAATCATAAGTTTTATGTAATGCAAAGAAATACCCTATTTAACTTACAATTAATGACTCTGAGTGCCTTGCAAAATTTATGATCAATTACCTGGGTAAAAATAACATGGCAAAGAAATTGAAGAGTTATTACGTACATAATAATTAAATTATTCTATTCTGCTGCTTTTATGACCATCTATGTTAATCCATGTACAGAATGTTTTGTCACCTTACAGACACCTTTTGGTATCCTTATTGAGACCCTTTGAGATTGTGGCTGCAGATTGCATCATAATATAACAAGAACAGCAATATTTTAAGCCCCTCACATACAGCTGCCATATCTCCTAACCACTTGCATCAGTTAATGTGTTTCTGCATCTATATAATAATATGAGACTTCAAATGTTCCTTCAGCATAGAGTCTAACCTTAAAAACTGCTAATAAGCAAATTTGAGTTGGTGTTTTAGAGGTCAGTGGGAAGTACTAATGCCTCTCAGAAATCTGGGTCAGTGCATTTTTGGCTAAAGTAAATATATTTCTTTTTGGACTAATATATGTTCATATTATTACCCTCGCAGGCTAGGCATTATCAGTTTGTCTTATCTGACTTTAAATCTTAAGTGAAGCATTATATTTTCGTAAAACTTGAAAGCACCAAGCTATTCTCTTTATGTACAATCAAAAAAATCCACTACTGCTTAAAAAGTATGCCCAACACTGTTATGAATGGAACACTTCTGTATTGTAGCATCCTCCTTAAATGATTATTGTTACTCAGATAATTTTGTCTTATAATAAACCTGGATAAGTAAGAAAACTCTCTAAGTGAGACTGACTTATCACCAGGTCCCATCAATCTCTCCTTCAAAAACCTCTAGAAAGTAGAAACATAGAGAAAATAAGTGGGACATCTATGAATGAAACCTTCTCCCCTTACTCCTTCATAAACAAGCAAGTCTTCAAGAAAATACATCTCCTTTTGGATGTTTTGTCTGGTCACATGCAAGTTTGTTGACTGAAAGAGGGTCAGGTTTGTGCTAAAATACAAAGATAAATTATTTGATGAGTGTCAGTCACTGATGTCAAGGAATACATCGATCGGATTGTAGAGGATATGGGCTGCCATTCCTACTTAGAGTTAAAGAGACTGGTGCAAGATCAGGAGGAGTGGAGATGGAAAACAACTGCTGCAAACTAATCTTCGGATTGCTAACAGAAGAAGTCACTGATTGAGGTGCATTGCATCCTCAGAAGCTCGTACACAAACACTGGAGCTTGGATAGGAAAAAGGCTCTTTCCTAAGAAGCTTTGAACGTGCTAAAGAGTGCCCACAGGCTTTTTAATTTCCGATGGGTATTGATTGGTAATTTTTTTATAAGATTCATGAGCCTGAAAAACGTTCACAATGCCAAAATAGAAAAATAAGTGAAACTGAAAGATTTCTGTTAATCAAACATTGTTTTATAAAAATAATTTTCAAAGCATGTAATAAGCTACTCACCATCTCTAGCTATGTCACGTATAGTTTATTTTTTATTCCTTAACCTGTTTCTCAGTATTTTTAAACCTCTTATAGCAAGAGAAGCTGCTCTTGAACCTCAATAATTGGGAAACCTCTGCAAGCAATATAAACATGGTGGTCCTTTGAACTTTCATTTATCCAAGTTTGCAAAAATATTGTCTTAATTTTGTATAAATTTTGCCTTTTCTGATTATATCATTTGAGACTATTCAAATGTAAATTTGAATACTTTAAAACTTGATTTTCATATGTTGAAATTTCCGTCGTTACATTTAACAATTGCGTAAAACCTTTAATTTGACTTATACTGCAGGTAAGTAAAAACTGAAGTTAAAGAAAACTTACAAAGTAGGTGATTCAGCTTATCTCTTTTCTTTGCTTAAAAAGTTGTAGCAATAATGAGTGTTCCAAACGTTAACCATAACCTTACCCTGTGTGCGGAACTTGTCCTTGTGTACCCTCATATCTCTGTGAACGAATCACCCTAAGGCAGCTCAAATGCTAAGAGTAAGTCTATGATATGGAATATCTGATAATTCCATAAATGGAGAAAACTACTTTAAATGTGGTTAAATTTCATCATGATATTTCCTTGCTATGCCCATTTCCTAGTAACTGCGTATTTCTCCTTAAGTTTTACGTGCAAATTTTTATCTATTCGAAGAAATTAGAATAGTGAATTGCTTCTGCAGCCGAAATCACATCATTTGCCCTTTTTGTGTGCGAAAGAGCTAATAATTGGTACAATATTAGCTAATTTAAACATGCACTGAAAGAAATTCTTCGTCTACATTGCATCTCGTTTCGTCATATCTTTATTAACTTCTGTCGCTGTGCATAAGTAATTTCAACTTGCACATCACACGGGTAATCCTCATGCTGTTCACGTATCCTCATACATGAGAGCCCTCTGGGTACGGCAAAATTCTTAAGAATTTCAGTATCCTCTTAGGACTTAAATTCTATTACATGAGTAAAACAAACTTTGAATTACACGTAAAAAACAGTGACGTAATTAACTTATTATTTTGTTATCAAAGATACTCCTCTGACAATTTCTCAAACATCTATGCGCTCTGATTCTCTCTATGCTTCTGATGCTCTCCATTCATACCCAGTTTATCATAACGCTCCTAGTTGCATCGTTGCTGAAGTTGATGAAAAATGTAATCTTATGGTAAACGTCTTTTACCTAGTACACATCTTTAATGAGAGCCCAGTTTCGTCGCCGTGCGATATTTTTAGGTACAAGTGTACCTAAAGATGACTGTTTATTAACTGTTGAAAATTAATTTAGGAATATCCAGAATGAGTCTTTCGAAGATAAATACTCAGAGTCCTTCGCTTTCTTAAAATCTTCACTAACACACTGAAGTTAAATGGCAATCGCATACTTCTTTGATCTCGAGGTGGCGTAGATACACTTATCGACATAGATGATTTAAAAAGCCGCACCTTCCAATTCACTATACAGAAGGATTCAACGATCTATTAGTAGAGGTAGATTATCAAGTTATTCTAGATTTATAATCATTTACATTAATTATTCCTGATGTACCTCTGGAATCTAATTAAGTCTATCCCAATTACTCTTCAGATTGGGCGGTTGAAGATTTTCAGCTTACTAACTCGTTGGGAAGAATTAATTTCATCGTAGTACAAAATTGCTCATTAGAATTTTCAAGTAATTTTAATTGCATTGTCATAGCAAATGACAGACGATCTGATTATGCAAGACAGTTTGATTGCATGATCCTCAAGCCTTAAAGACGAAACCTAGGTGTACAAACTATATTGCTTAATTTTGGCGCTGGGCTCCCGGATAGCCAACTGGGTAGTGTGTTCGCTTACAGCGAAAGCGATCCCTGGTTCGATTCCCGGTGGGAAACCGAATGTGCAGGACGACCTAAGCTCTCGATGAATTCTTAAAATTATTACTACTATTGGCGTTTTGGGACGAGAATCTCTTAATGATCGTTTCATTCATACTTCAAAATATCTGCAAAAACGAAATTAAGAACAAAACTGATATCAAAATCAATGGTATGAAAGCAATTTCTTCGGCCCATTTGCAAACCACGAAATTGCTAGTCATATTACGTATCCAAGACATGTTCTTGTACTTCAAAAGAAGCTTGAGAGAATCAATGTTATACATCATCATCGTCTAGTAGCATTCACAATCATAATTTATTATAAAATATACATTATATTTGAGAATCTAGTAGTATCTACAAATTTCGAAAAAAAACCTCTTTAAAAAGTTTACGAACAGGTCACATGATTTGAACATCTTACAAGATCGCCACACGTCTACGTGGTATCCTAAATCAATGGAATTCGCATTGCGAGATTCGATTTTTAGTTACAACTCTTCACTCGCTTCTTCTTGCCGCGTGCTCGTTTTTCTTTATTTCTATTCTTTCCCGCTCTTGTGTCACGTGATATCAGCTGTGTGTCGAAGATATGGCGGACAAGGAAGATGTCGAGAAAACGATCGCGGAGGACTTGGTGGTCACCAAGTATAAGATGGCTGGAGATATAGTAAATAGTGAGTATATGTAATGATTTTGGTTCATGTTTTCATATTTTCAATTTGAGTTCAAGAAGTTTTTACTTATCCCTGATCCCATATGGATGGAGGTTTTACCCGGTGTTAGCGCGTGCCATGTGTATATTACACTTCCATTTACTATCAATTTTCAGGAGTTCTCAAGCAAGTCATAGAGAAATGTGTTTGTGACGCTTCTGTTCGTGGAATCTGTGAATTTGGCGATTCGCTTTTATTAGAAGAAACTAATAAAGTGTTCAAAAAAGAAAAAGAGCTTAAAAAAGGTAAAATACGATTTAAATTGAAATTTGTTCATTTTCCAAATTCTTCTTAAGTCTAATTAATTTTTTATATAAATATATGGTTATTTTCAGGCATAGCCTTCCCGACTTGCATCTCCGTGAACAACTGCATTTGCCATTTTTCACCTATGATAAAAGAACCAGATTATATTATTAAGGATGGAGACGTTGTGAAGATGTAAGTTCTTATAAGTTATGTGCCCAAATCAAATGAAAGGTACCAGTATTTTTATTATTGTATTTCATTAATTTTTAGAGATTTGGGAGCTCATGTCGACGGTTTCATAGCTGTTGTGGCTCACACAATTGTAGTTGGAGCCTCTCCTTCCAATAAAGTTAAAGATCGCAAGGCTGACGTGGTCATGGCAGCTCATCATGCATCTCAAGCAGCTCTGAGGCTTTTAAAGCCAGGGAATGAGGTGATTATCGAATGCAGTAACATATTTAGAATTTCTGCCTTAATTATGTTTTTCTTTGATTGGAAAAACAATCTTGAATCCCTGATTTCTTCAATGATATGGGGTTTTAATAATATTCTTTGTTATATTTCTACATTATTAATAATTATATTGCAACTGTACATTGTGCAATTATGTATTGGTAGTAGCAGTGATGCAGGGGTGTTTCAGGGTTAACCCCCTCCCCCAAGAGAGTTTAATTCTTAGATTAGATTGTTTACCCTGCAAGCCGCCAGTGTCGTATGGCAAGGGGTGTATTAACGCCTTATCTAATCTACCCTATTTTATTTTCTGATGCTATTTGGTAAGAATGACCAAAAGTAACTATCTGTTTTAGCGACTAATTCCTTGTAACACTTGAACGTCACCTCTCTAAGATCGTGCTCGCTTCTTTAAGAAAGGGATGACAATCTAGTTCCCCAGTCTCGGAAAGATCAGTTATTTTGCTACATAACTGGGTAAATCTCATCTTTTTCCAACTAGATAACTTTTAAGGCTTAAACTTCTAAGGTTATTCTGCACAAAGGCTGCCACAAGGAATCTAACCTAGAACCTCTCACTGAAGTCAAATGCGTTGCATATATCCCTAGATATGTCTTCAGCTACTCAATGAAAGCATTGCTGCTGTGCTTTCTGTGTGTCTTTTTTGTAGGAGTTGCAGTGGAAATCTATAATTTGTTTTAAGTACTGTAGACTTAGTTTCCCCCTCACATTTTCCCTCTTTCCCCTTTCCCTTTTCCATCATGGTGTTTTATATATATCTATGGAGTGTTCATTTTTTCAGTAATTTTCTAAATTTATCTCATCTCTCCGAATTTAATAAGAGCCTTTTGGTTATCTCAGTGATCCATTTTAATCCCTTAACTGGGGGCTAATTTTTCCTTAACATTTGCAGGATGGGGAAAAATTCTACTGAATTCTAAAATTTGAATTCTATTCTCCTTAATATATCTAGAGATTATGTGATGATCTGTGATTTTTATTTTGAAAAAAAATAAATATTAACAATTTT
>KZ308741.1:290743-301232 GCA_000376725.2 Ladona fulva
CCTTTGTTACAATGTATAACTCACAATCGGGTTTAGATTTTATCAAAGATATATTTAGAAATACTTCGTAACATATTTATTTTTCAACTCAATATAACTTCAAAACTGTGGATTGAAAATCATTTATTTACTTTGTTTCCATAACAATTAACAATGAAGTTTTGCTGGAACATCTCCACCCACACAAGCACCAATTTTATCATTAAGCATTAAGAGCCATTGATTTAAATAAAAGATTCTTAAACAAGGGTCTATGTTACCTTTAATGTCCGTAAGATTAATGCTAGGGGTCCATGAGTGTTATTGTAAAGAAGACTTGTAAAATTAGTAAAAAATAAGTTGCAGACAAAATGAATTCCTTAAACATGCTCAAAATCAGATTTCAACCAACTCAGAATAAAATGCTTTTTTCCTAATAATATAATATTCTCTCTCGTTGTATTCTTCTATAATCCTCATTGTAATATTTGCAATATGATTGTTGCCTCTTTACAAAATTTAACTTCTAAGCTTTCTGTATTTCACTGTAATTAATAGTAGACACAAGAAATGGTATCTCATCGAGTTCTTGCAGAATTGAAAAATTTTGAAGTTCTGCAAATTATAATGTTGTGTGTCACAATAAATACCTAGGAGTTACACTCAGAAGTAGTTTATCATTAAAGGAAGATATTCAAGGTGCTATTGAAAAGGCAAATAGAATGCAAATATTAATAAATAGAACCCTTAGAGGATGCCCACCTAGAGTTAAAGAAATGGCATACTTTTCCCACATTCGACCAAGTCTCAAAAACTGCTGCACAATCTGGAATCCACTTGAAGTAGGGTTATAGATATAGAACAGCCTATTTTGTCAGTGGATATTTCAGGTTCGATAGTATCATTACAGCCATGATAAAATCACTCGGGTGACTCTTGCAGCAGGAGAGAAGATCTGAAAACCAATGAGAGCTTTTTGAAAAATGGATAAAGGATATTGTCATTCCGGTGAACAGTGAGCATGATCTTTGAGAGGCAACGACCAAGTGTTACAAGGAAATAATCGCTAAAACAGATAGTTACTTCTGCTTGCTCTTTCTGCATGTCATCAGAGAAGCTAATAGGGTAGATTATGTAAGATTAATACACACACTGCCATTTGCCACTGGTAGATACAAATCTAAATCTAAAAAACAAAGGAAATGATATACTGAGCAAAGTTTAAGAAATGCTTATTCATGTGACTGGCCTTATTTTAGTGTTAAATATTCTTCAATTTTCGATGTTATCTCTCATTTACCATTTTTATGTTTCAGGTATAGACATTCTGGAACTCTTAAACCTCAGCAAGGGTTCTGTTGGGGGTGTGGGCAGTGTTTCGGGAATCGATCCCGGTCGTAGAGCATACAGATTCCGCACCTCTTTCTCTGGAGCGCGCCTTCCAACGCCCTCTCCGGTGGCAGATGCTCTCAGTGCCACTGCAGACCCTGGTGGTGGAACTGGAGTCTCTCTCGTCTTCATCTTGAGACAGCAGCGTCGCTCCCCTCTCGCCACCCTCCTCTCTCTTCACTCCCCTGGAAGACTGTCACCATGGTTCCAGCTCACATCCAACCTCAGGACTGGGAGATTGGTCCTCCACTATAGGGTGCCCTCAGACAGGAAGTTGCATGTCCTCTCCTTTGACTTGGCCTCACCCCTCAGGAACCAAGGTGGTGTCGGTGGTTGGACGAGACTTGCCTTAGAGATTATGCCCTCCAGGGTGAGGTTCTTCCAGGACTGTAGGCCAGAACAGTCGCAACCACTGTCAGGATCAGTGGGCTTGCACGTTCCAAAGGATGCACTGGTATACTTCCGTCAGGAGCCAGGGCTGAAGAAAAAATTCCTTGTAAGTATTAATGCTCTCAATGGATGTTGGTATAATTCTTTTCCAATTGGAAGTATTTTTCTCTAAACCAAATGTAATATTGCTGTGATTTGTTTCAATTTGAAGCATCGTCATCATAATCTTGACTCTCTTGGTGATATTCCATGATAACAAGGAGCGAGTTGACTAAATAGATTTATTTATTCAAACCACAAAAATTATTCCCGTTTTCTTTTAACGGGTGCCTTCTGTAATTTAGCAAACAAGAAAGTTTTTACATCAAATTCTGCTTCAAATCATTTTCTTCCCGTTCGTATTATTAATTTGGCAGACAAACATTTTTGAGGCAAATATTCAATAGAAATTATTGGAGAGGTCGAGAATATTTGAGAAAATGTATCGAAAAAAGTAGTTGCCAGCTATCTTTCGTCTTATTTCCTCTGGAAGAAACTTCTGGAGGAAATTTTTTGAGAAAATAGCGAATTGATTTTCTGTGAAAATACAAAACCTCGAAGTTTATAAATAACATAAGAAAAACAAATTTAATTCGGGGTTTATGCATAACACGGCACAGCCCGCAATGGTTTGCCTCGAGATGGGATGCTTCTTACGATTGGGTGCCTCTCGTATTTTTGTCAGCATTTTGAACGAAGAGAGAGACTTTCTTCATTTCTTCATCTGGTCATAATTCACTCTATGAAGAAACTATTCTTTTACCAGGTTAAGAGTTGGGGATGAATAACGAATTCCTTAACTGCAGAGATTCACATACAATTATCGCTAAACAGCCATCCAAAATCCTTGCCACTTGTTCATTCGATGTGTTTGTAATTTGAGTTTTCGATGAAAGAAGCATATTATAATACACGTTATAAAGAATGAGTGGAACAAGTTATGAATAAAAATACACATTACAGAATTAATAACTCACTGATGATTCACTCACAGTAAAGATTCTGCATTGATTACTGATAACTTGTACCCCTAAAATTAGATAAGGTATAGTCCAAATCCATAGATTTTCATAGAAAATAATTCTACCGTTGAGGAATTCTTACTTTACATGGTCAACTTTCGTGCTCATTTGCTTGCACTTTCTGAAGTTATTTAATTGCAGTTTAAAGATTGATAAATTTTATTTTCAATTGAAATGATAGAAAGTTTGTTTGAGTCATTGTAGAACAGATTTTATGAATTTTTACTAAAATTATGTCCAATGTAAGCCACTACCCTAAGAATAGTCATCAGAATTCAATATGACAATACCTCATTCACTATTGTTGTTTAGTGTGTATTTCAGAATATTTAAAAGCGGTGAATGTGAGGATAGAAAGTTGAAATTTGTTAAAATTAAATGTTTGTGAAGGCAATCAAACTAAAGGAGTCCTCTGAAGATAACACTTTTATTCCATTGATGTTGACACCAAAGAGAGGGAAGGTAATTTTAAATTCAAATTTAATATGAAAGGGTGATATTGTATCTGTCCTCCCAATACATAGTGTAATGGAACCAAGTTCATTTTTTCTAAATTATTTACAGGGTATAATATAATTTCCAATTTTACTGTGACACATTGTCATTGTTGTTCAATGGTGTAAACATGGCTTAGTCATGAATTTGTACAAATTAACCTAGTGTTGATTGGATGTACACAGACTTACAGCAAGAGATCAGTATGAACTCCTTACATATATAATTTTGAAGACAAGTAATAGCTCTTTTGAACAATGTGTAACATGTTTCATTGTATGATCTTTTTAAGGGAATCTGTCAAACTCAATTTGTGTATATTTTTGATCCAGCAGTGTTTCATAGTGCACAGAAATTTTCTTTTTCCCATTCTAATCCTGAAAATAAGCCAGCTTGGAGGCTAGGGATATTTCACTGAAACTGCTATTCTAGCCTTCACTAAAGCTCTTATAGTATGGTCATTTTCCTCAGTCCTTTGGAAATAAAGGGTCTACATGTGTAACGTTCTCTTCTTTGTAAGAACAGATGGGGTGCATGATGGAATACTGAAATGTAGAAGCCACATTTAAACTACTGAATTAATGCATTCCTATATCCTTTTGTTATAATATTATTTTGCTACATTAATGCCACCAAGCAATGTATGCCAAACAAAAGATTGTAATGATAATAACACAAATAAATCCACCAAATGCTACAAGCAGATAGCAGACTGCCTCCTCCATGTTTTTCTTCTCTATCAATTCTCAAGGCTTGCTACTGTCGGTGAAGGTTAAAGACCAGCAAGGATCCTCTCAATTTCATATACAAAGGCAATAAGGAATTTTCAATGGTACAAAACAGGTAGTCTCATAAAGGCCTAAGAGAAAACATTATCCCCTCGAACCCCGCTCCCCTGTGGGGTGAACGGAGTAGATTTTCCCCATAAATCCCTCGTCGCATCAGGAGGTAGAGCTAATGTCGTTAGCCTTCTCTGAGAATCGAACAACGGGCGACAGATGTGTAAGTTCAGGTAAAGACGATTCCTCCTCGCATTCAAAAGTTCACTGAAAGTTTCCGACAAAGATTACCATATCCCTAAACATAGTTTTCGAAAAGTAATTAATGTAATAGTTTACTTCTAAGAATGAAGCTTTATGTAAATTCCTCCAAAAGGACAAGCATTGATTCTTTCAACTGCAATTCCCTGCCAAAGCAACCCTTTTCCCTCGAAGTAATTCTCAGGATTTTATATGAACTCGTCGAAGTATCTATTTGCTAACAGTTTCAAACGAATTTGTGGTATAGATCTTATGTGGTCGAGTGAAATTATATTCTGGAGTTACTGAGTTATAGTTGTATCTAAGGGATGGATGATTTTACCTCTACGTTACTCAAACACCGTTTTATCCATCGACTAGAGAAGAGTTGCTCTCGCTATGGCGGCTAGGGCACAATCAGCACGGTTCAAATGCTTGGCGCGCTTTCTCGTCCCAACGTCGTCTCGCCGGAGCAACGTCATCATTATAGGCCGCCTCATATCTCTCCCCCCAATGAATTTAGGAAAAATCGCCCTCGCTTATTTTTTCTAAATCATTTAGATAACACGTAGTAAAAATTTCAACTGTGTAGGATCAAATTTGTAGGAGGAGATCGATTTTTAATTCAGACGCTTATCGAAGGTCAATAAATCATGCTTAGATTGTGTAGAATGTCACAAATGCGGATTTTGCTTCACGACTATATACCACATTTCTGCTAAAAGTTTTTTTCTGTGACTCCTGGTCATTGTTCCACAAAGGTGTGAAGATGACCGAGTCATGGATTTGCACGAATTTACTGTGTTTTGATTTGGTTTACGTTGACTCAGATAAAGCAGGAGATTGATATTGACTCCTAATGTATATCATTATAAAGAAAAATAAATATTCTTTCGAACAATGTATAACATGTCCCAATATAATAGTAGATCATCAATGGGCAATGGGTCAAAGTCCAGGTCTATGCTATTTTCAATCCGACAGTAGTATGAATTCACTGCGTTCTATGTGGGTTGCATCCAAGGTGGTAAGATATTTGTGCAACTGGCTGTTTAATTGTACCTTAACTTACAAACTGCTCCACATTTGACATTTTTTCTTACTCCATTTTGACTTCTGGATATGAATTAAATTTCAGCATGTGATCCAAAAATATGAAAAGATGCAATTGAAATGTAAAAAAGTAAGAAATTTAAGATAAACTTTTTAACAAACTTCAAATCTGAATTAATTAAGTTTCTTAGTTGAGGCACCACTATATAAATATATTTATTTATAATGCGCTAATAGTCCTAGAAATTTTTGTTATGCAAAGTATCTTTGCAAAAAATGGTCTTTATGCAAAGACCATTTTCATGTATGTTTTCAGAAAATCTGAAAGGGTTCCCAACCTCCTTGGCTCCCATACCCTTCCCCAACTGATAACCCAAGTTGGATATCTGATAATCCCTCATTGCCATAATAAGAAATTGTTTAAAATAATCTCAGTACAAGCATTGCAAACTTTGAGTGCCTAAGTAAGAGTACCAAAATGTAAAAGTTAGGAAATGTACCTGAAACAATTTTTGGAATATGTTAATGGTATAGTATAATTATTTTACTATTACTACTACTTGTACTGCCTGGGTTATTGGTACTCCAGGTGGGAAACCTCTGATGTTGACTATGATTAGTTGGAAGTACAATTTCCTTCTCAGTTGGATTGTGATTTGCAAAACAATTTCCAAGATTATTTTTTTACAAATTGTTGGTATCTAGCTTTCATGAGGTCCCTCTTCATTACTATTGTTTCTGAGTAATCTATTGTTGACTTCTTTCATTTAGTCTTATGCAATTACCGAGGCCGTCCAGAAAATAGCTGAGTCATATAAATGTAAACCAATGGAGGGAATGCTAAGTCATCAGCTGAAGCAGTTTAAGATTGATGGAGAGAAAACAATCATCCAAAATCCTAGTGATGCCCAGAAGAAGGAGCATGAGCGATTTGAATTCAACACATATGAAGTGTATGCAATGGATGTGCTGATAAGCACTGGCGAGGGTGTGGTATGGTCATTTTCAGTTATTTCTTCTCAAACAATTTCAATCCTACCTATCTATGATGTGCAATTTTCTGAGTTTCATTGATTATACTCGTAGCATTTATTCTAATTGATACATTCGCTTTCTCAATCGTTAGGTAACAATATAATATTATTAAAAGTACTAAGTGAAATCTGGTGGAATTTCATTTTTAAAAAACGAAGAAGAAATCAAATATTTACTTTGATAAACTGTAATTTTGATTAACTGGTTTATGCCACAGCAAAAGTTAAATTTTTACAAAACTGAAGGAAATCCCCTTGAAATTTGATAGGAATCCTATTAGATGCTTAGCTTTTGATGATTTAAGTATTTATGTATCATAAAAGCAACTTTTAAAATTGAAAACATTTGGTTCAGTAATTGATTTCAATTTATTATTGGGTGTTATTAAATTGTTTGTTCTTGTAGCTTTCATATATAATAATTTTAGTCTTATATGTATGCTTCATACTCCCTAGATTAATTAACTGGCAAAATTGTTAATTTTCAGTTTCATAAGTCTGTAATTTCTTGGTTTCTTTGTAATTTTTGGTTTGGTGAGTTATTTTGCTGTGGTTTTGACTTTTCTGGTAACATTTTGTCAGAATTCTCTATAAATTGTGTTACATTTTTACTGCAATTATAATAGTTTTAGTAGTAGCTGTTTAAGACTCCTTTAAAGGGACTAAATGAAAACAGTAGGTATGTGCAGGATAAATTTGTCTCCATGAGTCCTTGAAAAATGGGCTGTGCATTCACTACAGTTCTGAACTTAACCTGAACTGTCTGAGCAAATTCACCTCATGTTATAAGTGGGATGGTGTTTTTATTGGAATATGTCAACAATTCAGTTCTTGTATATTGAAAAGCAGTGTAGTTCTTTCTTTTTAAGAAGTGCTTATCACTTAAGTATAAAAAGGGGTATTTTTTTAATATCCTTCAATTATGAAGATGTCCCTTCTCTGGACTACAACCTTGTCGTGGTGGAAGGGCTTCCGTGTTCCTATGACCTAGAGAGCGTAACTGGCGGGAACTATGTTCCTGGTAGGGTCACCCATGCCAGGATGGTCAATAGGTAGGGGCCTGACGAAAGGTAGTCCACGCAGTGTCTGTACCTCAGTGAGGCGGCTGCAAAGGCGTCTGTACCCCAGTGGGGCGGCCATTATGGGTGATGGTGGTGTCACGTTAAGAGAAAGGTTGAGGAAGGCAATGGGAAACCACCTCGACTACCACACTTATCCCAAGCAATCATGATGTGCCAATATAAGAATATTGTAAGTGGCGTAAGCGGGACTCAACCCTCTACGGGGAGTGTCGTGCCCGGCAGTGATAGTAGTAAGGCTATCTCGGTCGTCATTCCACGAAACCCTTACCCAGGAAACGACAAGAAAAGAAGAGAGAAGATGGCCAAGGAAACAAGGGTGGGAACCTGGAATGTTAGGACAATGCTTAGGAAAGGAAAGTTGGAAAATGTAAAGGTAGAAATGAAGAGGTCCAACATTAACATACTAGGGCTATGTGAAGTGCGATGGAAGGATGGGGGTGATTTCTGGAGTGATGCTGTCAGTAATTTTCAGTGGGGGAAATTCTAGTCAGAGGGGAGTTGTGGTAGTGCTAGACAAGAAAACTGGAAAAGCTGTGATAGCTACAGAGCTAACAAGCGACTGGGTTATGTCAGTAGAACTAAAGGCTGAGCCAGTAAACACGGTGATAGTTCAGGTGTACTTGCCCACTAGCAAACATAGAGATGATGAAGTAGAACTTGTTTATGAACAAATAGAAGTAATGGGAAGGGTTAGGGGCAATAAAAACCTAATTGTAATGGGGGACTGGAATGCAGTAGTTGGGCAAGGCAAAGATGGAGAAGAAGTGGGAGGTTTCGGACTAGGAAATAGAAACGAAAGGGAACAGAAATTAGTAGACTTTTAAAGTAAAGGAATCAGAAAAAGATCGGTGAAATCCTTGATATGGAGTGTTTTGCTATATGGGTGTGAAACGTGGACCTTACGAAAAGAGGACATCAAAAGATTGGAGGCATTTGAGATGTGGGTGTGGCATAGAATGGAGACGGTGAGCTGGGTGGATGGAAAAACAAACATAGAGGTGCTAGAAATGGTTGGGGAGGAAAAGGTTTTGATTGAAGTAATTAAGCGCCGACAAAAGAAATGGGTAGGTCAAATATTGAGAGGAGAGGGATTGCTGAAGAATGTAAGAGAGGGTAGAATGCAAGGGAAAATACAGAGGGGAAGGCAAAGGCAAAAAATTTTAGATGACATAAAGGGTGGCGTGAGTCACCAGGTAACGAAGGAAAAGGCTATGAATAGGGAATATTAGGGCACATGGACCTACCGAAAGGTAGAACACTTATGTATGTATGAAGATGTGGACATTTATTTATAAACATTTACAAATTTTGTTTCTTCTGTATGCAACATAAGTATTTATAAATTTTTAGATAAGACAATACAGCTGTAAACAATTTTTGCTCTATCTGATATGGCAGATAATCAGCTAAAGTGGGGTTCAGCACATCTGAGGATGGAAAAAATTATAGGCAGTTATCAGAGCATCTTCAGCTGTATGTTTACCATTTTTCTTATTAAACTGTAAAGGGCTGCCAGAAAAGAACATATTAAGCAGGATAGTGTCTTAAGCCAAGGATTAGTGTTAAAGGAGAAACTTGACACAGTTTTACTGTATTTGTCAGCATAAAGGATGCATCCCAGTTGTTTTAAGCAAACTTTTGTTTAGATTAAAATCGCTGCAGTTAAGTCAGTGTTTCATGCTGGTAACATTGATACCAGACATGGATTAGTTTTTCTGTGCATTTTGTCACATTAAGATGACACGATTTTAGTTGTTACTGCAGATTCATTATCATTGTTAATTCAATGAAATTGGATAGAATATATTCATATATAACTTTCAGTGTTGAAGACACTGCAATTTTTAAGAGACTAATTTCAGGTAAAACCCTTATCTTGGATGCTGGTTAATACTTATACAGGTTAATGATGGCCTTAGTTAAAGACTTACTTGGTTTAAGACTGTGATCAAAATGTCTTGGACAACGATGCAGGCTTTGGTTTATGATGCCTTTTTGGGAAGACTGACGGTTAAAAACTGCTTTTGATACTATTACCGTATTTTCTGGTAAATAACACTCATTTTAAAAATCTCTTCACTGTGATAATATATAGATAACACGCAATTAAAAAATTTCTTCTGTGATAAATGCATTGATAACGTGCATTTCAAAATTGTTATTATGCTGACAAGAATATTTTTCACTACTGTAATATTTATGATAATTACTCTTGTATTTTGAATGGAATCATTTGATTACAATAACATTTACAATACGTTGGTTGAAATAAAATTGCCCTAGTACTTAGATTAATTAACTGGCAAAATTGTTAATTTTCAGTTTCATAAGTCTGTAATTTCTTGGTTTCTTTGTAATTTTTGGTTTGGTGAGTTATTTTGCTGTGGTTTTGACTTTTCTGGTAACATTTTGTCAGAATTCTCTATAAATTGTGTTACATTTTTACTGCAATTATAATAGTTTTAGTAGTAGCTGTTTAAGACTCCTTTAAAGGGACTAAATGAAAACAGTAGGTATGTGCAGGATAAATTTGTCTCCATGAGTCCTTGAAAAATGGGCTGTGCATTCACTACAGTTCTGAACTTAACCTGAACTGTCTGAGCAAATTCACCTCATGTTATAAGTGGGATGGTGTTTTTATTGGAATATGTCAACAATTCAGTTCTTGTATATTGAAAAGCAGTGTAGTTCTTTCTTTTTAAGAAGTGCTTATCACTTAAGTATAAAAAGGGGTATTTTTTTAATATCCTTCAATTATGAAGATGTCCCTTCTCTGGACTACAACCTTGTCGTGGTGGAAGGGCTTCCGTGTTCCTATGACCTAGAGAGCGTAACTGGCGGGAACTATGTTCCTGGTAGGGTCACCCATGCCAGGATGGTCAATAGGTAGGGGCCTGACGAAAGGTAGTCCACGCAGTGTCTGTACCTCAGTGAGGCGGCTGCAAAGGCGTCTGTACCCCAGTGGGGCGGCCATTATGGGTGATGGT
>KZ308741.1:306324-327626 GCA_000376725.2 Ladona fulva
AAAAAAACCTAAGTTATTGCACTTAGGAAAAAATAGAACCCTGCAGGAAAACGCCCACAGGAAGGGGGGCGTGAAAAACCTGCGAAACTTACAGACAGTAGCATCTAAAATTTTAAAGAAGAGGGGGAAATTAGAAAATGAAAAGTGACTGCAACCTTACTGAAAAGAAATAAAAAAAGCATAATAAATGTACATTTATATGAAAGAAAGAGAAAAAAAAGAAGAAGGGGGAGAATAATGATGAGGACAGGAGATCGATTAGAAATACAAGAAAAGAAACATTGCAAGATAATAAAAGAAGTGGGAAAAGCACAATACATAGATATTTACAGCATCACCATTGGTTAAGTTAAGTTGTATAGAACCGAAAATTGAAAACAAATTCTTTTCCGAAAATGGAACATGTTCCAAAAATTTTAGGGGTATACATTGATGAATGCCTTACTTTGAGGGAGCCGATCAATTATCAATTGCAAAACTACTAAACAAAGCCTGTTTCAGTACGTCTTGTATTTCTTCCATCACTAACATGCCAACAAGACTAGCGGTGTATTATGGTTACTTTTACTCAGTACTAAAATATGGAACCATACTGTGGGGAATAGCCATAGGATGGAAATTAATTTTTTAAATACAAAAACAGATTAATACGCAAATGCGCAAAATGACATTCTCCAAATACAGACCTATGTTTAGAAAACTCAGAATTCTTCCTTTCCCTTAAATTTATATTTATGAATTAAAGATGTATGTATCTAAAGATAATAAAATATTCGAAAAGAGCAAATCACTATACTAGTATATACTAGTACCAAAGTTATGAAGACACAAAGTAAACCTTATGGCCCCGTGCATTTCTTACGGGAGAACGGCACGCGCTCTTGCAACATTTGCATAGAAAAAAACAGACGGCAAAAATTAATTTCAAATACTTTTATCATACAGCAAAAGTAATTCTTAACACCATGATTGTATTTAATCAAGGGATTCTACTAATAATACTAAGCCTTTGTTTAAATCTTCTATCTTCTAGAGATACTGAGTCTTCATATTGAAGTATCTGAGTAACTCTCACTGATTTGTCGTAACAGTTTTTTATGTGCCTTATCTCCTTTTGCAGAACTTTTTCTTATACAGTGATATCTAGGTTAACGACAGCTTAAGTTAACAAAGTACGATTGCGATAAAAATCGTCTCGGGTAACGACGCAGGCTTTGGTTTACGACGTTTTCAGGTGAAGATAGACGATTATAAACTTTTTCGATGACTATTAACTTTATTAACAATTATTATTTCTTTTGTTGCAAACATAGCTGTATAAATTTTATGTTTCATATTTTAATGACATTTAAATTAGTTTTATCTGTATATTTTACGAGTAGTGTAGTTCTGGAAAATAACACCTTGGATAATGATAGTTTTGGTTAACGATGACAATCTTGGAATGGATTATAGTCGTTAACCATGATACCACTGTAATTTAAAGTCTCTTTAATAATAGAGATAAAGTTAAATTAAAATGAATGCAATTATGCTTAACAGGGGAAGGAAATGGACACTCGAGTTACCATTTATAAGAAGACAGAGGACACTTATATGTTGAAATTGAAAACATCTCGCGCCTTCTACAGTGAGGTGACTCACAAATATGGTAACATGCCTTTCAACTTGAGAGTTTTTGAAGAAGAAAAAAAGGCAAAAATGGGTGTGGTGGAGTGTGTCAACCACAAACTCATCGACCCATTCCCAGTACTTTATGAAAAGTCAGGTATGAAAATATTTTAACTGAGTAAATACATCAATACAGTGTCATTTATCTCACTCAGTAGAGAAGGTACATTTCTTAAAAGAAGAGAATTCAAAAATTGCCTCTACCAATTAAATATCAGATGGCTGAATGTTATTTTGCCACATAAGCCTTTGTCTTTGTTTAAGGATTAAATAGTATGTCTGAGTACTCTAAAAAAGCCTAGCAATTGAATCTGTGTCAGCAAAGAAAAGAATTTGAAGGATTACTTGAAATAAATTGCCATCACGTCTTGAATTTTTATATTTTCTAATATTTTACAGGTGAATTTGTTGCACAGTTTAAATTTACTGTGTTGCTCATGCCCAATGGAACTCACAAAATAACTGGACTACCATTCGTTTCTGAACTCTATGAGTCAAAATGTACTATAGAAGATGCTGAATTGAAGGTAACTTTGAAGGGTATTTACAATAAGGTTTATAATTGATTTTTTAACAAAATTCGTGCCTTTTGATCCAGTGCAGCTAATTATATTTTAGAATGAAAAGTTTGATACAATTCATTTCATAGCTGCAAGTTATTCCTTTGTAAATGTTTGTGAAAGTTTGAATAACATACTTCAGGTCTTCTAGTCAATTTCATTAAAATAGATGTTAGATATGATGTAAAAAATTATCAAATTAGGTTTTGCTTTTCATCACACCTTAATGTTACAACTAAACCTCTTTATAACTTACCTGAAAGGGCCTAAATTTTGACCATTTGATGTGAGGAGGTTCCTGGAGAAAAGGTCTTTTAACATGCGTTATTTGAGATTAAAATTCCTGAGGTTTATATAAACTCAAAAAATTTTGCCTAATAAAATTTCACTTACTAGAATTGACTTCTGCATATAAGTCATAACTCAGTTAAATAGACAAACAATAGAAAACAGCTAATAATCATTGAAATATCTAATATCAGCATTAAGTGTTGCAGATGGTCTTCAATGGTTAAAATTTTGTTTCCTGCAATTAACTCTCAAATTGGGTGTAAAAAGTCAGCTGAAATCTTCTCAAAAGGACTATAGTTGTCAAGAAAATTAATGCATTGAAAGTTATGTACTCATTAATAGGAATTTTTTTTAACGCGAATGGTTCTGTGCCAACTATTTGTTAAAAAATTTCTTTGTGTAAAATTAATTCAACGGTTAATGAGCATATTTGTTTTTATAAGGTAAAATGTAACGAAATATCATACTTAACACGTTCAACGCTGACTGACGACGATAGTTGTCCAGTGGGTGCTCTCCGGTGACTGCGGACGACGATCGTCGTCCATGGTCCGTATTCTTTTCAAAGGCCTTCTTCAAGTAGCGCCGCATCCGAGCGCTTCCATTTCTCTTTTCAGTCATTCGAAAGGCTCTATTTCAGTAAAATGTTTTGTAGTTTTCATTTTTAACCAATATATTTTTTTACTTTGTTTTAGACTATCGTTGTCCAAATTTAAATATTAAAAGTTGAAGTAAAAAAATTTTCCCTATTATGAAGAATGTAAGAGAGGGTAGAATGCAAGGGAAAATACAGAGGGGAAGGCAAAGGCAAAAAATTTTAGATGACATAAAGGGTGGCGTGAGTCACGGCAGAAATTGAAAATTTACCCTCAGCATTGAAAGTGTTAAATAATATACTGCTTGTGAGAAATATTTATATACTCTCTGCAGGTAACTAATTTAGCAACCTAAATGAATCACATATCAGCCAGACCTTATGACCTAAAATTGTTTTACCCTATAGTGTATTAATTCATACTTATGCTATGGACTTAAAGTATCCATTTGCTTGCATCTGAATTCATATTAATGCTTGTGAGGAATAAAAGTAAGAAATTATAGAATGAAAATTTTTAATACTTATTTGAAAGTATAAATAAAGCTATAATATATCCTGCAAGCTTAAAACTGTCAAAGCATTACAAGTACATTGAAAGGGATAGATTGATGTATCTTTTTTGGAAAGGGTGGGTGTTGTTAGTTGCATCCTCAATTTTAATAGTTGAAGTTTCCATAAGTTTTGCAATCCATTCTTAATTCCTGTTGCAGCAACTGCTGTGCACATCAGCTAACCCAAAGGCTGGGAAAAAGAAGAAGAAGAAGGCAGAGAAAGCTCTAGCTGGAGAGGCTACCATAGAGATGGAAGCGCAGGCGGATGAATAATGTTGGAAGGGGTCTCTTTATGGGAGGGGTTGGGATCTTCTGCTCTCCTGTGAGCAGGGGTTTGTGGCATAGGCAAAAGCAGTGAAAGACAGCAGGGTGACTCCCTCTCCACCAGAGGATGGCACAGTTTTGTCGCTAAAGTGATTTATTTTTTTGAAAGTTGTGTGCACTTTGAACTTGGAAGATGGATGAGGAGTTGCGTACTGATGATCCTTTGAAGCGCTCTCTCCCTCTTTGGTTCAGAGGGTTTTAATAAGATCTTAGAAAACAGGAATTTGAATTTATTCATGCAACCTTCACCTTGACGATGAGTATGAACTTGGAAGGAAGAAACATTAAATTGACCCTGGTTGTAATCCTGAGATTTTGTTATTTTTTTAAGTATCCAACATTTAAAATTTCACCCATTTTACTGCATTTACTGGTGTTGGTGAAGTTTTTATCAAAGTTGTGCTAATTAAAACATTAAATAGCAATGCTCTTGACGACTTTGAAATATTGCAACTTCTTGTAAATTTCAAAAAGTTAACCATGTCATAAACACAAATGTTTCCATGAGTTTAGAGAAAGGAAGAAAGGGTATTCATCAAAATCATCATACAAGTATCTAATTCATTTTGTACGACAAATGGTGAAGTATTGGCATTGCCATTTTACAAACTTCTAAGGTTAAGTACTTGTAAGTATTGCCTTTCTCCTATAAATAGCAGCAAATGAAGGAAGGCAAAACTTAGCTTGTGGATAAGGATGTTTATCATTAAAAAAATTCTTTTTTCTTTCCTGCCTTAAACTCAACGAAGGACAAGTCTCTTTCAATGTGTTATTCAGTTGGAGAATGGATTTTGCTTGGGTGTTTGCTTTGCATGGAGATTCAGTTGTGGGTATTTTTTACTAGTATTTGGAAGTGGTTGGAATAGGTTATTTAATTTCACTAATTTCAGAATAAATTGAGGACAAATGAATGCTTGTATAGAAGTATCACCAAAAAAGATCATGCAGAGTAATCAAATTTTGTTAATGAAAATGATCAATTCTTTTTTTTTTTATCTTTTGACAAATCTTTAGGAGAATATTTTGCATAATATTTGATATTGAGAAATGAAAGCATTACTTTAAGTTTTACTGGGGACTAAAGTATGTATGAATAATAATAATGAAATGCTGCAGGAACTACATAAATTTCTCAGGAATTGTAAATAAATCAATTTCTAATAATTTTCATTACAATTATATCCATCTTGATGATGATGTGGTTTCAATTTAGATCTTGAGCAAATACCTTGTTAATCTCTTTCTAAATGCTTTCCCAAGATTTTGATGTTAATAATTCTGTTCTTCATTATCTCACATTTCTAATATCTAAATGTAATTACATATTTTCTTGTTTCTCTATCTAACAAAATTGATTTGCAGGCAAGTAGATGGGTACTTATTCATCATATGTTAATAACGTAAATTTTACTTTCAAGAAGTTAACCAGAATATTTGTTTTGTCCTATAGGAATATGACAAAGAATTTAGTTCAACCTTCTTATATCATAGTTCTATTAAGACACAATCTTTATAGAAAGGTAATAGTTACATTATTGGGACATTCATTTGAAATAGTTGAATTGTTTTAGCAACTCAAGGTCCTGTGTTTGTAATAACTGTTGACTATAATTCCAAAGTTCTGAATTAAATGAAAATTGAATTTTCATAGTAACGGTATTTGTTAATATTTGTAATCATATTTTAATGGTTAACACACTGTATGCATTTAATTTCCTTATACAGAAAGATGCATAAAATTGAACTAGCAAAAATTTATAGTGGAAATTCATGTTATTTCTGTTAATATCATTCATATAATTCAACAGGTGTTATTAACCTCAATTGATACCATCAAATTATCCCTGATTACTTAAGTTTCAACTATTACTTGATTTAAGTATATGATGGTAGCCCTCTTTAAGCCAAATCCCTCATGAATTTTTATGCCAAAAAGTCCAGTGGCAGTATTTATCCAGGTTTACATGCAAGACTGACTTTATTATTATCAGTAAAAGGACTGATTAATGTAAAGTGTTAATATTTTGGGATCTTTTATGTTATCTGCCCAATCATATGTAATATTATACTTGGAAGTTGTTCCTAATGCAAGTAATACATCCATTACTGTGCCTTAATTGTGGATTGTGTTTTGTACTTCCATATTAATTTTATTCTGTCAATTTTTTATTGTATCTGGTTCAGAAAGGGGATGTGAAGTAGATATATCTATTGCTTCAAATTTGTTTTCCAAAGTTCAATTCCCCATGCCTATCTAGTTCATGCCATAAGGATAGTAAAGCTGTTATGAAACTTCATTGAAAATGGGTAGATAACATGAAAGAGGTGTATTGCCAGCCAACATTTTATCACCTTGTTTGCATTCAATAGATTGTTTTTGCTAATTGATAAATTTTTCTTACTGAAGTTTTTTTCAATTGAATTTTTTCCAGGTAAATAAGAAGGAATTGCACTGCCACAATTTGTGAAATAAAGCACAAAATATGTAATTATTTGCTAGATAAAGTAAATAAGAGTGTACAGAATTAAGTAGTGAAGACAGTAGTGGTAGATAACTCTGTTTAAAAATTATGAATAATTTAAATTTTAATCCAAATTTGCAATGTGATTAATAATTAACTTCTTGGGTATGCTGGGAAGTCGATCAAAGTTTCTTTTCTCCATTCATGATATTAAATGATAATTTATATTTGTTACTTTTACTGTATATGTAGTACATGACTTAGTCAAAGTGAAATGGATCAGTTGATAAGTTACTGTAGTTCATGATATATAGCAGGGTGCCCCCTAACATTTTGAATCTATTTTTTCATGAGAATATAAAGTGTCTTCCCTAGACTGTAATGTTACTAGTTGGGATTACAGATTTCCTTCCTTTTGAAGCCCTTTAGGAGCTGCCAGTTGTGATCCTAAAATTGATAGTGATGATGATATGAGCATAAGTTGTTGCAAGAAAACATAACTCACTTAAAGTCCATTTGATTATGTGACTGTTCTGCTTAATAATCTCACTTGCTGTTTGTGATGAATCAAGGAAATGTATTTATCAGGAACTGGAAACCAAATACCCTTTCTAAATAGCAATCTGTTAAGTTTGTTCTAAATAACTAATGCTACCTTGTATATTTTATTAGGATTGAATGTTTGAATGGAAGCGCCAATATCAGATTTTAGTAATGTGCATCTGGTTGGTAATGCTAGTTTATCTTTTAAAAAAAATACTGTGTGCAATATGCATAGGTAATCTGATGTACTTGAGGGTACAGGTAATGGTGAAACTCAAGGGATACTTGGGGTGAAATGAGTCTGTTTTCTTGTTCATTCAGTTTAAGAAAGGTATTTTCAATATTATCAAGATAAATACTGCTGTTGTCCAAAAATACCAATAAATTTTTTTAAAGTGCATTTAATGGACTTAAAATAGCTGTGTTTGGAATTCACAATCTCTAAGCAATTTTCTAAGTTCTTAAAATGAATGAAGAAGGTGAGCATAATTTACCTGAAATTACAGAATTTTATTGATTAATATTCAAAAGAGACGTACTCCATGCCTAAAATAACAGATGAAAGTAGAGGTAATTAACTTGAGATTCCTAACACATTAAGACTTTCCTAAAAATTTGGTAAAATTTCTTAAATTCCTTACATTTATTATCTTTTGGATTGGTAGGTGTTTTTTCAGTAGCCTTACACCTTTTAGACAGATCACAATGTAATCTTTAAAATCTAAACTTTTAGTCCACCTCAATTTAAATGTGTATACCTTTCAGCATCTGGCAGGGGGTTAAAATTCAGTGTGGTACAGACAGGAACACATTAATGTAGAGGTTACATTTAATTTTATGCAGGATTCTGCTAATGTCTTTATTTTGGTGAGAGTCTGATATTCTGCATTTAAAGGCTGTAGATGCAGCCTTAATTTCTCTTCAGTGCTACTATACATGTTTATATTTGATCAATGTTATTTCCTATACTTTTTACTCTTAAATTTTGTTTTTCTTACTGTAGTATTCATTCAACTTGATTTTCTCTAGATTCTTTCATCCATATAAGATGTTAGTAATTTGAGACAAACTTCTATAAATAATATATCATAGAAGATGTAAATGACTGAATTTCTAATTTCTTTGGACTTATTGAAATTAAGAAATTTCATTCATTGTAGTTCACTTTGTAGATACGCATTTGGTTGGCTCCTTTTACGTCACCGCTGTGCCAAATTACAATGTATAAATTACCTTGTATAACGTCCAATAAATAATAACACCCCCACACATCCTACAGTACTACTATGTATTTATATGCATACATTCTTCCCCATTTTCCAATTTTTACTATTCTGAACTTCTCTTTGCCAAGTTACTCCTTGAACCTTCATGATATCTCTGTTCCATCAGCCATTAGATCTTCATCTTGGTCTCTTCACATCTCTTGGTGCCCAGTTAAGAACTGCAATGTCCACTGATTGTTTCTTCTTGCCCCATGTCCTCATGTATTTTAACGATCTTCTTTTATCAATGATCTTTTACTTCCATCATTTTTGCCATTGCCAAGCTTTCCATACTTCTTTTTGTTCTCTGGTTCGCTGGGTTATTGCTGCATTTAACACCTATATTGTACTTCCATACCTCAAGACTGGTGAAATGCATTAGTTGAAAACCTTCCTCTTCAATACCATTGGCATTTTTTATTTAAGAATATGGACGTTTCTTCTGAAGGTGCTCCATCCTAGTTTAATTCTTCAATTTACTTCCTTTATCCTGTTCTTTTCTCCTGTTGTAATCAGTTGTCCTAGCATCCTAGGTATTCTGAGCAAAAAAAAAACTTAATGACAAAGTCTGGGAAAAAACTTGTACAATTCCACAACACGAAAGAGGGATTTCAGTTTCAGCAACCAAGCACCATCATCAGAATCTTAGAGCTGTCAGGAAGTGGGATATATATACAGAAACAAAACAGAGAGGGAGGGGTAAGACGAAGAACAAGCAACTAATGTTTTCGAAGAGGGGAGGGCAAATGAGAGAGAAGAGTCTTGAGAAGGGGTGACTTTTTATGGGAAAACAACCGTGGAGGCTCTTTGCCATGCACAAAAGCATTCCCTTAACAGTGTGGTAGAGGCGCAGCATGGTAGTTCAGTGGTTAGAATACCTGCCCGGAAAGTGGGAGACCTGGGTTTGAGTCCCAGTCATATCGCTATTTTTCACACTTGTTATTCCTTGGTATCTCTTGAAGTTTAATTGGTACTCGTGCTGCAGGAGAATTATAAATTAGCTTTGATTATGTTTATCCTGAGTCCCATCTTATGCCCTGCCATGTTTAGTTCCAGGGAGACTGATGAAGTTAGATCTTCATCATTGGTTGCAAGCAATATTTGGCAAATGACTAATGTACACAGAATTACACATCTCAACACCTTGGTTGCAACCTGCATTACTGGCAGGAAGATCAGAGATAGCGAATCTAAAGTTTTCTCCTCATTTTATTGGATTTTGGAAGGAGGGAGCTGAGTGAAACACTTTGTCAGTGCCTCTTTAAATGTTTCAAAATGCTTGAATGCTTTGTTGATATTATTGCAATAAACAGTAGTTATTTTCGATTACTCTTGGCACTATATTAGCAGCATAGTATTAAACAGGAATGAAAGTCAGATTTCCTTATTTCGACCCAAACCATGCATGTAATTCACCCTTCTTTGAGGGTATGGAGTAGAAGCTACTTTTGTTGATTTAGTAATCTGCTATTATAAAAATTAGATCATTGATCTAAAATATAAGACGTTTGCCCTATCAGCTATTGCTTAAAAATTAAAACGAGACTTTGTCTACATACAACAATCTGCCTTTCAGTGGTAAAGTCAACTTAGTTTTTCATGACTATTCAATATTATACATTCCTCAGATTACTTTCAAATCCTCCAGATCTACCTGTGGCATATTCTACATCTACTGAATTACAGACTTCATTTTCCTCTTCAGTTTGATCATTTCTGCAGTATTAATTGACATCCCATAACTACATCATCTCCTTTATAAGTGAGATTGTAGCTCATAAATTCATATCGGTGGTTGTTAAGATATTTGTGATGGATCGAGATAAATAATAATAAGAAATACAAATACATTTCAATGAATTACTTTTGCAGAAAAGCACTTTCTGGAAGGGGAGCATGGAAGAAATACAGAATCTACTTAGGAAAGCTAAGATGAAAAGAGATGTTATCTGGATGAAGTAACTGAAAAGGAATCATTCAAAGTATACCTGAGAGTAGCCCCAACCTAGTATGGTAAATTAAAAGCATGACATGCTTACTGCAGGTTAAATTGCTAACATTCAGAAAAGAATTTGCATCAGACAATCATTTCACTGGTTATGTTACCAACAGATAATCCTAACATTTTCGATGGGCGGAAATTATGATCTAGAATTAGACACTACAAATTTTCTCCAGTAAGAATAGAGATAAAACCATGAATAATGTACAGCAATGAAACCAGTTATTAAAAAGATCTATGAGCACAGAGAATGAGAGACATCTGAAACTGGAGGGTGCCAAAAAGTAAAATGGTAATGGAATTTTCAAAAATTTCCATTATTAGTATACTAACATTTTTTCAGAATTATATGCCAACAAAGTAAAAATAATAATCATTCATTCATGAATCCCTTTCAGGATACAGCTCTCTAAGCTGGGCCAAGGGTAGAATTGTTTTCAAAAGTTCTGCAATTACCCTCATGAATATTTAAAAACAACAGGAAGGAGGATGAAGGGGCAATTTCTTCCCCATTGCAAGGCATTGGCTGGCCTTCTTCATGGTTTTATTGTTTCTACAGCCTCTTGCACAAATTTTTCATTGCAAAATCATGTCTTTCTTCGTTGCAGCTCTGTTATACTTGCATAGTTAATCATATTTGATGTTTTTTGCTGTTTGAATTCTTCAGTTCATTTCATCATTTTCCAGGCTCTGTTGCTGAACTTCATATCCTTTGGTGTGATTGACAATCTTTCTGCTACTGCCTTCACAACTTTCATGACTTGGTTCTTCCAGTTCTTCTTTAAGTGCTGAAAACCTGTTTCTTAGTTCCAGTTGGAACTCTTTAGATTTTCTTCTAATTTTCTAATACCTCATGTTTCCTTCATTTAACCAACTTCTTGCAATCCATTTGGAGGTTAATCTTCATTCTACATCTTACAATTTTATGTATCATCATCATCAGCCATTTTTAAATCCAAGTCTGATGTAGGCCACCCCAAGCACTTTCCAGTCTCTGTATTCTGAGTTTCTCATTGCTATGTTACACCCATGAACTTCATGATGTTTATGTTCTTTTAGTCATTAGTCTTCCTGGTCTCTTCACATCTCTTAGAGTCCTTTTAAGAACTGCTGATGTCCATTGGTTGTCGTTTCTTATAGCAACATGGTCTGCCCATATCCATTTCGGCGATATTCTATGATGTCTGACACTCCTGTCTTCATCTTCACCCAAATTTTGTTTCTCTCGTCTCTTGTGATTCATGCACTGATTGTTACTCTTTTGTGTAGTGTGGAGTTGCTGGGTTATTGTTGCATTTAAAACCCAAGTTTCAGTGGTGGATTGCATTGGTTGAAGGCTCTTCTCGTCCAAGCCATTAGCATTATTGACTTAATGATGTAACGTTCCTTTCAAAGTTACTCTGGCCAAGTTTCATACTTCTGTTCTCTTCATTATTCCTCATATTATCTCCTGTTGTTATTAATTATCCATGGTATGGATAGTCTGAACAAACATCCAGATGCACCTCTTGAAGTTGAAGGTAAATTCATTAATTCACCTCTAAATTATCCTGACTGAAATATTTTATGATGTCTATTATAAATTGCTGCAATTCATTGAGTAATTACTGTAAAGCTGTTATAAGAGAAATTAGAAAAGGTGAATACTCATTGTGTGTGCGCGAAGATTTTTCACCTAATATTTGTAATTCAGGCTAGTATTACTGAATTTTGTCTTGCATACATGAAAATGAAGCAAGAGAAATTTTTGCAAAGGAAGTGGACCATCTGGTAACCAAGTAGGTAATTAGTTCCACTTAAATGAAAGCAGTTCCGTGTTTGATTCCCACTGGGGGAACACTAAGTTGCATATAGTAATACAGGTTTGGCAGTCCAAATTCACCCTTTTGCAAATCAAATGCATCCTTTTGCAAATCAAATTCACCCTTTACAGATCAAATTCACCCTTTTACAAAACAAATTCATCCTTTTGCAAATCGATTTCACCCATTAATAAATCGAGTTTATCAACTACAACATTTTCAATTTTACATTGTTAAATACTAAATAAAATCCTTGCAATTTATCCGAATTGGTCATTTTAGTGTGTTTTGGAATAATTTTTTATATCATTTATGTATTTCCGTTTTTGAATTCGTTTAAAATTTCTCTCCTGCTGCTCGTAGCAATTTCATGTCTCTAATCATTATATACAATTATTTAACTGTCTGTAGGAATCACATTTGCTACAGAATAAATAGTAACCATCATTTCATTTTCTTGAAGTAGCAGCCTGCCTGGCGGAGATACGGATTCAATTTCTCGCGCAGAATTTTCTTTTCGACAACGTTTCTTCAATAAATTCAACATAGAATGGTATCGCGACAGGAATCAAAAGTTATGATGAAAGTTACATTCCACTGAAGAGAAGTATATCATCTCCTAAGTGTAAAACTTGTTCAGGATTTGTGGAATACGCGGAATGTATGGATCGGGCGAACAAAAGGTGTACCGCCAAAGTGCAGCGCAAGGCGATACGTTTAATAAAATGCTTTGATAAAAAAATATTCTTCCAGACTCAGGTTGCGAATCTATGAAAGAAAATTTGTTAGAATCTAGGTCGTGATCGCTTGTGAAAGGCGCAAGGAATATGCATTGCAATTTTCGAGAAACGATCCCGAGGAAAGAAGAAACATAATATTCATTGACGAATGTGGATTTAATTGTCATCTCAGGCGAACTAAGGCGCGATCTAAAATTAATAAACCTGCTCGTGTAACTTTGCCTGCAGTTAGGGGACGAAATGTTACCCTCATTGCAGCGATGACGATTCATGGTATATTAAGGCACGAAATTGTTGAAAAATCCTCTGTAAATTCTAAAATATTTCACAAATTTATTCAAAGCTTATTGCTGAAATTAAAAGACAATAATTTACCCGAAGTATGGTTAGTCATGGACAATGCGAGCATCCACAAAACTCAGGAAGTTAGCGATCTAATTGGAGAAACAAATAATAAATTAGTATTTTTACCGCAATATTCCCCTATGCTGAATCCGATTGAAGAGGCATTTTCAAAAATTAAATTCATTCTGCGCCAGAAATTTATTTGCTGACCCTTCAAGGAATGAAAGTTTAGTGGATGTTATTAATCATTCTGTTGCAAATGTAACTCCGAGAGATTGTAAAAATTACATAATTAATATTTACATGAAATTACCCCGAGCAGCAGCAGAGGAGCCTTTATGACTGAATTTAGTGAGTGAATTAATGTTGCAGAATATTATTTAAAATGGTATAAAATGACCAATTTTGAAAATTTAGAGGACTTTTTATTTATATAACAAGAAAACGGTGAAAAAAATTCAGTTTAGATATATGATTTCTTAATAGGTGAAATTGATTTGCAAAAGGATGAATTTGTTTTGTAAAATGGTGAATTTGATTTGTAAAGGGTGAATTTGGACTGCCAAACCTGTAAAACATATTTATTTGAGTGAGATTGAAACTAGTCTCCTCTTCCAATCAAAGCACGAGAGATGCTGGATAGCCAAGTGGGAAATGCATTTGACTTTGAAGAAAGAGGTCCTAGGTTCAATTCCTAGTGGGAGCCTAGGTGCAAAATGACCTAAGCTGTCAAAGCACTTTTAACAATACTACTAAAGCATATGAGTTGAACTGTTGAAGTATATTTATAAAATTACTACTATTATTAATTACTATTACCATGTGTATGTCTTTACTTATAATTCATAAATTTGCTCTAATCTGATTTCTTCTCCATGAGAGTTTTAATTCTAGTGAAAGTTTTGATAGAATTTCAAGAACTTAGCTTGGGATGTTTTCATATTAAGTGAACAAGATGTTTTTGGCTTATACAATAGTAAATTACATGATCTTTCTTCAATTGTAAGCATACTGAAATTGCCTACTTTTGTCCTTCATTTAAAATGAATTTTTGACATTTTCAAGTGAAAAATTTATTTATATCACTTCTAAGCAAATTCTTAGATAACATATCACTAACTAATGTTCTTTAATGAAATATACTGTCTTATCCTAAAGTATACTGATGCTAAACTTTCTTTCAAGGAGATTAGTTTGCTTACAATGTTGTCTGGTGTTCTTAAAACTACAATGGTGATGCATGTTCAGTATACTTTATTATTTCATCCACTTGAAGTGTGGAATATAAATTTGTTCATATTACTTTATAGGTGACTTAGTTTACACTGTAAGTAAATGCACATTTATGTTTGAAATAAAAGTCAACCATGAAAGTAGCCTAATCTGCAAGTAATCCTAAGAGGCCCAAAAAAAAGGATTTTTCCTGTTTAAATACATTGAGCGTATTTTCAAAAATTCATTTAAGCCATTTTCCATTTAGATAGGACGTTGGAATTTACGAAGCCGTTAGAAGATGTAGCTTTCTACAGTATTCCATAAAGATTTTTGTTGTGTGTGGCACCAGGTTTGATAGTAGGACAATTCGTAAGACCGAATTTTAAAAATTCGTTTAGGGTGTTTTCCGTTAAGATAGAACGTTGACATTCACGGTATCGTTAGAAGAGAGTGCTTCCTATCGTATGCCGTAAAGATTTTACCGCATTGGCCACAGGTTTGATGCTAGGACGCATCAATTTTCGCCCATAAGGGATAAACAGGAAGTCTTTTTCAAAAATGTTTTCGGGGCATTTACCGAAATGCGAAATTGCTAAAATTTGACATATGAAGATGTGTGTTGTGTGTTTCATATCCAACCCTAAGAACTCCTAAACTGATGCTTGGTTCGACACTAGGACAGATTAAATATTTCTCGATAAAAATGTACAGGAAACATAGATAATAATTTGAGGTACTGTACTTTCCGAGAAGATTTCTTCATTATACCTGGACGATGATTACTAGTAATATGAATGGAATTCTACCGTAAGTATACTTGGTTCCATGACAGGACATATCAAATAAGGTTTAACAATTAATAAATAAGGTGTAACAATTCAAATAAAATTGCTAAAATAAGGTAGGGATATAAGAACATGCCCCTGGAATGGTGCCCCTTCCAATCGGATTCTAGGCATCTACAGAACCCTCCCTCTTATCCGGCCCTGCTGACTATAATTCCTAGTATATAATTGATTCACGCCGAGACTAACTTATTTTTTTCTGGTATGTCATATTTTAACGGAGTTATTTTAAGTCTTAAGTAAGTGTATACTGGAACGTTTTATGCGTGGGTATTGTTCTAAGAGTTATATTTAAAATCGGATGAGAAGAAACCTTACATACGTCGGAAAAAGATGTGACTTGAGTTAGAGGCTTTGTACCATGAAAACAACGAAAGCTTGTATTTATAGGGACTATATCAGCTTTTATATTCCTATGGTCACTGGAAGAACATACACTATTTAAGTTCATATTCTTATTTAATTGAAGGTTAATTCCTTCATTAAAGGCGCCTATGGATACCAAACCGTGAGCGTACGTATCGATTTGCAATTTGTCCCTCTAATATGCTTCCCGGTGACAACCTATATTTTTCGACAGTTACTGAAGTAACTTTTATAATGACCACATGTATGTACCATTTTTGCGTGGACAGTACTGGTTTTGGGGACTTTTTCCCGAAAGACTAAATATCAATTTGTATCGGTCTTCTAGTTTCTGCTGCCGAAGTTTTGACATCATCATCCTTAGACATTAGGGAAGAAAAGGATTCACGCGACCTCGCATGAATTCATTTGGTAAATTTGTCGCGTAAAGCATCTTGATCAGAGAATGGTATGGAAATTTGCTTGTACTTCAAGGGAACTAACAATTCGTCCCGATTTCACCGATCATAAATCAGGTAACATTATTGATGTATGAGCCTGATTTGTCAATCGTCTTTTATGGGCAGGACTGATTTAATTTCAATCGAACAATCTGATTTTTGAGATTTTTTCTAAATATAAATCAAAATATATCGCTACAAATCTCTAATTCTCGAAGGTTTTCGTAAATTAAATTACGAGACTATAATTGCGTATCTAATAATAGTATCTTCGAAATTATTCAACTGTTCATAATTTGAGTCTTCTAGTGAAGTCGTGTCGTGTTATTTCTGTCTTTATTCATAAAGCTATTCCAATCAATCCTTTGACGAAATGACACAAAGCTAATGAGAACAGAAGCTACGCTCACTTATCCCTTTCCTTCTAGTTACATTGTTTACTCCGTTTTATTTGTTTACAAATATCTTCAACTCTGTCTGTCTAGAAATTATGCCAAGAAAATGTTGACCAACTTATCTACCAATTACTGCAAAATTATTTCCTCCTAGAAAAATTTTTAAAACTAAATTTATTCTTTTTAATTTACTCTTCCATCGAAAATTACCGTTTGTTTATTTTGAGCCATTAGAAATTATGAATAACAACGTGAACAATGGATGAAATTTTAACTTGTTGATTTAGATCTGAAGAAGGAAATTAAGTAATATTTTGACCGGAAGCTATTTTATAATTTTATCCTATAAAATTCAAAGGATTAAGGTAGGGGAATCAGTATTTATTTACACTCTCGCCCTGAATTGTAAAAGATTATATTGAGTTTTCCTCTACTATAATAGTAGCTTTGTACTTTACTACTATCTTGAGGGCTGAATTTCTGATTATTTTCCTCATGTAAAAAAAAGAACTTCAGATACATATACACTATCCTAACAAAATATTCATTTACTAAATAAATTAGAATGTGAATATATCAGGTTACATTATTTACATATACCCCTGATTTGTCAATAATCTTTTATGGGCAAGACTGATTTAATTTCAATCGAACAATCTCATTTTTGAGATTCTTCAAAATATATCGCCATAAATCTGAAATCCTCGAATGTTTTCGTAAATAAAAATTACGAGAATATATCTGCGTATCTAATAATTGTATTATTAATAATATATATTATAATAGTATTAATAATAATATATTCCCTTTCTAATTTATTCAGTGAATATCATTTTGCTAGGCTAGTGTATATATATTAACTACTTTTTTATGTTACATATGAGTAAAAAAATCTTAAATTCAGCCCTAAAGGTTGCAATTTCATACCAACTTCAACATTTAAATACTGGGAAATCTGGAATTGTTACAATTAATTAAATCTTCGTAATTATGACCATATAATTAGAATATAAAATTCAACTACGTAAAGAAAGAAATAAAGATATATTTTAGATATACGACAACCGGAATAATTTTTCTATCATTGTATCATCATCAGCAACCTCAGTTTTGTTGTTTGAATAATAATATTCAAGAAACATCTTACAGAGGAAAAGAAGAACAGCATGACTAATCCCTTGCAAGCTGTAAATGCCGACTTTAATTATAACACCGCCTTGGCTCGAGCTCTCCTGCAATTTTATCCTCCAGCAGGTATTATTGAATTAGTTAATAGTTTAAAACACATTAGCCCCCTTTCCTCCCTCAGTTTAGGCGAATGAAATAGGTACGAAATCGCAACGCTGGATTTTCGTATAAATGTACAAGTGCATTCATTTACATGGTTTTCGTATGATCGATCTCCATTTTCCATGTTAAGGCATAAAAATTATAATAGCAGTTTCAAGATAGTAAAATTATCTCACGCAAACAACGAAAATGCTTTAACATACAGCTTTTATTTATTTTATTTTTTCACGTTTAATGTTAACTGTTATGAATGATGTATAGTTAATTGTGACATTTAAAAAAATTGAAAATATACTAGTTGAAAATTGCGGGATGTTAATTGAAACGTTCAAAAACATTCATAGTTTTCAGAACATTTGTCACATAATTTAGTCATAGAGCTTTTTATTCTTTAACTCTTTATTTATTAAAGACAATGTCGTTAAAAATTTTTCACCGCATGGAATGTCGAAATTCCAATGGCGTATTTGGACTGGAATCTTAAACTGGGACTTGTTTAACGATGTTTGCTTTTGAACAGAGCGGCGACTAGGAAGAGATTGGCTCAGATACCTTACCTTTATCCCGAACTCTTCCATGGACGAACTGACAAAACGCAATAACTACGCTTGGTTCTTATTACTTGTGCTGCAGAGGGGAGGCAACGAGTTAACACCTCCATTTTGCGATCCTCCTCCAGTCGGTCAAGACTTGCTTCCACTCAAGGATATTCTTGTAAGTTTCCACAGCTTGGACTCCAAGAAGTTCAAATTTTCTTACGTTTAAGACCTTATATAAAATACGGAAACTTGTTAAGTAAATAGTGAGAGAGTTGGAGCACTCTTAGAATAATGAAGAAAACAGCTTTCTAGAAACTTCTGGAGTTTTCGCTGCCCAATGAGTTCTAAGTTCGTGAACATTATGGATAATTTTCTGTTACAGTCACCTTTTGGTACTACGTGTGGTAACGTGGAGTAAGAGGTTGGATTAAATTCGTTTGGAAATAAACCAATACCGCTATATTTTTAAATTAATTACTTTGAAAACATTTCATGCTATGCACGCTTACTCAAACTCGATTCTTACGAGTTTTGTATATCCCTTGTGTTACAGAAAGTGAGCATATTGTTTACAGTAATTAAAGTGCTTAGTCAATTAAACGATTTCTTTCCTGTAAATTATTATTTTAAAAGTTTTCAGACCGATATGGGTAGGTTCAAATTGGCTGATTATTTTTTGGTCAACTTCATAGGTGACTATAAGAGGCAGGTAGATCCTAAACTAATAATTAAAATATGGTCCAGAAAACTTCAGCGGTACCCCCCTTTCATGGGCAATGAAAATAAGGAAAATTTGCTCCTTTTATTGAAAGGTTATAGTGGAAAATGAAACCTGGAGGTCGTAGAAGCCATGTGAATTTTTAAAAAGGATAGCATCGAAAGGGAATTAAATTTTGCGGGCGAGTTTAGCCGAAATTTGCGGCATTTACACCTTTCAGAGCGTGAATCCTTATCATTGATTTCTGAAATTCGAATAATAAATACTAATATTTTCCTTTATACCGAACACTATTGAGTATGTCGTGCGTAATGTGTATGTATTATATCATTCAAGGCCCCAGAAGTGTATGAAGAAGTGCTGACCGCATCGAGCAAGGATACAATACTGACCAGGCCAATTATGCCCCAACTATGGCATAGATGGGAACGTCCTAAGAATCCTTTTCCAGAAGAATTTATAAAAAGCCAACCCGTGCCACCAGACGGAGTATTGTGCTACATGGCTGCATTTTGTGATCCTGATTTTTGTGAATAACTAATGCACCTAGATGATTTATCCAGCCTACAAATTTCTATGAGCAATAAACCAGTTTGAATTATGCGACAGACGTTGAGAAAGCTACTTCTTAAATAAAATATATTCCGTGTAATTCTTCCTCTGTTACTACTTTGTTTGTTTGTTTTGTCTTCTAACTTCAATATTTTGCTTTGTAAGAAAAATTCCACGAACGACGATACATTAATAGAAAAAAATCACGGCAAGATTCCACCGTATTCCAATTTTTCTGCACGTGTCAATAGTGTGCAATATTGAAATGCAAGTAGTTCAAGTCTAATTCTTAAACATAATAATTTTAGTATTGCTCATCGTAAAGGATTTTCTTAAAAATACGATCCTGGAAGCCTGTTGAAAATCGAGATTGGGTCTATTGTAAACAATCTGAGAATCCTAATATCTCACCTGATAGTGATTTTTAGACGACAAAAAGGTGTATTAGATTAGCTGTGAATGTAGTCAAAAATCCCGGGAAACTTTTGAGGTTGTTTGAGTCAAAATTTCACCAAAAGGAGATTATACTGAAGGACTAGTCCGCTAAAACAACCGTAAGGAATCGTGAAGTCCATTTTCTACCTTCTCAATAAATGTAGATTTTGCTTGCTTAGTGTCTGCTTTGTCCTGTATTCTCATAGACACTTGTTACCCTTTTTCATCTCTTCTTTCTTTCTCGATTTTCTTTATCGTCATCACGTTTCTCTTCAAATATATATGAGACGAATCCATGTTGCATGTTTAGTGATACTTCTGGTGAAGCATCTACGTTTTTATTATTATATAGTCCCACCACTAAGAAATATGCAAGGAAAGAGAATTTGAACACGGCTGTTAATGAAATAGAGATTAAAAAACACTCCACAAGCCATATAAGGCTTCGGCTTATGAAGTGTTTTAAAACTTCCAATCTAAGTAGAACAATCACAGTCGCTTGAAATCACCACTCAATTAATTTTTGGGAAGTTGCGTAATATTTCAGTTGGCAGACAGAAATAGCTTTTTGGAAAATCTAACGTAGTCCAAATTTGAAATTAATTCTGGCTACCAATTTCTGTTAGTTCGATCAAATTGACCGAAGAATCCAAATAAACGTTCATATTTTTATTTAAATGGAATTTGAGATAGTAATTTAAGAAAATAGTGCATCTTTGATCAAGTATCAAGGACATAGAGCATTAATCGAATATGAAATGGGGCTTGCAGAAAAGAGTGCTTTTATAGTCTAAATCTATTTATTTTTATCAGTGAGCAACCAAAAAAGTTTGAAAGATGATGCCTTAGGATGTCATCTCTTTGACCCACATCCAAGATATTCAGATTATATTCGGCATTGGACTACCTGAACCAGTAAGGGATTTTTCATCCAACTTCTCACGATATGCTGGTTTTAGTGTTATATTTGAAGGCAATTTTATAAACAGGGTTGTTGATACATTTAAAATTATTTTTGTTTCTAAAATGTTCACTAGATCACTAGATGTAATATCGAATTTTATTTCTTGAAGAAATAGCTTAGAAAATTCTTTTTTATTCGTAGTATCTTACGTTTTATCTTAACGTAAATAATACATTTATTTACGTATTTAACTCATGGCAGCTTTCCTCTCTTCTCGCCTTTTCGCTGTTTGTGTTTTTGTGTTGGTGGCTGATGTGTGTTTGGTTTTGGTTCTTCCTTGCGGTCAGGCTCCCTTCCTGACGCCAACCCTCAATGTAAACAGAGAGAGAGGGGACTAGGTTCTCACGGGGAATCGAACCCGCAATTACCACTATATATATATATATATA
>KZ308741.1:328552-359507 GCA_000376725.2 Ladona fulva
TATATATATAGTGTGTGCTTATAAATTGTCCAAAATATCAAATGAAATTTTTCACATAATGCGCTAGGTTAAAAATAAGGTAAAAATTTGGCAATCTAACTGAAATATGTTGAACTTGTGGCTTCACGAATTTCAGTTAAGCTCGTCAAGCGGGAGCAAATCCAAGAATAAGATGCCTTGCGATTTCTATAGATATATAATGATAAGTCAGTGGGGATTCCCTTTTTTAAAACTCCTTTAATTAAGCAGTTCACAGTCTTTGGAACTTAAGCAAATATTGACTTCCCAACATGAATCACTGACTCAATACTAAGTGAGCAATTACTTTAATATCTCTTCGATGTAAAGTCATTCTTAAAGTTCCCGGAGTGCGATATTTGTTCTGGCTTCTCTACACATGTACACGGAAGAATTAACTCCTAAAAGAGAAAATGACATTTCTCTCTTCGTCGGAAATCCATGTATCTGCATCGAAGGGAAAGACGTCATCAACATTTGGCTCAGGACCTAGCGTGAAGGAAAGGGAGTAAGGATAAGAGAAATGGAGGGGAAAAGAGAGAGAGAAAGAGGTGGGAAGAGTCTTGAAAAGAAAGGGGAAAAGAATGATGGAGAGGGACGGAGAAAATTGGAGGAGAAAAAATATTTTGAAAAGCACTTCAACGTGAAATACGCTTAAATTCTCCTCGATTGTTTCTGTGAATAAGATACCCTATCGAGGAATGCTTTCTTTCCGCTTATTACATTTCGGAGAAAGCATACCGGATTTTCCTTCTTCATCTATCGTAGCATTAATTTCCGAAGGACAACTAGAATGAAACTGAACCCTTCAAGTGTACTATTGCCTTCATTCCTCATCTTCTCTTCTGAGAACCGTTGACCGCCCCAGCACCAGGTAAATTCCCTCTCCCTCGTCCACCTATCGTGATATCCTGCACCTACTGCCTCTCCCGCGAAAATTCTCGTTTCACACCCTTTCTTCTCCTCTCCCCGCACCTTCCATGCCTCCACCGGCACGGCTCCGCGTGCCATGGACTCACTTCTCTTCCTGGTGCAAACCCCCACCACCTCCATTGCCCCTCTGTACGCTCGGGGGGTCTCCGATCCGATTAAGGGGGGAAGCCCTTAGAGGACGAAGAGGAGATCGGGGAGAAAGGGGGCACGGAAGAGGCTTCTAAAACCCTGTGGCGCCCCCCGTCAGACGGGGATGCGCGGCCGCGAGACCTCTTTGGTTCAGTTACGGGTGTAGAGCGACTTCGGACAGACGATCGCTTCTTGCCGTTTTCCTGATCTAAGACAGAGAAGGAGAGTAATTCTGCGTCCCATTTGGAGCCGAAGACAAACGGCAAGGTGAGCGAGAGTTGAGTGTTTGAACAATATCTCGCCGAAAGATTCGAGTGTTATTGTCAACTTCGCCGAGCCCTTCCTGCTCCCTGCCGCTTCGTCGCAGGTGGTGCTGTCATTTTTTTCGACCGCTGACCATTAACCGTTTGAGTTCCTCGAAATAAGCAGCGGTCGATACATTTTTGTTTGGCTTCAAAGAATCTACTAATTCCTCCTAAATGTGTGTCGTTAGATTTAATTGAAGCCTTGTAGCAACTCAGAAGGCGTGTGTACACACAAGTACATATATTTTAACGTAAATGCTTTCAAGCAAGCTCGTGTTCATGTAGCTTCGTACCATCTTCATGGACTGTAAAATCTGTTTTAAGTGACAAAGTCGGAGTAAGCACGTGGACAATGCGATTGTAAAATGCCATATCACAAAAGTGACAAATGTATGGTAAACATTCACCGTTCTCCCAAGTGAATTTTGTCAGATGTTCCTCGTTCAGTGTTTGCTTAAATATCTCCTCAAAATCCTCCAAATTTCTCATAATCTGTTTCTCATTATTATAATGAGCTTATAGATTAAGGTTTCAAGGGGAGCTCTTCAAGGATATAAGTTGCCTGGAAAAGAAATTAATATTCTGTAATAGGTGCGTACCTAGAAAATTACCGTAGGTGTGATTACGTTCGACTTATTAGTCGACATTAGTGAAGTGAATTTTCTAATGTATGTAAATATAAATAAGCATTTTATTTGTATTTTATGCAGTAGTTTAAATTTTAAACGGATGTCACTCTTAAATTCGTTTTTTCCCGAAAGACTAAATATCAATTTGTATCGGTCTTCTAGTTTCTGCTGCCGAAGTTTTGACATCATCATCCTTAGACATTAGGGAAGAAAAGGATTCACGCGACCTCGCATGAATTCATTTGGTAAATTTGTCGCGTAAAGCATCTTGATCAGAGAATGGTATGGAAATTTGCTTGTACTTCAAGGGAACTAACAATTCGTCCCGATTTCACCGATCATAAATCAGGTAACATTATTGATGTATGAGCCTGATTTGTCAATCGTCTTTTATGGGCAGGACTGATTTAATTTCAATCGAACAATCTGATTTTTGAGATTTTTTCTAAATATAAATCAAAATATATCGCTACAAATCTCTAATTCTCGAAGGTTTTCGTAAATTAAATTACGAGACTATAATTGCGTATCTAATAATAGTATCTTCGAAATTATTCAACTGTTCATAATTTGAGTCTTCTAGTGAAGTCGTGTCGTGTTATTTCTGTCTTTATTCATAAAGCTATTCCAATCAATCCTTTGACGAAATGACACAAAGCTAATGAGAACAGAAGCTACGCTCACTTATCCCTTTCCTTCTAGTTACATTGTTTACTCCGTTTTATTTGTTTACAAATATCTTCAACTCTGTCTGTCTAGAAATTATGCCAAGAAAATGTTGACCAACTTATCTACCAATTACTGCAAAATTATTTCCTCCTAGAAAAATTTTTAAAACTAAATTTATTCTTTTTAATTTACTCTTCCATCGAAAATTACCGTTTGTTTATTTTGAGCCATTAGAAATTATGAATAACAACGTGAACAATGGATGAAATTTTAACTTGTTGATTTAGATCTGAAGAAGGAAATTAAGTAATATTTTGACCGGAAGCTATTTTATAATTTTATCCTATAAAATTCAAAGGATTAAGGTAGGGGAATCAGTATTTATTTACACTCTCGCCCTGAATTGTAAAAGATNAAGACCTTATGAGTAAAAAATTTCTCAAAAATTTTCTTCCTAATACCCGCTGGAAATTACCAAAGAATTGTGTCAAAAGTAGATAATTTCTAGAGTATCTGCAAAAGGTATGTGATCCATTTGATTCGGCCATTTAACACCCTTTTTATCCCTCAGGAAAAGTAGGTTAATGCTCAGGGGTTGTCGAAAATCCGTTGATCGATGGCTAACGCCTATTCAAGGATGGATTCCCGGAAACATTTAGCTTCTTCCGTTATCTGATCGATCGGATTTTTAATCCTCATTCCGCTTTTGCGATCAACGTAAGAATCGGGGAAAATAAGCTATCTGAATAGTGGAGGCCTCAATACAGCATTTTTTTGACTAAGAGAAATATTAATTTTCTCACAAAACTCCAACGAAGTCACTTTCTAAAATGCTGCTATATGTTTCAAAAAATTCATTTAAAAACAAACTATAAGTAGTGTGCATTATTATTCAATTCTTAAACAGAGGATAGAGTAATTTATCTCTGCTGTTCTCGACAGCAATATTCCTTAGCATAAAGGTTCAAGATATAAAAAGTCCTTCCAATGGAGCATCCTTGAAATATTTGTGAGAAAAAAGTGGTGGTACTGTGAATTATAAGTGGAGCAAGGAATTGAGCCTCCAGTCATCATAGGTATGGCTTCAGATCCAATGATTTAGAATTTTAGAACGAAGAAGTGAATTCCGAAATCCATCTTGTGGCTTGAGTCGAATTGCTTTCAGGAGAAGTGCCTTTTCGAAAGACCGATTCAGTTTGCATTGCTTCTGTTAAAATTTGAGACTCAACTACCCAAAGTTATTTTTGTCCTTCCAGAATATTTTAATTCTTTGAAATGACCGTTAAACATTAATAAGGAATTTAATTAAATGGTAATCACTCTCTTAGAAGGGAATTACCTTCTTCTCCACTACTACCGGCCGACTTTAAATATATCCCATGATAGATTATCCTGACTCCTTGACTTTCATGTTTTTTTTTCGATTTTTATACTATTATGCCAATGTTCATCGATTGATAAGAAAGAGATAAATCCAATTTGCTTAATATATTTCTTATCCTATCTCCTGAATGTTGCCTCTTCAGCTCTATCCGATAAAACTAATGGATTTTTGAATTTTAATTCCTATTTTCCTTTTAGAAATAAAAATTTAGAGGATAATTTTATATTTCAATTTATTATCTTGATCATTATCTATGAGTCCGAAATTTTACATGGTATACTTTAAGTGAATATTTACAATGAGTGATTTACTCTTGTATTTTCAGACGACATGAGAAATTGCTTTCAATTTCTCTTATTTCATTCGAAAACTTGGATATTAATGTTCCACATTCCAATTACCTTAAATAGGACATTTTAACCTATCTGGAATTAGATTTTCTTATCCAAAAACATCTCTATTTTAGAGCAGACTTCTTTAAGCAAGGATTTTTCAACCTTTTCCCTTGATCTGATCAGAAGAGAGTCTGGGAATTATTACCGATATTGGTGTTAACAGTGCTTTGATAGATGAGGTCACTTTGCATATATGGGCCCCCACCGAGAATCGAACCTGAAACCGCTTTCACCACGCTACCCACATGGCAATCCGGGAGACAAGTCTGGGATTTGTTACTGTAGTAATTTTAGTCCACCATCAAGCCATTTTATATTTGAAAGTGACCTTTTCAAAGAAGTATTTATATTGTTAGACGGATTTTTTATGAATTTATTCTGAGAGAATCCATTATATATTCTTTCACTGATAGTAACGGAATTTTTGGAATGTTGAATATCAAACATAGAGTTGTTCCACGTTTTCAACTTCATTCTCTATCTTCAAATTTCCGAAGAAAGACACATTTATGATCGACTTATTCTTCACAGAGATATGTGGGAACATGTTTTCTACCTTTTATTAGTCCCAGTCATTTATTAAAGATCCGATTTGATTGACCGTATCCGTGATTCCTTGATGACTTCATGACAAAGTGAATTCTTTTAATCTCTATTACTCTCAGAGAAGCCAGTTCCTTTACATTTATACTTCGGAGCTTATGCTAATCTACGACTAAAGCTATAGCCAGAAAGCCACCTCTGTTACGTGAGACAGGAGGTTTCATTATCCTCGAATCGTATAATTATCACTAACTAGAATCTAATGAGTTGATGTCTAAAATACAGCAGTCTTATCTGAATAGGATTTTCGGAGTGGTTTCACTTGAAAAATGTGATTTAATTCCATGATACCTATAGGGAAACAATCAATTATGATTTGTTGCGAAATTTGTCCTTTTTAATATTAAAATATCCTTTAGTGTTATAAGCCATAAATATAAATTAATTTAGAAAGAACTAGGGTATTATTGTTATTCCTTTAAGAACTAGGGTGGTTAGTAATTACAATAAGCCACAATTTTATCAATAATTTATATTTATTACGCAGAAAATTATGAATCAGAAATATAAATAACATACTTTGCGTATTTTCTTTACCTTGGTCGATATAATTCGTATTTGCTTGCTTTTAAACTTGGTTATTAATTTTTTTATAAGTGGTACTAGCAAGATTAGGTTGTCGTGAAAAATCCTGCCTTCATAGTGGTGATGCTAACACTGCAATCTAAGTTAAATAGATCATAACGTTTAATAATTTAAATTTATACTGTGCAGGAGTGGTGTTGTCGCTTACATACCTTCAGCTATTTAAGCACCCTTAAGTCGCTTTCTCCAAGGTAAAATATTTACCCTCTCGATATTCCATTATATTAGATTCATTCTAGGCTAAATGGGTTTGAGTTCTGCATTGTCACCAAACCAATTTCATTTCTCCCGTCGGAGAGCCGCTAATGCCGCTGCGGCATAGTAAGGGTGTTAGCGAACTCTAAAGTCCCTTAGTAAGTCATTGCTATGGGTGCCAATTTCGTCCACTTCCGTTTTCCCGCTACAGTTCTATTCTTCTTCTCCAACTCATATATGGAAGTATCTAGAAAGCGAGACCACTCCACTTCATCTTCTAGAAAGAATAACATTGAAAGTTTTCAGGCGATTGGTTCGTTTGATGCTGTAATCGTAACACACCAGACGGAAAGAGAGCTTCGATTCCATTATTCGAAAACAAGCTAACGAGATTTGTCTACATTATTGGCTATGCGATAGTTCCTTTCTCTTAGTAAGGACTTCGACCAAAAATTTAGAGAGGCAAGGGAAATCTCGAGTGGGAAACAAGGGAATCCGATAATCGTTTTAAAGGTAAGATGGCTTCCAGGTGAATATCCCATAAAGAGCCTACATCACGGCGTTCTTACCGAAAGAAATTAGGTGTCATGCAAGGATTGATCGTACATTACTAATTAAGACCTTGTTTCTGAGAATAAAATCTTAAAACCAAGTTACTGCGAAGAATATGTGTGAATGAAAATGAAGCAATGATATTTAGCCCTTCATTATCTCCCTTCCTTTTAATTCTGATAGAATTCGGAAAGGTAGAATTGCAACAAAACTTAGAAATTTTGGAGATAAACGGTGAAGAACTTCAGAGTAAAAACTTCACCGGTTAATATATATATATATATACAGAATGAAAAATACGCGTTGAAAAAGAAATCGCAGGTCTTCTTCTTTCTTTAGGTCGTTATTAAGGCGAGATTGAGACTAATAAGTCTCTTCATCCATCTAATCAGTACTTAATGTTATTAATAAAAACGTGAATAAATTTGTAAATAGAAAAAGAGAGGAAAACATAAGAAGAATTTGTGGATGTAAAAAACCTAAGTAGTAACTTGGAAAAAACTGTTAAACACCCACAGAGAAGGGGCGTGTGAAAAACCTGCGCAAACCTATTGATAGTACAAGCTAAAAGATGTGAAGGAAACTGTGTACACAAAAATCACTTGAGCAGTACTGTAACAATAATTCACTATAAATAATTAATTGAAGCGAGCTTTCCAATGGCGAGCTTAGAACATTCATATCGTCCACCAATATAACAATAACTTCACTTATACAAAGTTAGAAATTATAGCCATTATCTATAAAATCTGAATCGAAATTTTAAAAATTAATTCCAAATAAAATGCATTCATCCTTCTCTTCAGCCTGATCTTTTAAGCTGTAAGAAAAAAAACCCGAATCCTTTGACCTCGAGGCTACTTCTGGACTTACATTTATAGCTCTTCTTCGGCTGAAAATCTTCTTTCTCATAATGCATTTTAACAGAGGACAAATTTTAAAACCTTGTGTTGTATGGTCACTTTTGTAAGATAATTGAAGCAATGTATTCGAAACCAGTCTATCGAATTTTTGCCTCGACGAAAATGCGAAAGTAAGTTTAGACTGATTTACTTTACAAACTACTTTGCCCACGAATCATCAAATTATTTCTATCGCAAAATTATATTTTCCAAGACTGAGGGAGAATCGTTTGACTGAGTTTGTAAATATTTATACTCTGGCACAGATCGTCCGACTTAAATAATTCATAAATATATTCTTACTGTAGAAATAAGATCAATAGTTTCTGAATCTGCCGAAAATTAGGAAATCGTGACTGTGTAATGCTGGTTGCGGAAAGTTGCTATCATTTTAATTCCAGATTCAATTTATTCAACATACCAAGACCAAAATCAAGTAGAGTTGTTCCGTATTCCATATTTTTTTCTATGAACTTATAAAAGATACCTTTTTATCTTATTCTAATTGAATAATCTATTGAGAATCCCAAAATTACAAATTGTGAAATGAAAATTTTTAAAATTCTACAAAACACTATCATTCAAAAAACTCAGCTTGATATCTCTCGTGATAACAATGTGGTCGAATTCTTTCGAAAGAATCGATTGATCGAAATCTAGAATTTGACGGGCTTCGGTGATCTCGTTACTCGTAGCTGGCGAAAGAGACAGAAAGGAGGTCGTGACGAGGTGTAGGAAGGATGAAGGCAGAGGGATGAAAACATCGAAATCCTGAAAAAATAGAACAATGAACTTAGATGAATAATTAAAAAGTTAGCCTAGAGAGATACTATGCGGTATCTATCTATAATGTCTAAAATCTAAAATATGGCTAAATTCAAAATTTTCGGATCATAAAAAATTTTTAATAATATTAAGAATCCGATAAAATTAATCTTGGTAAGCGATATTTGGTGGAATTCCATCTTCACAATAACACAAATTGATAATATTTGTACTATTCCACAACGGTTTTAATATAGCACGACCAGGTTTCGACGTATTCACGCCATCATCAGGTGGCTCAGAAACTAAAACTAAAAAAGTAGCCTAAATATCCATACACCCCTCCCCTCCTCATTCTTCTATGGATATTTAGGCTACTGTTTTATTTTCTGAGACACCTGATGATGACGTGAATACGTCGAAACCCGGTCGTGCTATATTAAAACCTTGTGGAATAGTACAAATAATATCAATTTGTGTTATTATTAAGAATCCGATTGTGCAATCAATTTTTCTTCAGATTAAAGCTCTAGGACTAGATAGATTTTAGACTTTTACGCCGATTAACAACAATATAACTCGTATTCGAAAATTTTAAAAATCTCATCAGACTGACATTGCTCTTATGCATCTCTGGATGAAATTGCTTTGCCGTAAGTTGTGCCGTTTCCTTGCAATCGATTTTTATACATCGCGAAAAAGCCGAGATTCGTAAAAAGTGCCGTTTTTTGGGTATCTTGGTTTAAATAATTCTCCACGGCAAATTAATTCATCGTTACCATCAACAAAAAAAACGGGAAAAGAATATAGAATTACCTTTACTTTGGTGTAAATATTGTTCATATGCGCTCAGCATTAAGCTCGCAGTAAATTAACAAAGTCCCGGGGCACATAATTAAAAATCCGATAGTAGTTTTTGGTTAAAAAAATAACTTATTATTCTTGCTGATTTCAATCAAGTTTGATTGTAATACTTTAACTTATTTAGTATTGCATGCGATATGTAAATACGCTTCGTACTAAATCAAAGAGAAATTCTTTACAGACAAAAAAGGTAAGGTGTCTACTTTATAGAGCGTAAATCTCCCATAAGTCTCAGGCACTTCTCCTTCGCTCTACAAATCTGACAATGTGAGATCAATTTCACTTAGAGCTTTTTTCGTTCCCTTTCCACTTCATTTCATTAATGTTCATGTCAATCACGCTCACATATCTGGATAAATATCTTTATATTTTTATCCGTTTATAAGTTTCCCATTTGGTACATTCACTTGCAAGCTTCCCTTTTTCGTTTCAGAAGACACATACTTCCGTTTCGGCGAGCTCAATGCTATCTTTCGATCTCAGGGTTATTTCTTGAGCTCACTGCTGTGCGTTTCTCTAGACATCGCTTAATAATTACTAAGCGATGTAATCTACTTACTAGATTTGCGATATTATAACAGATAGTTGAGTAGTCATTAATTCATTTCTAGATGCTGCTTTCTCTTACATGGCTGGTAGATTTATAGGAGTACACTCAGCAATACCACTTTTCCGTTGTTCTTTTTCGCGGGTTTTGAGAACACTAATTCCCAGTCATCCTAAACCTTCGGTGGTTTCCGCTCACATCTCCTTATTTCTTTTTTGTTTCTTTTCTGTAATTTATTGGCGTCTAAGTAAGTCTAAGTGTAAGTCTAATAGTGGTTCATGTTTAGGACTAAGGCGCGGATTGAAAGTTTTCTAAAAATTATTTAATACTGTTTTCGATTATATCTTCAAAATTGTCTAGTTTTCTTTTTATTTAAGTTTACCTTCAAAACATCAATTTATTCTTTCACTATCTAATACTCTTAGCTAGAAAAATTCAGGTCGTATTCTTAAAATCATCACATTCCACATTTACATTTCTCTTTGTAACATTTTGATGCAGATCATCTACTTGAGCATGTTGTGTCCCACAAATTCCATGGTGCTTTTACTTCGTTACGTTTTCGTTTAGGGAACAATTTCTTATACTTTGGAAATCCTTGCTCCTAATTATACGTTAAAATATATTTTATATTCTACTCGTTACATTATGGTGTTATCTCGGACATTCTTGTAAACAACATTGAAATTAACGAATTGCGTTTTGTAACCCGGCTAAATGAAAATAAATTCAGGAATAGATGTCAAAAATCCTTCTCTTCAGCCTGATCTTTTAAGCTGTAAGAAAAAAAACCCGAATCCTTTGACCTCGAGGCTACTTCTGGACTTACATTTATAGCTCTTCTTCGGCTGAAAATCTTCTTTCTCATAATGCATTTTAACAGAGGACAAATTTTAAAACCTTGTGTTGTATGGTCACTTTTGTAAGATAATTGAAGCAATGTATTCGAAACCAGTCTATCGAATTTTTGCCTCGACGAAAATGCGAAAGTAAGTTTAGACTGATTTACTTTACAAACTACTTTGCCCACGAATCATCAAATTATTTCTATCGCAAAATTATATTTTCCAAGACTGAGGGAGANTAAATAAATTTATTAAAAACCAGCGGTTTATAAGAACGCCACACAACTGTCAAATACTGACCACTAGCTTTATTAAAACACTGAAAATGTATGTGTTAACTCACAGTCACAATCTTCAAATTTGCAATCGCATACAAATATCATTATTCCATAGATTGCATAAATTAAATTGCGAAAACGTTTTTAAATTTACAATTATTTTTTTCTCAATGAACAAAGGACGTTACTGAGACTACCCAGAGCAATCTATTTAAAGTGAAAAGTTCAACCTTTATAAATGACGCGCCTTCCAGATCTACACAAAGGTAATTTTGCACGACAACACTCAAAGATAATGGTAGCGAAAATGTGTGAATGTTCGCTACCCGGTCACGCCGGAATATTTTATTTTCATGTATCTTCGACTGGATCCATATTTCACAAAGTGTACACGAATGTCAGACTAATTTACGCAATATATTTATAGGCGTGCCTAATAAAGATGCCTCTTGATTAATATGATTGGTCGTTAGCAGAGTATATGAGATGTTTCACTTATAATTTCACTGTCTATTTGAAGGAGAACGGTCCCCGGATAGTCAAATGGGCAACGCGTTCGACTTCGGTGAAAGCGGTCCCGGGTTCGATTCCCGGTGGGGAAATTTCTACGTGCTAAATGACCTCAGCTGTAGAAGCACTTTTAACAATACCACTACTACTTGAAGTAGATTGTTAGATTTTGTGGTTTCTAAACTCTCAGCCTCGAATTTGTGAAATGGGTCAGCATTTGAAATGAAAGCAACCAATTCATGAAATAGTAGTTATATCGGAAATGTGAGATGAACGATTGCATCCATCGGAGTGGTAGTTAAGTGGATTATGGCGTGATACGAAGAATAAATTCGAATTTTATTCCTAACAGTTTAAAGATGCAACATTAGCATTTATGCGAGTATTAGAAAATTGAGTTGTATCAGATTCTTTGTTTCGGGTTACCAGAATGAAACGTATTTCTATAACGCCAAATTAACGATTTATTTCTTTCCTCTATCTCACAGATGTTCGTGGTCCGACTGGGATACACCATCTTGGTCGTCGCCATACTACTTATGACATGGGCAGCCATGTCGGGAGCTAGAGATATACCTTTGCCTCCCTCTGCTTATACCGCCATGAAACCTCCCATTCCGGCAGTCTCTCCCGCAGCGGGTGTACCGCCTTATTCTCAAGTATCCTCAGCCTCCGCTCCTCTCTCTGCTCCTGGATCTTCCTCTGTGTCTTCGGCATCCTCTTCGTCCGCCGCTGCGGTGGCTACCGTGTCCTATCCGCCATGCTACTTCAATCCACTGTGCAGCTGCTCTAGAGCTGTCCCGGATCTGGGAATCGTGCTTTGCAGAGATGTACCTCTGCCCAGAGTTCCTCCGGCTATAAATGAGTCGAGAGTATTCATGCTGCACCTTCAGAGAAACGGACTGCGACAGCTTGAGCCTTACTTCCTATTCGGCACCGGTGAGCTTTAACAAGCCAAATACGCCTCTTGCATCGACGTCATCGGTGCTGCTAACGTTGGTTTCCCAACTTCGGAAGCCTCAATTCTCCAATATATATCTTTCTTGCTGTCCTCTTAATCACTGGCATGCCTCTAATCTACCTAAACATTTTTATCTTGCCAAATAAATTACTTTGTATTACATACGTTCATTTTTACGTTGTGTTAGGACGCTAAAATACTGTTAAAATTTGTATTCGTCTTAGAAAATTCCAACTTTTGTTGATTTAAGCGGAGAGTAGTCTAATGATTGGCTCCGAAATCGGTCATAGCATGCGATATGCTGATTTTGCCAGTGTCATAACCCTTTCCATGTCTTGTTAACAATGTCCTGGTCAATCCTGAAATAGTTTTAAAAGTATGCTTTTTGTCTCAATAATCCAGAAAAATGTTTGAACGAGTTTCTACCTTAGGTCGCCCATTTGTCAAGACTATATTTTTATGTCATAAATTATCAAGAATAAGTACTTCCTAATACATTTTCTTAACTGATACAGGGCTCTACCGTCTTGAAGTTAGTGAAAATCCAATGGCCGACTTGACAGACGACGCCTTCTCTGGATTGGAAAGATCACTCTGGGAGTTGGCGCTGCGTTACGACAGACTGGTATCCGTTCCTTCTAGAGCCTTGCGTTATCTACAAAAGCTAAAATTACTTGACCTCACAGGTAAGAGAGTATTTTTACCTTTCGTTGGAGATTGAATTTTTTTTGTAAAAATTTTAATTGAACTATTTTGTGGAATCTTCCCTGGGAGATATCACTTTTCTGAAAAATTGATTTATATTCAAATCTATTGAGAAGCTAGATTATGTATGAATCTTGTGTAACAGAAAAATTAATCGAATGAATTGTTATGAAAATTTGTCAATTAAAGTATAGCGTGGTCACGCGAATAGTTAGAAAATTTGTGAACAGAAATTTCTTTTTGGCCTCCGGATAGCCATTTGGGAAACGCGTTGGACTTCTGTGAAAGCGGTTCCGGATTCGATTTCTAGTGGAGACTCACATGCAAAATTACTTTAGCTGTCGATGCACTTTTAAAAGTTTCTACTTACAAAGCTTTCTTTATATTTCCACTCATTTCGGTATGTTATAATCTAGGTGTCTTAACTCATGATTTTTTATGATTTTCAGGAAATGAAATCTCCGACCTGTCATCGGATTCATTCCGAGGCGTCGAATCCTCTCTCCAGACCCTGATCCTTGCTGACAATTCTCTTACGCACTTACCACCCGCTGCATTAAGAGAACTTCCTCTCCTTCACACTCTAGATCTCAGGCGAAATTCCCTCCTTGGGCTTGAATCTCAGGTCTTCGACGGCGCCACGTCTCAGAGGCTAGCGAAGGTGATTCTATCGGATAACAACTTGGCCCGCATCCCCTACGAGGCAGTGGCCCCGCTCCGTTCTCTTAAACTGCTGGATCTCTCCCACAACCGTATCTCGCACCTAGGAGCGCAACAGGTGCAAATGCCATCTTATGACCCCACGGTGCCATCTTCGGTTGCTCCAGCAGTGGCCAACTCGGTTGCCGATGTGTACCCAACAGGAAGCAGCAGCGTCTCCCCGTCTTCCTCGTCTGCTTTATATCCAACAGTTTCATCGGCATTGCAAGCAGCATCTACTCCCGATGCGGAACCTCTGTTCGAAGGGAAAATCTCCCTCGACGCCCTACACCTGGAATATAATCAAATCGGTTCCCTACCTCCTGATTCTTTCAGGCACTTTGACGTCGTCAACCAAACGTTCCTCGATGGAAATCCTATAGAGGAGATACAGGTAAGTATAATCTACAGAAAAGAGTATTATAACCATGATATTTAAACAGAACTTCGTTTATCTCCTCCTCCAACTAAAATAAGTATTCTAAAGTGTAGTTACGCGAAATTTTTAATTTGTCAAGTATTTAGAAATCAGTCGCTCAAAAACGTTTTTCAAAGATCTCTGCCGTCGATTCAAAGTATATCCTTAATTACGACTCGAGTTCTCATTTTATTGAATAATTTAATTTTCTATGTACATTTACCACTTGTTTATTTAATAATATTAAGTAACTAGGAAATCCTAAAGTTTTGAGATATTTTCTTAACGCCCTTTGATGATACGCAATATGGAATTGATTGAAAAACACATTATTTTCATCTTTACTCTTATTATCATCTACTTTTACGATATCAAAGATTTTAATTGTTGTAATTAGGAATTTATCTCTATAATGAAAAAAGGGAATGAGTTTTCCTTTGGAAAATATGTAGAATGAAAAAATGTAAGTATTTTACACATAAATCTAAGGCTTTCTTTCAAGACCATCACCGCCATTTAACAGGAAAGAAACTTGTAAAAACAAAAATAATCACAAATGAAATTAAATAAATAACTGATCCAGTATAATTATGTTTTATGAAAACAGAATTAGAGCGTTCATAAGGGGATAGTACATAGAGAGAAAAGATTTGTTTTACACTGGGATAACATTGTTGATAGACGTAAAATACTTCATTTCCTGAAGCCGTAGTCTAATTCCATTTTTCTTTTGAGGGCAATGCACTCCGGGACGTCCGCATAAGAGAGCTATCCTTTAGAGATTGCGGAATAACCCACGTGGCTCCTAGCGCCCTGAACGGGCTCCAGACTTTCCTCCAGGCTCTGGATTTCGGAGGAAACAACATCTCCCACCTACCTCCGAACTTCCTTAACCGTTTCGACTCCCTCCGTGCCCTATCTCTGAAAGACACCGTGTTGTCAGAGGACCCTGGTGAGTCTCTTCTGGCACCGCTTGCATACTCCCTCCATCACCTGGACTTGGGTGGCAAGACTGGCTCTCCACCAGCAACTCCCTCTCTCGCACGTCTCCGCGGCCTGCGAGTTCTAAGCTTGGGCCGCCTCCAAGGAGGAAAGAACCGCCTGGAACCCGAGCTCTTCCAAAGTTACGGTCCGGATGTAGAAGAGCTCAGGATGGTGAGTGCTGGACTGACTGGTATTCCTTCGCACGCCTTCAGACATCTTCGAGGTCTTCGCCGCTTGGACTTGTCCGAGAATTCTATATCCTCGATCGAAAACGAAGCATTTGATGACATCGGCCATTCACTCCGGGCCCTTCGCCTGTCCAGGGCTATCACTCATTCAAGTCTACCGACGGAGCCCTTCCGTCCGCTAACTGAACTGCAAGTCCTAGACCTCGGCGCAAATCGCCTCCGCTCCATCCAAGAGTCAGCTTTCCATTTCATGCGATCTCTGAGGACCCTCTCACTGCAGGACAACGAAATAGAGGAACTCTCCAGGGCCACCTTTCAGCCAGAGCTGCACGGAGCCTTGAGAGAAATACGGCTGTCTTTTAACTCATTAGGTGTTTTGAGGACAGGAACTTTCTCTGACCTATCTTCTATGGAAGTCCTCTATCTAGATGACAACCGAATCGCCAGGATCGAAGAGGGAGCCTTTGCTAACCTACCTCGGGTGCGGTACATCGATCTCAGGGGTAATAAGATCACCACTCTTGCTGATGAGGCCTTTCAAAACCTTCCTGAACTCGAACTTCTTGATATGGCTTACAACTCGCTAAATAATCTAGACTTGATCGCTTTCGATCAAGTTGGCACCCTATCCTCTTTCCATCTAAACGTATCTCACAACAGCATTGATGAGCTGACTGTTAACACTTCAACTTTCATCAGGGCGGTGGGACCAGGAAACCTAATCCATGCCAACGTACGCGTTCTGGACTTGTCCTATAACAATGTCTCCAACATTGAAAGAGGATATATGGCATCATTGGCAATGTCTTTGACTCATCTCCATCTTCGCTACAATCGATTGAGCAACGCAACTAGGGAGGCGTTCGGTTCCTTGCCCCACTTGCAGTGGCTGGACGTGGGCTACAATGGTCTCCGCACATTGGAATATGATGCTTTCCGAGGAACCAGACACCTTCAAGTCCTTTATCTGGACCACAATGACCTATCTGACCTCCCTTCAGAGGTGTTCAGGACCTTGGCTTCTCTCCGCGTTGTTGATCTCTCACACAATCGATTGCGCTCTCTTCCAGATGGCTTATTCCAGGATGCCACCATTGAACGATTAGACCTATCTCACAATTTACTAATGAGAGTACCCATTGCCGCATTCGGTTCAGGGCAGTCTCCCAGGACCATGAGGGAATTTGATCTTTCCTGGAATGGTATCTCTTCTCTTCATGGCCCTGATTCGGTATCGAGACTCAAGGTAAGTCACTGTTACCAACGAGATATTCCCTTAGAATGATCCAAACCACTATCCTCCAGAAAGGTTTCACCTAAGTCATAATTAATTAGTAGTCACCGATTTACTTCGATTAATGATCACGTTTGAGTCCATGGGTCAACGTCAATTCCGGTGGAAATTTTAATGGAAAATGCTAACGTCCGAGACTTTAACTATTTGAATTATACAAATGGTATTTATTTGATTGTAACGGGAAAATGTGACAATCAATGATTCAAAAAAGTGACTGATCGATTATTCGACATATCATTTCCTAAAGTTAGTCTAAATTTAGTAGATTTTCTGAGAAGGAATGTAACTATTTCTATGAGGAATTACTTTCATTAATCAGTTTCTCGTTTCAACTTACATTTTTAAGACATGAAATTTAGTAATATAATCGTGAAAGCATTAATTTTACGAAAACGACATAATATTTTTGTCCTTTTCGGTTGAATTTGCGTCAAAAAACTTAATTTTTCCGCAGCTTGATATTATTAAATATTATGTCATAAATAGCACATAAGATATACAGTGAATCCTTCGTTTCTTCCCTTGCCAGCATGATTCCTGTTTTGCTCAGAAAATATACTGGTTTTTTAATTTAATACATATTTAGTTTTGCTATTGAAGTATAATTTACTTTAAAATAAATATATTACAACGCCGATGGCGTTTCTTATCAATGAGACACCTCTTGAGCTCAGGATGATTGCAAATCCTTAATCATAAGTTTATATCATTGCTTATATGCAGCCGAGCGATGAAATGTTCCATTTTTAAAAATCATTCACTGATAAAAGCATTAGTATTTTTTAATTTTGTAAGAACAATAAGTGATGCAATCATTTAGCTAATACAGTTCCATGACCAATCTCTATTTTGTTGAAATAACGCGGATACTTAAATATCTCCACTGGACGTCCGTGGTCCAGTGTACCGATCTCGCTCAGCTGCAGATAGTAAACCGGTATACATGTACCTTTTGCGAGAATCCCGTGAAACCCTCAGACAAGACCGGGTGTGGGTGGGTTTTTGCTCTCCCACAGTCTCTCATATGGCTAGATATCTCGCACAACCGACTGCCACGTCTCGAGGACTCAGCGTTCGCTCAACTGCCACGCCTCGAGTCGCTGTTCATCGGAGACAATCCTTCTATGGATCCCAGGAGCCGAACTTTCGAAGGCCTCCAAGATAACCTTCTGGAGTTGAGTTTAGAGGGGTTGGCCTTGTCCTCTACTCCTGATCTTCCACTTCCGTCTCTGCGGTACCTTGACCTCTCCAGAAATGCCATCACAATCATGCCGGCTGAGTCTACAGCAAATCTTACTTCTCTTCGACGCCTGAACGTAGCGGAGAACCGTTTAAGAGCTCTTCCTGCAACCTATCACCTCCACAATCTTAGGTCTCTCCTTGTTCCGGACAATCCTCTACCAGCGGTCACCGATGTCAGTCTCACGGGAGCCGAGCGATTGGAGGAGCTGGATCTCAGACGCCTCCCTTTGAATTCTTTCGAGGTGAGTCCTCCATTTCTTCTTTATTTTATTTTCTGCTACAGTCTTTAAACCGACTCAGTTTCCACACTATAGGAACAGCTTAGATGCGCTCAAACCTTAATTTCATGAGGTACTTATAACGTTTAGCAGCCTCGTTCGTGAAAATCTGGCAAACAATACAACGTTTTCTGTACTCTTATAGTATGTTTCGGTTAAGATTTCCATTAATAACTCTTACGCTGCTGCTTTTCGATATTCAATTGTTAGTTCTTCCAACTCTAAGTCGCCATGTTCGCTAAAAATCTATTTAAATCTCGCCACTATCATCGAAATGGTATCTTAAAGTTATTTGTTGATGTGTATAGGACTGGGTATTTTGTTGTCCTCTTTGGCATTTTTCAGCAGATCCTGAACGGAAAAGATTTTAAGACGTATCTGTATTTCCCTGACGTGAAATATAAATCATGTAGATTTCACTTAACAGGTAAATAAACTCTCGTTGGCCTTTATTCATGAAAGGTAAAAATATCAAATATCGCTTGTACTCCAGCAATAATATTAAATTTGAAGAATATCCATTTGAGTCAATGACTAAGCTATTTAAAAGGAAATGTTTTAGTGCACAAATGCCACACCCTTTCATATTAGCTTAGAGTCAAATTGAGAATCAGTTTAATGTATTTTAACCCCGATACAGGGGAACTTTGTCTTTTGGGCCAGGATAAACAAAAATATATCTTTTATTTACTTTTGTCTCAACCTTGTAAATGGCTGCGACGATATGAAAGCTACTGAGTTATGAGTTATTCTGAATAATGGAATATGGTTTTTTCATATGCAAAGTTACGAAAAGTGCTACTCGTAGAATCATGTGCTCCACTTACGTGGGCTTATTCTGCTTATTGCATTCTAACTCAGTGACGAAAGCAAGGGGAAACTACCTCACCCCTCATCTTGCCTAGTAAGTCTCATTTCCCTTTCCTAGCTCTTCGTAGCTGATGGTTGAGGGGATGAGGTCTCAACCGGCTTTCGAGCTGTATACTTTACAGACACCTCTTTTGCTTTTATCTTAACTTCCGTACCTCTTTTGCTTTTATCGAAAGAATTTTGGTCATAATAAGTTACCTTTTTATTTTCAAGGTTGGGTCTTTGGGCAAGATGAAGACTCTGCATACACTCCGAATTAGCCCATATCGTGAGATCCGCGACTTCAACATTTCACGACTTTTGCGCCAGAATCCAGGGATAAGGACGTTGCACATTGAGGTGAGTTCGCATTTCATTGATCGATGTTGAGCTTAACAGTCCTGTATGAAAGATTTGCCGTTTTTAAAGGACAAAGTAATTTCTTTCATAATCATCTGTTACAAGATATTCGTCAAAATCTCTTACTAGATTTTTAAACTTAAATTTTGTTGGAAATTGAAATCGGAATAACTCGGCTGTCATTGTATTCTTAAATCCTTATTTAAAAGACAAGAAATGCTGAATAATAACTTTTATAACATATGTAATATATGGGTTTTATACAATACCTTCTTAAAATAACAATCACTCTTAATTGCCTCGTCTGTTTCCGTGGTTTCTCTTAGGTGCACGCTGGTGACAATCTCGGGCGAGAGATGGAAGGACCATTACCCACGAAGCTGGAGAACATTACAATCACCGGCTCTGCTCTGAAGACCCTCTCGCCGGAAATTCTCCAGGCGAGTAACATTTTCCTATATATTTTTGTAATTCTTGCAGCTGTACCGCATACTCATCAAAATCTTGAATTGTTTTATATTATGTGCGTCAGCATATGATATAACGAGGCAAATCTATTTTAGTTGATCCATTAACTTGGAAGCCTTGGAAAGCTCAAGATACAAGAAACTAATCACTTGCAGTCGAAAATAGTTTTATTACTAGATTTTCTAGTTCGTTTGTTATTATTCAATAGAAAATCTTTCCTGATGATTCCATTGATTAAGGATGTTTTAGTATTAAATTGTACACCTTTTGTCGAATTCCTTTCATCCAATATGCTGCTTATTTAATTAAACCGTTTCCATATTTTCCAACGCAGTTAATGAAAGCGATGATTATTTTTTCTTATTCTCCGAAGAATTTGATTCCATCAAAAACTTTAAGTGATAGTATTGTTAAAAGAGTAGCAACTAATGTCATTTCGCACACATAGGCTCCCGCCGGGAATCAAACCCGGTATCGCATTATATATTACGAATGCAACACTTCAACACATCTATCCAGTTGAATGAGAAATATGCTTAGACGAATAATGTATGATAAATGTCTCAATTCTGATCGCCGAACTATTGTCTTATAACCGTAATTATGTCGCTGATACGTGTTCGCTTTTGCAGGGAATGCGAGGACCAGTTCTTCACATTGCTATCCATAACACCAGTTTGACCTCTCTGCCAAATAACTTTTTCCGCAACATGGGACGCGTCCGTAATGTGAGTCTTGATGTCCGAAATAACACGCTCAAGAGTGTTGGAAACCCATCAAATTCCGAATTCCCTGGCGTTCATAAGAAGACGTTCCTAACTTCACTGCAAATGTCTGGAAACCCATGGAATTGCGACTGTGAGCTTGGGTAAGGAATTCTTTGAATTTGGCGCTTCATTGCCACATTAGACAATTTTTAGGACTTGGCGAAGAGAACAGTTTCATTTTCTTTGAAGAATAGCTACGTAACATATAAATATGTTACAAAAGCCAATCTCGGTATTGATAGTGCTGTGATGGACTGTGGAAAAAATTGTATGTTAAGCATTTAACCGAGTATTTGCTTTATCTGAATATCAGTTTTTGGTAGTGCATTGAGTAACATCATGTAGCTTTTATTCCGAATAAGAAACCTAAGAGATACAATCATAAATCCAAAACGGGATGTTGAATGTTATTTAAAATGCCTCTATGCTTCGTAATACATATGGGTTGTCTTATCCTAATCTTTATAATTGCTGTAACGTTGATTCAGGATGGACACATTTTAATTATTTCAGTTTTCTCTTTTTAGTGATCCCAGCCAAATTTTACGTACATGATTTTTTTCAAAAGGTTATAAGTTTCACTGTTTTTGTGAGTCCTTTAAAAAATGTTTTAGCTGTATAGTACTTAAAATTTTTATATATGCTGTAGGTTTTCGACTGTAACTCGTTCACACGTACGTTTATATATTACATCCACGACAATCCCTTTTTTATTATAGTTACCCTCTAGTCTCGTTTGCTAGCAAAATTGAAAAATTTCTGAATCAGCAAACATAAGTGTATCCGAAATCTTTCGGCTCAATTCAGTTCTGAATGTTGCGGTGATTCCATTTCTCTGAAGATTTATCCAAGCTAGGCCTAATTAGAAGTTTTTCTTAGCGCCAAATATGTATACATTTCCGCATTCTTATTCCATTCCTCTATGCTAATCACGGTTTTCCTATGTTTTTTCTTTAAGCTATATCTCGATAATGCTCACTTTAATTTTACTCAGTTGGGTGGAGACTTGGGAGAGAAAGAAGCGACTCTACTTGTGCACCGACGAGAACAGATATCCTGACAGAGAATGCAGAGGTGCACCTGACGACCTTCGAGAAACAAGATGCGACAGCCGAAGCAATACGTCCATTGTAGAAGTGTTCAAAACAGACCTCGAGTGCGGGTGGTCATCTGCGGTACACATCTCCGCTCATCCGATCCTTCTCACCATCCTCTTCATACTCCCGGCTGTGATAGATAGAGTCTAGTCTGCGCATCCTCCTTTGCCCATCGCTTCCTCTCCACACATCGCATACCAAAGTTCATTTCTAAATCCTTTTTTGTAAAGACTTGGGCGATCCTTCACCTAAACGATTGATAGAGTGTAGTTGGGTCAACTGGATATTTGAGATATTTCTCTCGCCATTGTTGATTACCATCTCTGAGACGGACTACTGACGGTGAAGAGGTTCTCATCGCCCTGCGTCGAGCCATGATGCTGCGCAGTGCTGCTGAAATTATTATACTTTTAAAATTAAATACTCCTGCATAAGTAGTATAGCCGCATTTTAATAAATTACGCGAAGTTTTCAGAAAGCATTTTAAATGGCAACAAAGAGAAATTAACGAATAATTAGATAGTAATTTTTGATAATTTTGTTCCAGTTTAAACGACATTTTACTATCTTTCTGATATATGTTTATATCATAAAATAAACATCTTCTTGCTGTACATTTGTTGGCTTATTTCATGATATCTGCGATATTATCTTTGATTTTTTAGCTTCCAACTTTCTATTATTTCGTTTTTTCATTCTGTTTCCATAATTTGAGCAGTTTCCTAATAAAAGTTCTCTTAAGTAAAAACAACATGGTATTATTTCTAGACAATTAGTTAGTCTTACTTGTTGAAAACAATGTTTCAATTGACCAAATTTCTTCTAATTGTGAGTGATACCTGTTTGCTATTTGATATTCCATATCATAAAGTTTTGCCTCTAAAGTTATTCTTCATTCAACTCTTAGATTCACAGAATTTCTGCCTTCATGTTAATTCAGATCTTAGCCGTAACACTTTCAGCAGTTTAAAAACATGGTTCTCCCCAAAACTTCCAATTGCTACTGATCAACTTTCTTTCCAAGATGGAATTTTATTTCAGATTTCTTATAGAAACTATTCTTAATCTCAGTGATATACTTTATGTTCAGGATGAAAAAAAGAGCTTAATTCTTTCACATAAATTTGAATAAGGAACCAGTTTCACATTCCAAGTTGTATCTTCAGTTACAGGAAATCATGGAAGATGCTACTTCACTAGCAAAACCAGTCACATATTATAATTTATTTGAAAAAATATCAAGTATCTTTTCCTGTGTGCCTTGGCCATCCATTACATAATGCCCAACTATATTGATTTAAAAAATATTAACAGATTGACAAAATATAGGAGGGCTTGGACTTTTCTTGCAAAATTCTATAAAAATACTAGTATATCACCATCACTCATTATGAATAGCCTAGATTTAGTAGGTTATTCATAATGGGTGAAATCCACAGTAGATCAAAGAATTTAAACTTTTATTCAGGAAGCTAGATTGTACCTCATTTATTAATAAATAATTAGACTGCTTGCTAAATAGATATATACATGTTGTAAATTTCTACAAGTGACTGGTTATTCAAAATTATTTTAGGGTGTCAAACAAGAACTACAGGAAAGACCTAGTATAATAGGAATGCATTGTTTTCGCTTACAAATACATACTCCCAACCATAATTACCCAAGGTTAAAAGGTTATTCCTTCGTAATTACTCTTGATGATAACCACCGATTGTTGGTAAAATATCTGATTATATTCATGATGAATGGTAAAGGCCCTAATGTAGTGGTAATTCATTATGAAAGACTCATACTACTTGAGTTCCCAAATGATTTACTTGAAATATCCATTTTTTACTTATGCTGTGCATTCTTCAGATTGTACAATATTCATATAGTTGATTGTACTTAGCAGATTAGCTGAATTATTGAATGTCTGGAAAAGGGAACCTATTTAGTAGTGATGGAACAATCGTTTGAAAAATACAATTGAATAATTATTCGATTGTTTAGGCATTTATTCGATTTTTTTCATTCGAATAAATTAATTTGTTTTTAGTGTCAGTGGTTCTACAGGGGTGACAAATTTATATAATTCTTTCCCTTTACCATAGAAAACCTAATTAAATTTGATTTTCACATTTCCGTAAAAGCAATATGTATCTTCATTTGCACAATTTGAAATATTATTAAGCCTGCTTAAGGGGAAATAAATTCTGGAGAATACATAAATGAAAATGCGATTAGAAAAAAATGCAGAAAAATAACGTAGCTCAAGCCATTTAAGATATAATTTAGATCTTATTTAAATATGAAATGAACTTCTCCGAAATTTCAGGTTAACCTAAAAATCAAATCTATCGTATCGTTACAAGATGTATATCTTTTCATCGTAATTGTAAAAAAAATAAATTATATGGAATTTTCGAAATTCAAATTAGTTTCATTGAATCAGAAAATAGCCAGAGTTTGCTAAAACTATTTTTATGGCTGGGTTTGAGAAGAAAAGAAGTGATAAAATATCTTGCGGAAATTGAGATTAATGAAAATAAAAGTCTACACATATGAAGCAGATGCCAATTATTGTTTGTCAGTCCTCTCAGATTTGATTTGGAATTGTGGAACTAAAAAAAAATTCACAAGTATTGAACATTCCAGAAACCTACACCATAATAGATTCAAATACATCATGAAATTAGGAAAGAAGTAGAGAGGTTCACATTTAAGAGAGGAAAAATTATTCCATTGTCTCAGACGATCACTATTCGGGCAGTTTATTGAATTTTCATTGCGTCTTTCACTTTACCTTGGAAATTGGTAGACTCCCACCGGGAATCGAACCCGGGACCGCTTTCACTGAAATCGAATGCATAACCCACATGGCTATCTGGGAGCCCGGGATCATTCAATTGAAGTTATTCGGTTTCGAAAAACTGTATTCAAATAGTTCAATTGAAGCGAACTAGACAATGCAACCCTCAAGAGCTCATGCTCCTCTCCTCTTGACCGCGTGGAGAGTAAACAAGCAAAAAAAATTAATTCATTCGAATAGCTATGTGGCCCCTTGTTGAAGAGAAGCGAAACAAAAATCGAATAGAACTATCGAATGAATTTATTCGGATAGAATTATTCGATTGAAATTATTCGGATAGAATAATTCGATTGAAATTATTTGGTTTCGAAACACTTTATTCGAATAATTCGATTGAAGCGAACAATCGAATTATTCGAATGTTTTTATTCGATTGTTCTCACCTCGACTATTTAGTGCTAATGAGTTAAGCTGGATGAGGGACACAGATATCTTGGTGATTTGTAACAGCATAATGATGAACAGCACAATCTTCATTATCATGGAGTCATACTATTCTGACTGAAATCCTCGTAATTAGGTTATGTTTACATACTTTTTACAACAAACACAATCTACAATTTACAGTATTATGATCTTGTAAATGTGAGAAATTTCCCTAGATCAGGATTCTTCAAACTCTGAGATATGAACTCCCGGGTAAGCCAATATACTATTGAGGCAGGGCAAAGTTGATTTCCAACAGAACCCACCATCATGGAAATGCATTGTGCTTACAATAGAATTTATTTTTGGAACCCTCTTATAGTGGATTATAGGAATAAGATCCCCATCCCTAAGATTGTTTACCAATTCTTCACTGCTGACTGCTGTTAATACTTAGGATGGCCTTATCCTTCTGATAGTTCCTTTGGTGGCAACTCATAAAGACATCTGAGTATTACATTAGTTTTGCACACTACTGTACATCAAGAGCACAGTTTTTCCAGAAAAATATTCCATTTAAATTATTTTAAATCAATTCTATTTTTCTATATAATTACACATAATTGTACAGAGAAATAGATTTTTCTGTTATCTCAAATTACTAACAGATGTACTTGGGTTTACCTGCTTCTGGAAAAAAAATAATTATTAATCATAAACAATAGTAATGGTAAATAGTCATATTGAGAATAGGATATGATCTTTAAAAGATCTTTAATCAAAGTTAGAGTATATTCATATAAGAGAAAATGAGCTTCAGAGTAAGGAAAATATTCTTGCAGAACTTTGTGTAGCATACAACGGTGAAATAGCTCCTATGAGTAAGGAAAAAGGAGATAATTTTCCTCAAAAAGAACAAGATGGTGCTTTGCTGTGCCATAAAAGTTTTCTGAAAAATTAAAAATATTAGAACTTTGCTGACAGGGTTACTAATGGGCCTTAAGATTAAAAGGCCTAGAAATTGTAGGAAAAAATTAATTGCAATATACAAAAGCATCAATATATCTGTGAGAACTAAATGCTAAATCAACAAATGAGTTGAGTAGCACTCAAAATAGTTTGCAGTAGCTACCCAAGCATGCAGCTTGGGGATAACCCTGATGGGAATAAAAAGTAAATTATAAAATACAGTAATGATAAATGTTGAAACTTCACTGGAATTGTTAGCTCTTAAAATTTTCATTAACCTATTAGTTACCTCTTTCTAAGATGATTGCTATGATGGTGTCAAAGGACAAGCACCACTTCATATAGGTAGACATTTACATCTAGCTCAAGAATGGTTGTTCAGAGGCTGCTTTAGGAAAGCAATGGTAAATTTCATGTGTCAAAGTAATATTTCGAATGTTATAAGTTGGGTAGTGTTATAAATGGGTTGTGACAATTTTTTATTTCTTGCACATTAGAAAACAAGAGTGTATTTCAGCTACTTAGTTTTTGAATAAACACTTTGCAAGTTGAAAACAAAAAGGGCTGTTGTTTAATCTGCTTTACTTTCCACAGACTATATGGAGACTATGTAAACTGTTGTGTAATACTGGTTGCCTTCTCATCATATTTTTGAAGAGTGGTCAGCTTTTCATTCAAAGAGATCCCAATTGGTTTTTACTTCATTTGGTCTTTTTTCACTATACAGTGAAGCAATTTTTACCAGATAGACAATGAAGAAAGAATGACAAATTTTGCAACAGCATTGGTGAGAGGCTGTCATAGAGCACAATCCTTCAAGAACTATGCTCAACAGCCTCCAAAATACTATACTGCCTCTCTAGTTAGTTTAATTTGATTACAATATGAGATTGTGATGAAAGGAAATGCTGCCAAGTGAATTTTAAATCTAACACTAAGCCCTGAGACAAGACAGATCTCTATCTCAGAGCTGTACCAGCTTTGACAGTGGATTGCAAATGGTTCTACTTTTCAATATCTTCATTTTATTCATAATTACTATAATTGTGAGGAAAATGAAGGAGATAATTACTATAATTGTGAAGGAAATAAAGAAGGCTTCATGGCTCTCTTGTTTGTCAACACCCCTTAGAGGCAAAGCAAGGCAGTAGAGGAGAAAGGAGGATGGTATGACAGGTGATGTAAGCAAGTTTTGGTCTATCAAAGGATCGTGTGTGGATTGAGTGGAGGATTCAAAGGATTGAGTGGAGGATTGGCTATAGTGGTTTGCAGTGTTGGAATAGGTTGTCCAAATTCAAATTCCCCTCATGGCTATTTTATTGCACCTTAGTGTGCTTCTATGTAAATAGTGTTTTTCTATGTGTCTATGTTCTTGCATGGGAACTGCATGCACTTCATGTGGAATGCTCTTCTTCGTCGTAAGCCATTGACCGGAATGGTAATAAATCCATATTTTCCTACTAAGACTGCAGTATAGAATGTTATTTATCCTGAAGTAACCACGTAACATGCAGTGCATCATGGGATGGGAAAAATTCACCTTTTAATCAGTATTATTACCATGTGTTTCATGACAAAGTCATGCATTAAGTGGGAAATCATCTTAAGCAGAAATGTTTGAAAAGGGTTTTTACAGCATATAAATTAGTATTCATCCATACTCGGCAACCAAGTACATTTTCTTGATAGTCAAAATCAATTTTCTGCCTTTGTGCAGATAAAAGGACTCAGCAAAGAAAGATAATTGACACTTGGCTACTCTTTTGTTACAAAGGAGATCTTCACCCAGAGAATTTGAGAGCTTGGAAAAATATCTTCAGAATATCAAAGAATTCACAGACTTTCATTTTAAGGTCTTAGGTCTTTATTAAGGAAAGATTGAGACTAAAAAGTCTCTTCTTCCATCTAACCTGTTGTAGATGTCATTATTAAAAATGGATAAATTTATAAATAGAAATAGAGAGAAAAACTTAAGAAGAATTTGTGGATGTAAAAAACCTAAATAGTAACTTAGGAAAAAANCCACAGAGAAGTGGGTGTGAGATAACTTCGCTAATCTACTGATAGTACAAGCTAAAAGATGTGAAGGAAACTGTGCACTTATATAGGTATCAATTTTTGTATGAGAGTACCTCTCATACAAAAATTGATTAACTATTGTAACGAAATTAACTAAAACTAATTCGCTAGAATCATCAAAATGACAACAAAAGCAAAAAAGTTTGACAATTTGAGGAAGAATTCCTTAAAATTAAATTACTTAAGATGCATTAAGGAAATTAAAAGCACTACATAAGACATAAGAAACTGAACAGTATAGTCAATATGACAAGATTTTAGTATGTAGACCCATTCTTTGGAAGCTACATTTTTGGTATGCTCTACTGACATTTATTTATATTTTTTTTTGTTTTTCAAAGTGAAGGAAAATGTTACAATGTAGCATTATTATTAACAATTTTCCTTTGATCACTTTAGTCATCATAATGACATAAGAGGAAGGAGAGTCCTAAAGCAGCCAAGGTTTGATGCAAAGGCATATACTAAAAATACCTCTTGAGCATTTGAAAATTACTATACATAAGAAATTTCCTTCTAACATTTTAGGTATGTAAAATTTACAAAAAATCAAGGAGTCTAAATTATATTAAATATGTTCCATTAAATATACCTATGAGAGTGGTTTGGATGTCACATATTGATATTTCTGTACATGGGGTACATGTCAATTGGTAGAAATAATTATCATTGAGCACTCTCACAGAACAATCTTTCATCATCTTTTATCCATTTATATAGATTGGAAGAGTGCCCATGAGTTAATTCATTTCTGCATTCCTGAGAAGGAAAATCAGTGACATTCGGTAAATATGTCATTATTTGAGGTAAATGTCTAAATTATATTTTTCTTGCTATGATAATGGCTCTTGTCCTCTCCCTATTGCCACAGATTGCATTTCCCTTGAAATTAATGATATTCATCTTGCCAAGGGGTTATAGTAGAGAATGTTGGAATGCAAGCCTTAATTAAATCAACCTCTGTAGCATTCCAATTAACAGCAGATTTCTGGAATTCTTGATGAATTGCTTAAAGTGCTGCTTTTCCCCCATTCTTGCAAAGAAAAACTGCTGATTTTAGTTAAGAGACATTGAAAATTATCAAGACCAGCTATGCTTCATTACTTTCTACTCTCTACCAACATCATTCACAAAGGAAAAATAATTTGTATGAAATGAATGATTTTAAATTAGAGGAAGATCTTATAAACCTAAGGTGACCATATTTCTGAACAGCTAAACCTGAACAAATTGTTGGATCCCTTGAAGCATAGGCATTTTCACATACTCGTTTTTCTTATCAAGATGTCATACATGTCTGTTAAATATTTTTGCTTGATATTCTTTTTTTTTCTTTCTAACATAGATAGATAGATAGACCATGTATCGGCAAGGTTAAGCCCATGTGGGCCTCTCTTCCACCTAACCTTCTATGCAATTACACTATGTTCAAAATATGATTATAAACTAAAAGAAATAGTGTAGCGTAGGAAAAAATCTTTGTAACTGGAGGTTTAAAAAGAGAAAATCCACGTTGTAGGAAAACACCCATGGAGAAGGGGGTTGAAAAAAATATGCAAAAACACAGTAAGTACTTATAAAGACAATATACAATACAATAAATTTAATCATCAGGTAATGGAAAAAATTAAAATAGAATTACAAACTATAAAAAACATATAATGTATGTTTAAAAATTAGTATTTAAAGTTACAAAATGAAATCACACGTCTTAAGATAACAATAGTTCACTGGATTAAATGAAAGAACATGATCAATTCCAATAAGCAAGATTATCTTATAGTTAATGGTCATTATTTCAGCCAGAGGCACTTATTGAATAGGCAATGTTCATGTCAAACCATCAAGTAATCTTTGTCATCGAACTTCACCACATTTTTCTTCTTTGGCAAGAAAGAAGCTTGAAAATAAAGAGAGAAGGAAAAAGTATGGTAGATGAGATGTATTCATAACAATTCATTTAAATAACAGGATGGAAGAGTATTATTGGCTTACTATTGTCCATGTCCTAGAGTAATAGAAGTGTAACAGAAGAGGATGAAGGAATAGTGGCAAGAGCTATTGCTCAGATCTAAAGAGCCTTTCAGAGATCTCATGCTTGAATAAAGAGAAAGATGATCTATGTGAACAACTTCCATCCAATTAGTATTCTTCCTTCATTATCCAAGGGTCTTGAATCTCTTGTGTATTAACAATTTCCAAAGTTTTTATCTGAAAACAATCTGTTTGATTTGTTCCAGTCTGGTTTTAGGCATCACCACAGCACCTCTGCTGCACTTACTAAAGTCATCAATGACATTAAGGTTGCAATGGACAAAAAGAAAATCAATATTCTTGCCCTGATTGACCTCAGTAGGGCTTTTGACTCAGTAAAGATTGATTTACTCATATGGGTTGTATCACATATTTCAAGTACTCCTTTACATCAGAGAATAGAACGCTTTACTTGGAGAAGTTCTCATTCCAATGCCAAAAAATGTTAAAGTTTTTAAAAATAAGCTTAAATCTAGTTATACATATTAGTATTTCATTAGTTGAAAGTCCCAATGTAATACCATATAATGTTATAGTGTGTAGAATTAGTCATAATTGAAATATAACTCAATATTATATACATGACTGTAGGGTTTCTACCATGTATGCTTATTCACTAAAAATTCTTATCGTTGTATATTATTATCATCATCATTTTTTCTCTTTTAAAAATCATTTTTAACATACTATGATGATTTTATCCTCTTCTCTGGACTACAACCATGTCATGGTGGAAGGGCTTGCATGTTCCTATTACCTAGAGAGCGTAACTGGTGGGAACTATGTTCATGGTAGGGTCACCCATACGTCTGGCCTCTACCTATTGACCAGAATGGTCGATAGGTAGGGGCCAGATGAAAGGTAGTCCACGCAGTGTCTGTACCTCAGTGAGGCGGCTGCAAAGGCATCTGTACCCCAGTGGGGCGACCATTATGGGTGGTGGTGGTGTCACGTTAAGATAAAGGTTGAGGAAGGCAATGGGAAACCACCTTGACTACCACATTTATTCCAAGCGATTATAATGTGCCAATATAAGAATATTGTAAACGGTGTATTGTAAGTGGCATAAACGGGACTCAACCCTCTACAGGGAGTGTCGTGCCTGGCGGTAAGGCTATCTCGGTCGTCATTCCACGAAACCCTTACCCAGGAAACGACAAGAAAAGAAGAGAGAAGATGGCCAAGGAAACAAGGGTGGGAACCTGGAATGTTAGGACAATGCTTAGGAAAGG
>KZ308741.1:359907-374154 GCA_000376725.2 Ladona fulva
AAAAGATTGGTAAAATACTTGATATGGAGTGTTTTGCTGTATGGGTGTGAAATGTGGACCTTTTGCTATCCTTTTCAACTGCCTCCAATCATTGATTAATATTTGTGCCTCCAATTGGAGGCACAAATATTAATCAATGATTCTCAATCTTTATTAATATTTTTTCTTGAAAGTGTTGTTTAATTCCAAGGATTACTTCCTTTGTTATGAGTGTGTGTAAACTTTTATTGTATTTTATAGATTTTCATTAAACCTTCCCAACACCTGTTTAGGTTTGCTACCTTCTGGACTTTAAATGGAGAGGACATTTAGGTCCTGATGATTTGTTTGAGTCTACTCACAGATTGTTCTTTCAGAGACATACTGGCAGGTCTCAACATTCTTTATATACTTATCATAATTAAGCTTCCCTACTTCCATTTTGGCTTGAAAATCTTTGCTTACTCTACCATATGAGAGCATATATTTATAATTTTGCTTCTGACCTTTTTCTTTATTTGTTCCGAGGAGATCACTGATCACAGTCTCTCCTCATTCATTTCATTCAAAACACCTAGAGGCTTTAGCCTCTCAATCCACCCACAAATCTGTGTTTGGATTAATCGTCAGAAAACTAAGATGTAGAACAAGAAAAGAAATTCAGCAATAAAATTTAAAGGATAACAAGAACATAGAAGTTTAAAGAATTGAAATCCTTGAGAAAAGTTTATGAAACAGACAGTAACTGGATTTAAATACTAGAATTGTAGAACTTGTTGGAAAAACGTAGATGAGGGAGAAATATAAGAAAGGGTAAACAAAGATTGGTAGTGTAAATTTTGAAATCATAAGTTCATACCAAGAATTTATTATGATACCAAGGAAGTTAATAAGATACCAGGGAAGATATTGTGAAAGATGAATGCCACATAAAACAGGCATAACCTAATAATTGAATAGAAAAATAAGAATAAGTATAATTTCATGTCTATATTCTGTCAAAACATTATTTTCTTAATTCCAGTTACTGGTTGAAGATAAGTTGATAAGTAAAGTTTCACGTTTCATTCAAACTGCAAGTCGACCAGCTCCCTTTAAATAATGCTACACATCTATTTCAGAATACTAATGATTTAATTTTTTTAATTGCTCGGAAAAAGTAGCATTTAGTGTGCATTTGGATTAAGGACCAGAATGCTAAGTGCATTATGTTCGAGAATGGTAAAAACGGTGATACGTAGTCAACCTCACTGTCGTTTCAGTGCATTATGTAACAATAACAAAGCTACTTTCTCATAGGGAAAATATAAAGCAATTACTATGACAGTGAACAGTGAGATCACGGCGTACGAATAGACCGAATAGACCGCCCTCAGATCAACATTCAAATTTTTAGTTCTGAAGCTATTTTAGATCTTTTCTAGAATATGCGTGAAATATTTTGATACCTACGATAATTTTATTTTACTCAAAGAAAGCATAATCATCTTGAAATCATCTTTAAAATGAAGTTAGTAAATATGTTTAAGATTTGATAGAATCGATATAATCTATTAGAAACAAATGACGTCCTCTAAACATAAGAAGCAAACATGGCAGCCCCCTTGAAGAGGTTAGTGCATCGGGAGATAAGATGCTGAATCGTTACGTGCAGGAACGTGGTTTAGATATTGTTACAACAGTAAAATATTATCTTAAATAATCAATTTTCTCTTGAAGGTTAGTTCTCCCTTGCCTCACCAACATTCATCGGGGTTTTAATTTTCATCAGTCATTCAGGAACCTAAATTGTCATTCAGCAAGTATAACTAGACCTCATCGTCTCATTTATGCAAGAAATTATCCTACAGTAGTTGTTTTTCCAGACGGATCATCTATCAACATAAGGTATCACGAACCCAGAAAAATAATAACGGTAAGCTCTACAAATATATCACTAGGAAACATTTATATACGGTGTCGTTATTCTCATAAAATATTTGAATATTAATAAATCTAACCGCTTAAATCAGTTATAATTTTGGGTAAATATTTGATAGTGGTTCATCAAATATTTACCCAATTTTGTGCTCATTGATTTTTAAGATTAATTCTATAACCTCTTAATGCAAAATATTTCATAATAGAGAAGAACAAACTTTGGTATCAGCTTGCAATTGGCAGTTAATCTTAATGACTTAAGTTTGTTGAAGTATTGTTAAATTCAATTAATTTTATATGAGTTAATCATTAATGTTACTTCACATATGTTATAGCTTTCGTGTGTATGAAATCCAATAATTCTTCCTAGTAATTAAGCTCAAACTTAGAATTTTCTCTCTTTCATTATGGCATCACATAATGTAAGATTTTAAGAGTAATACTGGCTATAAATCCTGTATTTCCTGTTTGTCTTGTAAACAGTGCATGTCCAGTTCCTTTTGTTTTTAGAATCTTAGATATTGCAAATTTTATGAGAAATAAGCTACCTGAAAATAGTGCAGTCTGTTATCAGCCTTAGCAAGAGCCCTTTCAATGTTGAACATTAAAGACGTGTTCTAATTTATTTTGACTTAATTTTGTGGAATAGAATCAGAAATAGACTAGAAATTTTTTGAGATTTTAATATTGTATTTAAGCTAAATATATTAGTAGATATAGGTATCATGCATTGTTTAATCAAATATTTGTAATGTAGGAATCATTATCAGGGTTTTTACTGTGTAAATTATAATTTTGAGTTTTTGTTTGTGTTACTTGATAATTTATTATTTACTTATTTTTTAGCTTCCAAGAAAGATATTCTCTGAAACATATGCAGTTGCCTAATTTTTTAGCGATTATTTTACCGTCCTTTCTTCACTCTTTTATGATGAATATAGTCTTCATCCCTACTTTGGAAATCCAATCGAGTCAAAGGCCTTGATGTTTACATCAAAATGTTTGTCGTTTATGATTCAAGTAAATCATTGGGTTTCCCACTTATGTTTTATCACATGTATATTTTCTTAAAGCTTGGTTATTTCATTGAATTTTCTAATTTTTTTTAAGTGTGGTATCTGGCTGTGAATGTTTAGTAATCAAGAATGAATAGTTATCCATGATTATATAATATTCATCTGTTCTCAAATGAATAACTTTATGGTAGATGTTTATGAAAATATTTCCTTTTCAGTTGCCAATAGATCTTGAAGATTTAACAGAAGAGGAAAGGAGACTAAGACTAGAAAAAAGAAAACCAAAGAAAAAAGTGAAAATTGAAGAAGATATTTCTGATGATTTTGATGTCAACAGATATGTGAAGTTTATCAAGAAGAAGTGATCTTCTTAATGTTACATATTTATAGTTATATCTATTGAGTGACTTTTCATTGAATGCCTTGTGTGAATTTGGAAACTAAGGAACTTGTTTCCTGATAATTTTCAAGTTTTTGAAGTAGTTCTGTTGTATAAAAGTTACATAAAATGTGATACTGTGGTTTATTTTTTCTCTTTATTCTTTGTGATAATATAAATCTATCACTTAAATTTTGAAGACTTATAGAAGGTTAAAATTCTTTATATTGAGCACTGGAAAACCATCAAAGCATGTCAAGGGGTGCCTTACTTATATTTCAATAGCCTGACAAAGAAATCACTCATATGAAAACAGACTTAATTGCCAGTAAAATTAAATTAACATAAATTTCATAGTATCAGGGGAGGTGTTTTGGAAATCCATCACAGAAATAATAAAACTGCGAGTAGTACTTTATCCACCAAATTTGTTTTCTTCCTTAAGAAAAGCAAGACAACCACTTTTGACAATTGATTGTCATCCCCAGGTAATGAGTACTCTACCAACAAGACTTGAGTAGCAACATGAGGGGGAGGGAAAAAATGGAAATGGGTTTCAAGAAATGGAAGAAACTGGAGATGAGAGAGGATCAGCGTTCACAAGGATGGACTTGAGCAGTGGGAGGGGAAAAGATGTTCATTTGTTAGTTTGAATTCCTCAGCATTATTATGAGCGATGATATAGTTCTACTCCAAGAAGCTGAGCTAATGCTCTTTATTTCCTATGTGTGGGATATTGGGTATGAAATCTGAACAGTAGCCAGATTGTATTAAGTGTTTTGCAAAGTGTGAAGAATCTGAACCGTTGCAATAACATCTCTCACGTTCATTTGCCCTGATATTAAAATCGTGTCCATTTTTGGCCAATGTAGGCCAAATTGCAGTCATTGCTTTTACTCTGTAAATGCTGGATTTTTCTTTGTATCATACCTGTGCAAAGGATTGAACTATGATTTTAGGGGGATATGAAGGCTGCCTTGTATTTTTCTCTGGGCAATAGGTGGCTTATATTTTTGGAGAGATTCTTGATGAAAGTGGTTTTAAAAGATTTGGTAGTGGAGGGATCAATGGTGGGAAGGAAGGTTAAATTAAGGGCTAAATTTCTTTCTTTACATGCCAGCAGCTTATCAATAATGATGGTGGGATGACCAATATTGGAGGCAATGTACTTAATTATATCAAGCTCTTTATGGAAACTTTCGGCTGAAAGGGGAATCCTGACTAGTCTATTGATGAGAGAATGAAAGGCAGCTAATTTATGAGAAAGGTGATGACTAGATGAGGAAGGTATGACATGGTCAGTGTAAGAAGGTTTGCAGAAATGTAAATTAAGTTTTTAGTTAATGGCAGAGATCAAGGAAGGTTAAGGAATGATTGGTCTTTAGTTCATGCGTGAAGACAATGGAAGGGATTGAGAGAATTGACGAAGGTTAAAAATGTATCCAGCTGTCCAGCTTAGGGATCCACACAAAATACAGAAAACATCATCCACATACCTGTAACAAAATGTTACATATTTCAACAAGACAAATGAAGAACTAAACATTTTACTTTCTAAATTGTTCATAAAAATTTAAGCCAAAATAGGCAATAATGAAGAGCCCATGAATAGGCCTGCATTCTGTTGGTAGATATCACCATTAAAGAGAAACGTTTTCTGGCTGCATAACTTCACAAGAGAGGGAATATCATCACTCATCTCAGCATTGGGGCATACATTGTGTAATAGTTTGTTCAAAACACTGATGGTTTTGCTAATAGGTACACCAGTAAGCAAATTGTAAACATCAAAAGACAGCAATTTCGTGTTCAAAGGTATTGGGAAATTTTCATGTTTATGACAAAAGTCTATAGAGTTTTTCACCAAGCAGTTTGGATGTAGCACTATCAAATTGTGAAGGATATCATTAATTCGTTTAAGTGGCTAGTTTTGGCATGGAAAAGAAACACTGGAGAAAACAGGGCATATGGGTATGTTTTCCTTGTGAATGTTGGGGAGCCCGAAAGTGCTCCCCAACATTCTTGTGTGCTTGGGGGAAGAGGTTTCAGATTAATTTATCAGAATGAAACATCCTTTGGAATCACTTGGATTTGAAATGAAGGAGTTGGGTCACTATGTAATTTGGAGATTGGATTACTATTTATATAATCCAGACACTTAGAAATGCAGTCACTTTGCTCCATTACTACAGTATAGTTCTCTTTATCTGCCTTAGGAATTAAAAGTTTATGTGGTATTCTTTGATGCTCGTTTTGATCTATAATTTACAGGTGATGCTTGTCTGTGGTATCAGTTAATTTGGAATATTCATCTTGAAAAGTTATTTGCAGTATTGATATCTCAATTTAAAGCATTTTAATACATGTTATTGCTGTCCTACAGCTTCTATAAATCTTCCTATTACTTTTTCTAAAAAGTATTTTTCACATCTAATGCATGTACAGTATTAACGTGAAATTTGCAATACAGAAAAAATTCCTGATAATGCTGTGGATGAACTTACGTTCATTTACTATATAAAAATACATAAGGAGTGACAATAAAATCTTTGATCAACAATTAATTTTCGAATCACCAAGTACTACTTTAGATGTTTGATTTTTGTAATGGAAATGATGATATTATATAATGTTAAAACATCAGATAAATTTTAAACTTTGCAGGCAGTAGAAGTAGTTTTTACTGGTAAGTTATTTTAAATTTTATGGAAGCCAATCAAAGCTATTTTATTTTATTAACTACTTTTTGCGATCTTTTTTCTGAGTTTATTGACTTTTTGGGATACAACTAGTGACCTTTTAAAAAAAAAAAAAAATAGGGCTCCCGATAGCCAAGTGGGCAACGCGTTCGACTTCAGTGAAAGCGGTCCCGGGTTCGATTCCCGGTGGGGGCCCACGTGCAAAATGACCTAAGCTGTTGAAACACTTTCAACAACAACAACAACAACACCTTCTCAAAAATAAATTGCCATCTATGATCAAAAGAGGTTCAGCATTTCATTAGTAACAGTTATTCTTCAAAGAATATTCATAGAATGTGATATTTTATCAAGGAAATCTTCTCAAGTGATACTTGGTGGAACTTCATTATAGAAACTTGCAAAAGCCAAACCTTGTACAAACTCCACAAAAATTGTAACTGTAAGGGTTTACAGGTTTCGGTGTCAAAGCAGCATCATCAGAACTGATGGTGCATACAATTTTTGTGGAATTTGTACAAGTTTTGACTTTGCAAATGTTTTGATATTTTATGTCTTAATTTGTTGAATAGTCTTTGCAAATTCCTATGGATGATTTAAAAGATTCTGATCATCTTTTGATTAAAGACAAATTTTGCTGTGCTACCAGAGTAAGGCCATGTTGGCTGATGTTAAGAACAATTCCAAGCATCTAATCATAGTTATTTTTTAAATTGCTGCTTTTAAAAGTAAACATATCTCATTTAAAGTTTCCTTGAAGTTAAGGAAGACATTGTGAGAGATGAGTGCCACATAAAATAGTAATAATCTTATAATCGACGAGAAAGATACAATAAATATAACTTCAGATCTATACTCTTGCAAAACATGATTTTCTTACTCATTTTCAGTTGATTCAAGATAAGTTGATGGGTAAAGCATTACATTTTATTCAAGTAACATGGTCGACCAGCTCCCATTACAGAATGTTACACATCTGTTTAATTACTGGTTTTAAAAGATAATATGTTACTCATTTTCATTCATTCTATGCCACTGACAAGCTGAAACTTAACTAAAAATAATGAATGAAATGCATGTTGCTTTCATTGATATTGTAGAGGTTCTAAAGACAGAGAATCCTCATGGCTTAATACTTCAGCTAGGCCTGATCCCATCTTAGAAAACTGAAAATGCTATTGGGAATTTATAAAATAAGGAACATAGTCTTATGTATAATTTGCTATCTAACAAAACTTGTCACTCACATAGTCTTTGCTAATTATGAGCAAGAGCACTTACATTTAAACAAAAGCATTATATTTTATCGGAGCACATACTATATGATCAATTGCATGTTGCTTTTAGGGGATTGTTTCATATGTATGTATTGAAGTCAAAAATGATTTTAAATCATATTTCAAGTTGCATTTTGAGGGATCATAGTTTCTCTCTTTTTAACTTCAGTATGAGCAAACAAATGTGAAGTCTCTTCCGTGTTAGCTGGAACTTCTTATTTGTATTATTTGACTACATTTTTTAAATTCATGCAAAGTGGGTGAAAATCTTTCAGGACAACTTCTGTCAATACTAGAAATCAATCAGCTAATCAAAGCATTCTATTGTTAAAATACTGTCTCTAAAGACTAGATGGACTACAGTTTATCATCACATTTTCTGTAGGTGGGAAAAATGGTTTGATTTTTGAAGAGATTATACAATATATATCAGCTAACAGAATAGGAGCCACCTTATTTCCCCCTTTAACAGTGATTCAGTGCTGCTGGAGCATCACTCCCATGCCTGGGTGATATTATGGACCCAGATGATGGAAATGAGGGATGAAAGCTTGTAGGTAATGGTTGGCTGTGGCAGGAATATCTTAAAATGATAAATATATGATTGATTTTCCTCTATTTGATAGCTATATTTTATGGTAATTTGTTAGTACAAACACAAAATACTTAAACATGTAATACATATAAAAACAAGATAGGAAATGACAGGATTTTGTCATGCTAGGATGGATTTAGAATTAAGCACAATAGGCACAAGCTGATGGCCTTAATAAGACTGTACTTAGGAACTATCAATGAAGTACTATAAATTGTTTCAAATTTTTTAGAAGTACTATGCGTTCATGGGTTCCTAGTTTTTGCTTCAGGAAAGAATTTCATATGGTTTGTTTAAGTTTACAGAATATCTTCCTGAAATATATTACGTAATTTGTGTCACCATTACATATTGCTTACATAAATTTTGGGTCAACAAGCAGGTGTATGCTAGCTGAGATATAATGTAAATTCTCTCCATGATTCATTTAAATTTATGAAATGCAACTTATAGTTCAATGTTTTCTTTATTCTTGCTGTAGAAAAGCAACTGAGTTTTCTATATGTTGTAATTTTAGATGTTTCCTGAAAATATTTGGATTTTAACTCTCATAATTACTAATAGGGACCTCTATGTGACCTTTGTGCTTGATGTCTGTGATATTATTTAGCAGAAATTTCAATAATAATAAAGCAAAAGAAGAACATGAGAGATCAGAAATTAATACATAAGATATTGTAAATCCTTGTGAAAATTTGCTGGTTTCCATCACAGGAATATTGCATTATAATCTTGACTTTATTTAAAAATGGAAATATACCTTGCAATTTAAATATCATCGCTGTGAATTAGTCGTACTTCATGGAATACCATCATCACATAGACGGCAATGACTCAGGTGAGTTGAAACTGTTTGACAGTTGAAAGTATTGGGGAAAGCACAGTGTTTCTTTTAATTTTTGCAATTTGAAATTACTTACCCTACTGATTATTTTAATTCAAAGTTCTGAACTCTGAGTTACCTTTTTATTTTTTCATTAACATAGCCTCCAATATAAATTTTCGAAATATTTGTATTTTTATATTAGACCCCAACATCTAATACATAGTAAGATTGTCATAATATGATTAAAAACATAACTTTCAGTATGAAGTATCGAATATTGATATTATAACTTGGTTATATTATGTTATGGGTGAAACCTATAACCTATTTCTAGGAGTTCGTCCCAAAGACATTTTGAGATACGATAGATACAGAGTATTTCCTTAGGAAACAGTTCAAGTTAAGAGTATTTCAAAACTCGCGCCCAGTAGGAAATGAGCGCCAATCGGCAGTTGAGTCACGTGACTCAAATCGTTGTGTTCCAGAGGCCAGGGTAGTTGTCGCAGTCGGGTAATGGCGCTTCTGTGGCTCGGTAGTCTGTGTTCGCCCGGTTTCAGCTAAGGTGAGACATACGCGAGTTCCACTGTTGATTTGCTCTTTAATTGTGACTTTTAGTATATATTAGAAAGGTTATCGAGTATTATTTATATGTAAGAATTAGTTAATGCACGTTTTGGTTGTATTTACTGTGTAATATTAATATGACAATCGGAGGAGAACAGGTTAACTCGATCCAGTTATGTTTACATTCTCATTTTAATGAGACAGAAAGTATTTAATGGGCATTTATACTTATCTATGGTATCCTTCGACATTAGTGTATATCATAGGACATGGTCATTTCGCTAGGAAGAAGGACTCTTCAAAAAATGAAGACAGGACTTCAAGTGAAAATAGTGCTTCTAAACCCTATCTACGAGGTGAATGGGATTAAGAATTGACTATTACCATAATCGTCATCATGTTTACTTCTGGAAATGATGCTGGATATTGTGAACAGTGCAGTGTAGTTCCGCAGGATAAGTCTTCAGTGACTAGTATAGAACCGGTGGTAGTAGAGAGGGACTGTATGGGATCTAATCGCCCACTTCCAGACAGTTCCTGCTCACCTCCAGTAAAGAAATTAACATCTAATGATGGAAAACTAGTGATTGGTTTGAAAAAATCTAAACATGAGGGTCTTATAGAGGCACCTTTTAAGAATGTGTCTCTTTCCGAAGAAGTCTCCGAAGCTACCACTGGCATCGGTCGGAAAACTGGGTCTTCCTGCCAAGCACTTCGCCATGCAGTGGCTGCTCTCAACAGGCTGGATGACTTCACGTGTGAAAAGATTGGATCTGGCTTCTTTTCCGAAGTCTTTAAGGTATGTTTAAACCCGTATTCTGAGTAAACAACAAGTTTATATTTTGGCTGCTTCGAACCGAGCCACTTTTAGTATAATCCGGATACACCAAAGCATCGATTATTGAAGATTTCATTGTAAAATGTGCTTGTGATTGTTCTATATTTCGTATCATGATGTTTTAAGATCAGTATGGACAGTTCTGGGAAACTAAGTCTGTCCATCAGGTCGCATGCGCCAGATCCGTTTTGTTTACGTTTGGTGGGCAAATTTGGAACAAGAGTTTGGGCGAATATTCCAGAATTCGACCTTCGGATTCCGTTTTCATGTCAAAGATTCGTGATGATTAGTTGTTGGGTATCGCATGTTCTAGTGCTAGCATGAGATTTTATCTCATGATTTGTGTTGGAAATTCGTCGATGCTCTTTCATAATGTATTACATCGGAATTCGTTTCCGTTGTTTTCGTTTCGCGGTATCGCTGAAGCAATGAAGTTTCTAGCGTTTGGACTAATTTTTAAAGCTTGCATTTGAGCTCAAATGCTTTGTAGTAATTTTGAATAGAACTTTTATTTATTTATAGTGAAGAAAGGAAGGCTTTCCATGGCGAATTGAAGAGACTTATTAACTAAAATAAGACATTCATTTGGGTAAAAGAGATGAAAACATCTGACCGGCCTGTAAATGAGATTTTTTTGCAAAATTTCTTCAATTTACTTTCGCGTTTTTTTCTATGTGTAAGATTAGTGCAGTTTAATAAATGAAATAATGAACTTGTACCTCATGATGGTATCATGTGCGTTTCTCCTTAAACCGGTACCTGCAAGATCCCCTAATAGTGTAATGTAATACTCTGTAGGTATTAACAACAGCATCTCATTTGAAAGAATTTATTGTTGCAATAATTGATGTTTTAATGGGAAAGTAAGTGATTATCGCTGTAGATGTTGAATTATATCATTAAACATCCATTTCATCAATTTTGATGTATTCTTTACCCAGGAATTTTTGAAAATGAAACTGAAAAATTTAAGTTGAATTCTAAAGTAAAGGATGAATCGTTTCATCAGACGTAGCAACGTTTGAGATTTTTGATTTTCCTCTTCGTATCAATTTAGTGTTTTTCTCAAATTCCTCTAATCGGAATTTAAGTGTAGATGGAATCACCAGAGCATTTTTGGATATTCGCAGCATAATTTTCTTTCTCCTTTTCCATGCGGTTATAGGAAAGCACATTTACATCAACTTGTTAATGTTAATGTCAGAAAACACAATATTTATATTCGCTGGGGTTATTGATTGTAATAAGTCTGACGTTATATCACAGATGATATATTTTCAAATGCCGATCCAATCTTATTCTCGAGAGCCACTATTTGTTTCTTTCGTTAGATTCAGATGCCGAAGACAGAAGTAAAAAAAGTAAATGCATACATTTTGTGTGAAAATTTACCAATTTCTTTACGTTCGCTTTGTATTTTGCCATGAACATTGATATTCAGTGGATGTTTAGGATATGATTCGATATTTCATTTTTTGGGATAATATTTATTAGGTTAAGGTGATTCAGAGTGCAAACAGTTCATTTATTTACATCAAATTCTCCCGAAGAAAATGTGATGACTAGTTTTTTCATTGAAATACTTAATAAACTTTGCTTTAATTCGAATTTGTACGCAGCCGTGGACCATTTTCCCTTATTTTAATCAGTTTGATGATAATTAATCGCGGAAACGGCCATCGACAGAGCAGTGCGAAACGGTTATAGTTAGTGAATTTCGAACTCACTTTCTGCGGTTTCTGCTATTCCATCAATTCGTGCCTCATTATCAGACTCGTTTTTGTCAGTCATTCGTCCATTCATAGAAGTCGATTAGGCTACTTTCTGTCTCGTCTTCAATTTAGTTTCTATCTTGACGAGTCTCCCTTTCAGGTCCAGCGCAGCGGTTATCATTTCTTCCGTTTCTTGTGCTACGAGCGATTCTGACCATCATCTCCCGTTGTGACGCATTCGTCCCGGTGACGTTTTCCCTCGTTTCGTGGCCTCAAGGTGTGAAATGTTCTATAGTAGTTGCGGTCAGTGCCTGGAATTCGAAACTTGGCCGTGACGAGGTCCATTCGAATTGAGCCCGCGGCACTCTCTCTTGGCACGCATGCATACTTCCGACTTGATGCAGGGAGATGGTGGCCGATGCCCTCCGAAGCACCCCGCCCCCTTCGGATTCCTCAGCCTTTACATCGCCTCCTTCCGACCACCAAGATACCGCTGACTTGTGCTTGTGAATGGGAGACTACGGGTTTAAATACACTTAGGTCATTAGAATGAGGGAAGCTCACACCGTTTTTCCGACTCGACCAACGTCATGCCTCCCCCCCCGAAAAACTTAAGCGTCCCGGGCAACCGCCCGTATCGTGGGCCGGTTCTGATGCTGTTTATTCATTATGCCTTGATATGGTTTTTAAATGAAGCATCTTTTCGTAGTTCGATGTGGAGGCAGTCATTCCTTGTTTTCTGTTTCTCCTAAGGCTAAGGTTGATTTATTATTCCCATTCTTTCCATTTATCTCTCAACTCTGTTCTGCTATGAACCTAGTATGAAGCATAGTTGCTGGCAAATTTTTATTCAATAGATCGCAAGAGTGGTTAATTTTCGGTCGACCATGTCGAGAACACAAATTTCTTTGTTGGTTATTAATGAATGAAATGAAACTGCTCTCTTACTTTGGATGCCGAAATGTTGTTTAGGTTGTTATCAATTTTAAAGATCATTTTACTTCCCCTACAAACTATTTGAAAGTACAACCAGTTTTGGCTATTGATCGAAAACATTTGATAAAATTTTACAAGTTTATTTTAATCCGACGTAGAATCTTCCTTAATTTATGGTGGTTGTTTTTGAAATTGACCTGTTTTTGCCGTCTCGTGGTACTCAACTTCCATGAAGTCATAACAAGAGGATGCATGAGAATATTGTAAACCTCTGTTAATTGCCTCTCTCTCTGAAATGATATTAACTTCATTGGTAGTGTATCATTTCCATCATCAGAAAATTTAGAAGAGCTCTGTTTGCGAGACGTTCTTTAAATAATAATTTAAAGACGAAGGCGTTGAATCAGACATCAAAGATCGAAACCGGGATTTTCCGAATTGCGCAATTACTTTTTTAGTCTCTCCGTAATAAGCACCATTTTCAGTCCGATGTCGTCTTTGGTACCATAGTACTTTGGTATAGGTGTGGGTGGGTGTGCGTATCGCATGTCCTCTTTCATCTCCCCGTTTCACTTTCCCTCTTTCGGATGTGCTCAGTGCGCACGCTCCCGAACGACCTTTCAGCGCACCCGACGCGCGACGTTCGTTGTCATCTGCTTATGCGGCAACTGAAAGTGTGTAGCACTGTTAAGGACCCTTCCAAAGGCAATGCGCAGATGTTCTGTCAGAGGCATTATTGTTATGACAGTTGTCTTCCATGAGTAGATCAACATCCTCTTTTGTGTTATATTTCGACAGATCCATGATTAGTTGTCACTCAGAGTCCTTAGGGCTTATTCTAAGCTCATCTGTTAGCTGGATCAAGGAAGATATTAATGGACAGGGATGTATTATTGTTATTGATTGGAATCAGGGAAGGTATTAATGAGAAATCGAAAATGTCTGAGGAAGGTTTTGCTACTCATTTCGTTTTGAAGATCAAGAGTCAAAGAAAATATGGTTCCATTCCGCCATTGCATATTTTATCTTTAATCTATAAAGTTTTCGTGAAGCGCGTAAACAACAAATTAAATTTTAATGGTTGAAAATCAAAATATAATTCTTACCTCAGAGTCTTATCTCTTTGATAAAATAGACAGCGACCTTCATACACAATTGACCACAAGAAATGAGTATGATCTTTCTAAAAGTAATAAGACTATCCAACCGGGATAAATGGATAAATCCCGGGATAACAGGGATGCATATATGGCTCATCATCAGTTCTGTCAGAAGAAATTGAAGATGTCCTTTATATATATTTGACCAGCGTGCTCTGTGTTATTCTTTCATCTTAGCTGTACGCATGCAAAGGAAACGCTTCAGTAGACAACTAATTTATAACGCGATAATAGAATATTATCGCTATCGCTTCTTTATTTAGATTTATTTTTAAAATAAATATAGATTATTAGGTTTTGAGTCTGTATATATGAATATATATGACCGTTTTAGAGTTAAATATAC
>KZ308741.1:374297-437933 GCA_000376725.2 Ladona fulva
ATATATATATTTTAATGAACAGAGTTGAGGCAATCAGCGGTCCATTTACAATGAGCTGTGGAAATGAGTAATGGTGGTATTCGAGGGAAGTATTCAGAATGCGATCTCCGATAAAACTTTCTCTACATTTTGATGCTATCTTGCCATCTGGTGAATTATGGAAACTCTAACTGTATTCATATTTTCTGCTCAGAATGCAATATACTGATTTCTAATCTGAAAATTATATTATCGCTCCATCATTACCTTCTAAATTAAAGGGTTCGCAACCGGATCACGGTTCTCCTTTCTAATTTCTCGACATGCTCCGAGAAAGCGCTAATTTTTATGCCTCGTTATCGCACAATTTCTCCGCTATTCTTTCGCAGTCATTCTATGAAATTTTACGAGGCTACTGAGAATATAATGAAGATGTTTCTCGAAAAAGATTCCTTTAGTTCGTCTGCAATAAGTGGAGTGAAGAACTCGCGCTCCTTCGCTAAATCCATAAGGTTGATTTTCTTTCTGGGCCAAGCAGAAACCGTCAGATTAAATTGCTATTGCGATGGTCGTTAACATTTTCAGGAGTGGGCTCACTAAGAAAGCCTCTCACTTTCTTTTCGCGAAGGATTAATTAATCGCTGCCAGTTGTTGGCCGTGAAAAATCTCGCGGTTCACTTTCGACTGGGTATCTTCTCGCTGAAACGCTAATTGCTTCTCTCCGTTCCCTTCCGTTTGTCGGAACATAAAAGAAATGTGATTCGAAATATCTGATCAGCTTCTCAAAACATTTTTTCATGAAACTCGGACGATATTTTGGAAAATCGAAGGAAATTTGAAAGCTTGTTGCCGTCCACTCTCTCTGCTCTAGGAACCGATTTAGGCCATTTAGGAGTCAGCACAAATGGTGCAGCAAAAGTACTCTATCACATTTAATTTTTGATGTTTGATTTCATCTTTAAAATACCTATTGTAGAATGATTTCCCTTCAATTTGAATCACATAGACCGAAAGTTTAATGTGAAATTCTTGGTGCTATTTAAGCGAACATAAGTGATTCTCTATAGCATTATCATCGTTAGTCGCCGCAATATAAGATACCAGAAATGTTTATTTTTGTGGATATTGTGATATTTTCTTTCAGTTGAAGTTTGTTTCAAATGTCGAGGAACCCTCTCATCCGAAAACATTTCTTCTATTCACACTCCTTCCTTAATTCAAAAGCCGCTGATTTTTTATTTGGTATACGGGTTCAGGGCTATTGTTTTTAAAGGATGTAGCAGCATATGAAATTTTAAGTTGTGTCGTCGTTATCCAGGGTCCCCAAGAAGTGATTTCCTATTGATCAGCCCAAATTGTAAGGCTACGTTACATTGTTGTATATGATGTTCGTATTTGGAAGTGATAGTTAACGACGTGAAAATTTTATGGTTTCTGTTTTTCTGAGTACTTTTGGTGTTATAATGATAATAAATCTTCTTTTTTGAAGAGCGAGATTGAGACATCTTGGTCCCTTCTTACGTCTAACCCTTTATTATTGAATATTAAAAAAAGGAGATAGCTTTTGGGAGATACAAAACAGAAATATCAACAACAAAAGAAATATTATTATCATTATTATGTGTGTTTATTGAAGATAGTTAAGGAACGGAAATATTTTGTAGTTGATATAAAGTCATGTCACAATTCGCAACTGCCTAGAATTATTTACAATCTCCAGCTTGAAACATACTCAATCCACTTGTCCGTATGTCTTCTTACAAATATTTATGCGCAGTTGGTGACGGAAAGAAATACTCTTGGAAATGTCAAACAGACATTAAAAAATCTGAGCATGTTTGAGTAGTTTTTGACCTTATGGGGAACGGAAATCATCTATCGTTAGCATTTGTGCTTACTTTATAGGGAATGAAGTGTTGAAGTGTTCTTGAACTGTTTTATGTGAGGAAGATTTACTTCGATAGTGCGTAACAACAATGGAAATTAACGCATTATCTTACGTTATAAAGTTTCCAAAGTAAGTTCGTTGTAAATAAAATGATTCTTTTGGATGCTAACAAATATAGAATCATGCTTTTTGTATAAGAAAGCAGAACGTTTCATTACAAAAAAAGTTCTAAGTAAAGTTTCCGTAAAGGTAGGGCATACATTACTACTCAAATGAAACATTACTGCCGTTTATTTCAGAAAGTGAAATCGTAAGTTCAAAAAAATATTTCTATGAATTTCAACTAATTAATCCCCCGCCTAAAATCATCATACAAGACGGCGTTAGAAATTGCAGTTGTTGTCACGTAATCAAGCCGTTCTTAATTGATTTCATTAGCTTGTCTTCTCGTATCAGAGAGGACTATGTGTCTCTCATTTACTTTTGTTTCCATCTTACTTATGACTGTGATAACAATAAAGCCACTGAGTATGAGAGATGCTTAATAATGCCATTTATCATGGTCCGTCCTTATTGAATAAAAAATGTTGTTCATTGTGTAAATGTGTGGCACTTATTTGCTGTTTTTCCACTTACAGCATTCTGAACGCTAGAAAAGGTGAAATTCTTCACTCCTCATCTTTCCTAATAAACCTTATTCCCTTTCGAAAGAATTTGATTGCTGAATTTGGAGGGTTGAGAATATAACCAGCCCTAGGGATGATGATGACAGACAGACAAGATTATAAGGTTATAAAGTCGTTTAATTTCTTCATTCTCATCTTTTCAAGAATTCTTGTGTTGTTTAGAAAATGTTAAAAAACGCCAAAGTTCCCGCGCATGATTTCGTTAATGGACGATCATGCACAACTAATATTGCCAGAGGATTAAATTCATTTGAACTGAACCTATCAATCGATACGCCACAGAATGACCCACTAATTACTGAATATTAATGAAGAAGTTTTATTTGATAGAAATTAACAAGGTTTTGGCAGGAATTCCGTTGCACCGAAGGCATATTCATCTTCAATTTAAGATATTTTAGCTTGATTTGAAACATCTACTTAGAGAGTATCAACTGAAGATCTCAAAATAATCCATTTATGTCCTGACATCTAATATCCTGAAGCCAATCAGTGTCGTATTATGTGTCAATTCAGCTGTCTACCAAAGTCACAGTTATTTCAGTTGAACGATTCCATTATCTTAGTTTCTTTTACTTAAGTCATTTCATTTCGACTGTCATAAATAAGTAAGCGAAGTAATTAATACCACCAATATACGCCAGCGGCATAAACCAAATGTATAGCTTCCTCTGTAAAGTTTAGTCAAAGTTAAAATGAAATCGTGTTTAAATCAAGTCCTATCGTTTAGCCTTAAAAGCTCTTAAAAATTGATAAAATTATACAACTTCTGTCCGAGTACAGGTCCATGAAATAACCAAACTTAATACTTTAATCCTTCGATTTAGCAACGTTTATTTCATAAGTTATTTAACTTGTCTCACTCCTGATTCCACCAAAGAATTCCTCATTCGTGATTACAGTTCACCAGCAACAAACCAAATATTTCTTAACATTCACGACCACGTGGCCTACATAATGTGCAAATAATTCCTAAGTTTCCATTCCTTCTGAGAATTATGAATTACTATGACACGTGAATATATATAATCACAAAAACTATTCATATAATCACAAAGACTATTTTGGGGAATGCGATAATGCAATCACACGTGAACAGATAACGGAAGTGAATATTCCCTGCATTATTGTAAAAAAATGACAGTATTACTGCTATAACTCCTGAAATGGCTTCAAAAAATGTAAGATGTTACCANTAAATTATTACAAATGAGGTTTAAGCTTATTCTTAAAAATTTTTACATTCTTCGGCATTGGAATGAGAACTATAATACGGCATTGGAATGAGAAAATAATAGTGTATTATTTTTAAATTTTAGTGTAACTAACGCATCTATCGGATCAAAAAACAACTGGCCTTCGTCTCCTTAGAGAATAGTAGAAATCGATTTCAAAGTAGCTAAAAGTCGTTGAGCGTTATACGTATATTAATTATTTTTGTGTATTTTTCATAGGGGACCGAAGTCCTTTGCTGAGTAGTATTTGTAGGGGATCGAAGCTCTCGCACCATGATTTCAGAGCTTCACGTTTGTCAGAATACGGGGCCGTAAACATGCTAGTGCCAATTCAATTTCTCTCTCCGATTCCTGGAAGATCGGAGCGGTATTTTGTGCCCTCATAAAAGTTCGTAGCTTTCTTCGTCCCTTCCTAGCGCTCGCTCCACAAAACAGCTTCAAAGGGAAGACTGCACTTCCATATGAGAGAAGGAGAGTGGCGCGAAGGGGATTGAGGGTGAATCCTCGCATTCCTTATGAGAAAACGTCTAGGAACGGCATATATCGCTACGATTAGAGACGCAAGAGACTTGGAGGGTAAGGCATAGAGTAATTTTGTCGCCTCTCTGAGCATGGGAATTTCCTTTTGAAGCTTGCGAATAAATATGCGCCCGTAATAAGACCCTAAGTCCCTTAGTTGGTTTGGCTGTTGGCCCGAAAAAAGCAGAAGATAAAACGACCATGAATAGGAAGTTTCTTGCGAAGTACATGCAACGGAATGTTTGCCCTATCGATGTGATAATCCAGGAGCAACATATGGAATAACGCTTGTAATTCTATATTTAGACGTTGGATGTATTTTCTTCTTATAGATAATCTCGATTTACTCTCAAAGAAACTCAAGTGGTTGGAAGTACATTTCACTACCTTCGCGGATTGTGTTTTGAGAAGGAAGATGAAATGCTACTTTGTTCAGGAAAAGTTTCTAAAAATATTTATCACACCATTCACCAAAAGAGTAATGTATTTGTAAGTTACTACTAGGAGTATCCCCAGCGTTAAATTTCGTTTTTGGGTAGAGAACATTGTTTTTACAATTTCATGAGAAGTTTTTAGGATCGCCTTATAATTATGTCATTAGATTTAAATGCAATAGGTTTAGCGAGGTACAGGCGTAGTAATTTGATATATTTAGTTCCCATATACCCAATGAAATCAGGTTTATGGAATGATTTATGCAGCAGTTATTTAATTGATTCATAACTTATGCTTTTCTACTTCAATATGCTTTAGATAAGGGTGACAGTTATTTTAATCGCTTAAATTTGGATAGATACAAACTTCACTGGCTTAATTAGTTTATTCTGAAATGTTATCGGAACTTTGGCAACAAATCAGTATTTTTTATTTGAAGCCGTGTGCAGAATTGAAGGACCATCGATTGGGAAACAATGGAAGGATAAGAGCGCGCTTTGAATTAAGTAGAGGAATCGAAAAATCTTTTCCTTTGCTCGGTAGGCTTCTCTCTCCTTTTTCTTTTTTCAGCGTTCCCCCATAATTTTCCCCAACAAATCCATTTCTTCTCCCTAGCTCGCTTCACACGCATTTCTTGAATGGAAGAGATCTTTTCTCCCCTTCTTCATCCTATTCTCTCCCATATCCTTAATTGATCGATTTAGGGGCCCCTCCTTATTCTTTCCTGTCTTATTTGAAGGGGCGTGATTGTTCTTGCGGATGTGAATTGAATTTGCTTTGCTTCGGGCTTTGTTCGGCCTTCGACTTGGGGTGACTTTCGTATGCCGTCTTTTCGGGTGATTTTGGGGGCAACTTTATTCGTTAAAATGTGCGGGAAAGTATTTTCTCGGGCTTGTGATTTTTCGTATTCTGTCTGAAGCAATCTGCTGTGCTGCTTTCCATGAGCGGCTGTTTCTGATCTAAACTTTTGGTGACTTCTACATTTTTTATGGTATTTATTTGCACTAAGGTATCTACAGCGTCCTTATACCTTCAGCCTTCTGTACCCCCCACGCTAACTTTTGAATAATATCACTTTAGAAATAGTAAAAAAAATCTTTTTAAAGCGTGATCAATTCGGTATATATTTTTAACGTAGTTTTCCCATTCACCCAACGTAGAATCCCTTCCAAAATCGATCGACCTCTAAATTGTTTATTGTCCAATTTACTACGAATGTGTAAATGTGGTATGCTCCGTTAGTCTGCCTTTGACGACCAGCGATTAGATCAAAACATTGTGCGAATGTGTTTACAGATATTTTTGTCAACTTTGCTGTTGCATACAGCTAATTGTAAAGAGTGGAAAAGTTTCCAGTGAACATAAAAAGTTGGGCTAAGTCTAGCCCCTAATTCAGGTAACGGTCGTATTCCTTTTAGGTTTTCCAGCTTCAAGTATCTTCACAGGTATGCCCGGGCAAAATTATTTCTTGGAATTCGTAGATTTTCGCAGGTCCTCCGTGTACATCCTCCGTTAGTCCGACACCCAGGGGACTTTCTTCGGCATGGTTCCGAATTTCGAGTTTTTTTTTCCTAAAGCGATACGGATGACTTAGTGGCCTACCCACGCTCTACATGCGGGTTGTACACCTCTTTCCTGCCCTCTCTCTACATCAAACCTTTCACCCAAACCTTCCCATTCACACGCATCTCGACTCGGAAAAATTCCTTAACCTGGTGCTTTTTCCCGGCACGCCGGTCTTCCTTTAGGTTCTTTGTTGGAGCCATTAGGGATTCGGGGTGACTTTCCATTCGTTCCACTTTAGACGATAAGACTTATGTTTTTAAGAGTATCATCTACTTACCCCAATTCCACGCCACATCTGCTGTGTTTCATCTCTTGTCGGCCTTCCTTCAAACCTCCTTCACACGCTCCAAGCGTGTGATTTATTCGTCCGTTCTCTACTCCACGTTCAGATTCATTCTTCATTTTTTATTCACGTTTGTTTTTAAGAATTTCTGTATTGTCTCCGTTGCTCTTTTATGCTATGAAATTTATCCTTTATTGTTAATGACTAAGTTTGTAACCAATTTTTTCAAAAGCTGGAAGCTGAGAACCATTGGTTTTCCATGTCATTCTTCATTTTAGTTTTAATGGTTCATTCTTTATCTTATTGCTTTCCGTGTTTATAATTGTTTTAGATCTTTCTAGAATAAGAATTTATAGGCATCATTATTTTATTCTTTTGAACGAACGCAAAGCGAACGTCAAGTCGTTTGTTTCTCTCTGGAAGAAGTGGATTTTGCACGAGTTGAAACCTATGGAAGTAAGTGTAGAGAAATTTGCATAGCTTGCACCTCAAAAATTCTATGCAAGATGTGGAAAAGTTAAATATAAGTTTTGCGTAGTGTTGGTTTGCGTACTTGTTTATTTTTGAGGCTCTATTTAATACATTGCTTCTGATTTATTTTCTGTAGATTCTATATTTTTGGGTTTTAATCTTACCCTAGCGATGGAATAAGGCGCAGACGGCGAAGGTCATGATCACGAAATATTTTCTTGTGGCGTCCATCAATCATTTTCCACGGAAATGATCTCCACGTTAAAAATGTTTTGTCTGTTTCTTGAAAACACTTTACTTTGAAATGAGCACTTCCATTTCCTTGTTAGAGACATTTCGATTGTTTATTTCCATCTGAGAAAAGAGAAAAGCTAAGCGGAATTTCGCAGATATCTATTAATTAGGGAAATATTTTCCACTATTATGGGAAGTACTTCTAGGAAGCAGAGAATTTCCGCATAATAAGGTAGTTATGAATCATTTCAATGTAGGAAGTATGCGCTTCTGATCAAATGAAGAGCTCTCGTGAAATCTTCCAATACTTTCTCCTTACTAATTATTCACATTTTCTCCTTTTAAAGTATAAACGTGTCATTCGTTTGGAACAGGATTTTTTTCCTTGATCCGGATGAGCTCAGAAATAGAGAGGGAATGCTCTTGTAGAAAAAGGCGGTAATTTTCGTGAGAGCGTGGTCACAGCCCATGAGGAGGTGAGAGTTTCAAATGCTCATCTTTTCGCTTCATTTGATATGCTCGTACGTTTGACTGTGGAGTTATACGGGAAAGGAAATAAAGTGGAGCGTTCCGAACGCTTAAGTAACTTAACTCAAGGAAATAGATCAAGAATATCTAGGTAATAAGTAATATTACGTACACGCAATTTTTACATCCATTTCCTGTTCTCTTAAAGACTTTTTTCTTTTGTTTTGTGATATGTTATCTTTGAAATCTGCCTGATTTTAACCTTCGGAGTTTTTAGTACTCATGTGCTCTTACAATGGATACGTCTGTACATATATTTTTCCACGATATCGTGTCCATTGTGCCCACTCCGACCACTAAAATTTGAAATATCACAATTGAAAAAAAAATCAATCAATCGGAAGACGATAGAGTTTCTTGGAAACATTTTTCTGAAAACCGTACACAATTTTACCAGGTGTGTACTCGAACGATCAGACGTCGTATTGGTTTTCTCCGTATTTTGGCATATGTATATGTGGCCAATGTTTCCGTCATACAGTATTGGGGTCTCTCTAAAATTTATTAAACAGTCTGAAGTTATTCCAAGGGTTTGAAAGTTAATTTTGATCTCAGGAAGCTTTTCGTCGATTGAATACGCGTCAATTTAAGAACTCAGTGTATAATTATTTAGTCGATCAAACCTAATTTTCTCATTCCGAATTTCTTGTTATTCGTTTTAAAATACAGCTATATTAATTTATTTCGGCTTTCGCTTCAGTATTAGTGCTGGTTTATGAAAAAAATCTTCGTAAAAATAGTTCGGGATTGATTGACGCTGAATAATGGACGTCCAATTTCGGCGCTTCTTGCATTTCTGCATGGTTAGTCAAGTGTCTAATGTACTCCCCATGAAAGGTTGGTCAACGCTGATACACATTATTTACGCATAAAATGTTTCTGGTTTGCAATCATTGCATATCAATTATTATTCGTCGGATATTTTTGTTTATCAATTCATTCATTCATGCATATGGGGACCATGGAGAGAATCACCATTTTACAAGAACTTGTTCACATTTCGTTCTTCCATTTTTTTGCCAAGTACCGCTTTGTTGACTGACCATTGCTAAATGCTGACCTCTCTTGAAATCCACGAAATTCAGTTTTAGGATGATTTTTTTCTCCCGTTCCTTACGATCGCTCTTACCGGTCTACCTACGTCATTGACAGTTATCTGGAGCAGCACAAAATCTTTCCCCGCGCTCGAATGAGCGTGTCAAATTGTGCGTTCGAAAAGATAGCTTGACTCTGGCATCATTCGAACTGCTGGACCTCTTAATTAAGGAATTTCCCTTCGGAAATGCAAATTTTTGTTTTCATCTCTTGGAGATTGCCTCGAATTAGCCGAATTATCCTCGCGGAACAAAGAGATATCTCTTTGGGAATTTCCTATTGATTCGACGAAGGCGAACGATAGATTTTCTAGTTTTATGTTTAGTGCGGCTTCTAGAGTCTCCTATTTCGCATTTCCGCAGTTTTACTGTCAGAGAAGTTCATACTTGCGGAATATCGTTGTGGATGCTTCGATTTCTATCAAGGATGATTTTCCCTCGAAGAGAAATGCGTGAGGTGAAAGTAAAAGTCTTTCTTCGCCCTTCATTCCAGTTGTTTCAGTATTCAATCTTCATTGGTCCCAGAATAGTTCGGGCGAAAGCTATGTGATTCTCATACGAAAGATGATTCTTCGGCAATTCCCAATGGTCGTTTTCCATGTGGCGTGGCAGTTTCGCTTTTATCCTCATTTTCTGTTGTTTTCTCACATATTTAAAGGACTCAGGTAACCAAGGCTACTGATATTGGTCGTGTCTTTATAATTCAGTGAAAATGGCACCAGTTGGGAGTACATTCTCGAAGGTTTTGGGCCTTGAGAAATTTCTCTTATTTGGGAATATTCAAGACATCGAATAAACGGAAAAACTGGCAGATAAAATCACTGAATAAATTCCATGAAATTAATCATTAAAATAGCCGTTTTCATAAATTTAAAGCCATATTCGAGAGTAGAATCAGAATATTCTGTAGCTATAGGTGTATGTTTCTTTTTTGTTTATTTATTTTGTGTAGAATTTTTACGCAATGAATTTCTTTCCATATCGGCTATGGAACCCACGTAGTAACGGCTCTCCCTTGTTTATGCGATTCAACTATTTGAATTGGTACAAGCAGAATCAGATGGTTTCAGGGAATGAAGTTTGTAGCAATACCGTTGTCGCTAGTCAATGTGCGCGATGAATTACATCCCTCGTTGCAGCGTGTATATAACGACTTATGTCGGAAGACTTTAAGCTAAATTTTTATGTAAGCAACCTCAATTTCTTGAGTTTACCTTTCTAATCTCCATCGCTTTAAGGAAAATAAAGAAGTTTTTGCTGATAAAAATGCGAAAAGATATTTCATTGAATCTCCATGGGATCGGTCATTCCTCTATGTTGATGTCGAAAACATCAAAGACTTGAAAATGGACCCTTCTTGCGCGCACTTATTCCAGAATTCATGCTTTTTACCTATATCTTTTTTAAGAGAATGTGTCTCTTTCCTTAAGCTTTTATTATTTACTTTTAGTAATATATTTTAATGTGGATTATATTCAGCTTCTATTCACCTCTGCAGTGGAAGGTTTCATTTTTTACATTCGTTCCGTCCATTCGTGAATTATTGAACGTGACCTCCCTGAAACGCTCTGTATAAGAAGGCTCTTAAGCGCTAAGTATCTTTTCTCCGCATGCCGAAGATTTTTTCCGCTTTTTTTTTCAATTCTTTCTGTGGCGATGCGTGAGCCAGCATGCTTTCTTCAAGAGGAGTCCGTAAGCGCCACCGTGAATACTCTTTCCCTTATGGTCATTTTGGACCGAGCGACTGCGCTTTTTCTCTATTTGGCTGTTTCTTGGCTTTCGTAATCCCAACACGTCTTCTTCTGCGGTAAATCACTCTTACCTCTGTCGTGCGTAATACATCCCGCTGAGGATTTTTACTCCCCCTAGGTCAATCCTTTAAAGGGCGAGTAGTCGCAGGAATTTTTTTGAATTCTCTTTCGTCGCCTGTTTTTAACCTCCTTGGAATTCTACCTCTCCATTTTGCAGCCGTGTATTGGTACCGCGTAGGTTACTCATCGATGAGGTATAGAGCCTAATTGGGAGCTCATTGCCTTCCCTTCTTTTATGGGACATCATGGCTATCTCAGCATCCCGCGAAGTCATTCGACCTCTACCTCCGCTCTTCTCGTGACTGCTATTTGTCGAAGTCAAATAGAACACCTGCAATCGTATCCCCTATTGGTACAGTACGTGGGTTAAAGACCCTTGAAACAAGGCGGGGCAGTCGAAGAAATGGAGAGTTATACCATTTTGAGTCACCCCTTAAGATGACTTCAGAAGTTGGTTTTCTTTTCATTCTGCCTGACATTTTTCCATTGGGAGTTCCATATAAGTCTTTCGAGACAGACGAATCGTTAAGGTCTAATGACTGGTTTGATGTCTCATCTAGCTGGTGGTAAACTCATTAGTGTGTTTGAAATCTATTTGTATTTCTTTTTTCGATTGGTGGTTTATGCATTCGGGGTCACGCAGTTTTCTAAAACGTGTGATGGTCTGTTTCAGTTTTCGATCTAAAATGTACCTTTGAAACACTTCTTAAGTTGTTTTGAGTTTTAGCCATAGAGAATTTATTAGTTTGGAATCTTCTGGTAGAAATATTAGTTCAACCTATTTATGTGCTCGTTAGATAAAACGAGTTTCTTAATATTATTCTGGATTTTATGATTATGTATTAGCAGTTTTAAATATTTTATGAATGATATTTTTTAAGTCTTCATTTCTGTGAGTATTTTCAATATTCCATCGAAAAAACGATCATAAGCTACTCTTTCACTCGGTAAAGCACTCTTTTAAAATGTATTAATTTCAGATGGAACATTGGTGTTCGAAACGTTTTCTTGTTGGCTTATTATGAGCAACTTATTTGATTATCTTGATTGTTTCTTCTTAATGGATTTAACATAAGAACCTGGTTTTGGGTAACAGAAGAAGGGTATTTTTTACAGCCTGTGTTTAATTAGTTCGTGACGTCCGTCTGCTAATTTTAAACCTATTTGGGTGTTAATGAAGCTAAATTTCTTTTTAATTGCTGCGGAATAATGGTTAGGGTTACAATAGACTTACTTTTCTTGGAAGCCTTTCCCGTATTTTTTGGTCTCCAATAATTTCAGCGACTTGGGTTATAGTTAACATTGCAATGATGAGTTTATTTTGGCCGCTGTAACTATTCTTTCGCGAACTACCCCACCACAACGAAGACACCAAGGAAGCTCGCAAAAAATATCAGACGTTTTCATTCAGCGGACGGAAACTCCGAGGAATTGTTTACTTTTTCTTTTAGAAAGCAATCGTTAGTCTTCCGTGGAGCTGGACTGACTCTCTTATTATCATTGAGATAAGCTGTTGGGCAGCGACCCCCCGTCCGTGACCCTGGTACAGGAGTGAAAACGTCCCACGCACTTTCCAGAGTATTTTTTATAATTCTCGCGTGTATGTGCGCCTTTCGGTCAATTAATTCCCTCTCATACGCGGTTATGAAGTGGTGAGAAATTGGGTAAAAAATGCGGGAGCCGGCTTGTCTGGCGAGAACCGGATGGAAAGTTACGCGTGGAAGGGGATTGCGAGTGTTTTTTTTCCTCGCGATGGGAGAGCTTGAATGGGCGGCTGGGCGAGAATGGACTCCTTCATCCAAGTTTACGTTCTTTATTTTTAGAGTTTTATTTATTTCGAAAAAAGCCCTCGTTTCCAGTTCGAAGATCTTTCACGTTCGTAACTGCGAACTTCAAAATGATTGGCGGATGTGAGATTTCATTGAGGTTCACTTGTTGGAAGCTAATTCCGATTTATCTACTCGTTCAGTATGTTAATTTTTGGAATTCTGGCTTAAGACAATGACAAGTGATAGCATCGAGTACGATCTTATCTCGCCTTTTGCATCAATTTTTACGCTCTGATCACGTTTAAAGAGTAAGTAGAGACCGGATCTCTCGCTAACAGTCTAGCATAAGCTGATTTCCCGCATTTTTCTGCATTTGAGTGAAGGTGAGTATCAACGCTGATCTTGATGGGCTACTTTCAAATTCCACAGGATTGCTGGCCACGTATGACCCTGATCAAAGTCTTCTTAATAGTTCTAACACAATTCAGTTTGAATTCCATAGTAAACATTTTCATTATGCTTAATTCCCGAGGCTTAGTTCAATAAATGGGAGCTTTGCTCTCTCATGTATATTTCGGCGTTTTTTATTTTTCATTTTTTCATTTTCTTACTTTTGTAATTTCGTAGTACACTCCAGAAGCTTTAAAAATGTTCTAAGAAAAGTCGCTGGCGTTTTATATACTGCATGATGGTATTTATTGTGTCAACAGTCATCATTGGTCATAATCAGTCAGAATTTCAGAGTTCCACTAAATGAAACTTGTAATCTTGGTTCGAGCTTCGGTTACTTCCTGTGTATTTTTCAGCAAGTTATTAAGAAATAATTAAAGCGTTAAGGAAGAAATTTTGTTGTTGAGATTGTACGTATAACTGTGTAAGGTGGCTTAGATTTTTCACACTCTCCCTTCTTTGCGGGAGTATTCCTGCTAGGATATTTTCCTGCTAGGTAGGTAACTCTTGACGTTTACTATCTGTAAAATTCTGAAATTTCTCAATTTTGATTTTGCAAATTAACGGCTCTTTAAGGAATTATTAAAAATGACGATTGATTGGTTGAAAGAACGATCTTTTTATTCAGTCTCTCGCTTCAATAAAGCAGCTGTTTATTTTTATAATAATTACATATAGTCTCCTTCCGGACATTCTTGATGCCTAGCATTTATTTCGCAATAGATATTTTCGATACGAATACTTTAAACTTTCCGCACCTCTGAAAGTTCTCCCTCTCCGTTATCGTTCCCTCGCTTAAATATTAAGCATTTGGTTGAACGAAAGAGTGGTCAGGGAATCACTTTTCTTTGGAAGCGTGCCGGTGAGCGGTAATTGGCGGAGGCGATTTCACTCGATCGGAAATTAGAAATTTTTATTCCCTCGAGTCATGAACCATTCAAAAACTCTTTCGTAAAAAATTCCGAATAATCGATACTATCTGCCATTGTGATTCGTGCGAATAAATATGGAAATAAGAAAGTAGCTCTTGGCTGTTCGTTGGGAAGTTCCCTCCGACATTCGTTCACCTGTTCTGAATTCAGCCGGATTCCGGTGTTTGTGTTTTATTTTTTCTCAAGTCCATGGGAAAATTATCGTATCCGTGACAGTGGAACCGGCGAAAGGAAAACAAAATTCCTCTGATTAAAAGATTTTCACGAGTATAGTATTTTGTACGTAGTTTTGAGGTTATCGCGCTAACTTTGTTTCGCTTTTGTCCAGAGTTCCAGTCCATGTTACGATTAGGGTGCTTCAGTTCTTTTTGCGTTCTTGTTGTTTTTTATGCATTCTTATACTATTTTACTACCTTTCTTCAAAATGACATGATATGACGGTATAAGGAAAATCATAGGTACTATTTCAGTAGTAGTTTTCTTTCTCTTTTATTCTCCTATTTCGTTCGGTTTCATGCAAACTTCATGAAATTGATTTTGAAAATTCGATTTTCGTGTGAATTTGTTCAAAGTTATCTAGTTCTGGTTTAGTTAGCTTGTTACGGCTTTTTGCTTTGAATCGTGCCTTCAGCCCTCACTTATTTGGAATGCACACTTAATTTGTGCGAAGATATCTGATTACGTTCCGAACGTTTTTTAACGAAATTCTTCAATTGACAGCTACCGATCGAGATTTCGTTGTGTTATTACCGTGACACCTCCACCATAAATTTGTAATTAACATAACTACTCCACGAACAATTTTGAAAGGATTTCGACCGCAAAAATTGAATCGGAGATCTGAGATTCATATTCGATACGGAAATTTTGCGTAGATGTTTGCTACTCTTGTTCCGCAAGTTTCCCTTTCCTATACGTTCCTGAAGTCTTTCGGAGAGCGTCATTTACTTTGTTTCGAATTGTCGACGTACTTTTATATCCAACGTGCTTCCGTCTCTTGCAGTTGTGATTGTGTTCGCGATTTGAGATGGTTTGCCTCTTCCACTATGGATATATGTGTGTGTGATCGCTGGTCTGTGACCGAACACGTCTTTCTTCTCTACTTTTACAACCCTTTCGTTTTCTCTTTTTTACACGAGCGTGGGGTAATGAAAGTTAGTGCCCGTGTGCGACCGTTCCCATTCTCTGAAGCCTGAAGGCCACTCATGGTGTGGATGGTAGAGAAAGAGAAGGACGATAAGTCGATGAGTATAGACGCGTCTCACCTACGTTGGAGATTTTCAGCTTATTTTGTGTCTTATACCAACGACTGCAAGGTCGCTCTTGAATTTGTAAGATTAAATTTCGCTATCTTTGAATTTTTCCTCCGTCAAAACTTTCGAATTTCACCACTTATTATGCCTTTCTTACAATACCAAGGTATTGAAAATTGAAACCTGTTTCATTGCGTGCGTTTGACAGTCATGTCTTGGGATGCTACATATCGTATGTATTGGCTATTTTTACTGTATCCTGCAGCAAACTTATAGAATCATGAATAATCCTCGTTTTGAGAATATATAAACAGCTACATTATTTATCGGGTACTTGAGTATTATTGACCTTGTCACCTTGGCTTATCTGCTAGGATTAAATAGTAATAATAGTTTGTAGATTACTTGAGAACGCCTCGCTAAAGAAAAAAGTAAAGTTACGCCTCACTCATTTGCACTTCAGTTACTGATGGAATCCTCTTTAATTTCTTGTCATAATAGAAAATAGATATTGTTAAAGATCGCGATACCAATTAGTACTGTCTTAATTCGACAAATTAGGATGTTAGATTCATAACATGAAGGAAATCATGTTTAAAATTCAATGTTTAAAGGTTGATACCGTTTTGGGAGGTAGATAATGTAAGATATATCTAGTAATCAGCTGGGCTGTATTTCATAAGATATTCGGGCACCCCTAATATTCTAAGATAACCGTATACCTGTGCACCAGTCTACGCTCTTGCAGAGAGCAGAAGCTTTGGTTCGTTTCTGCACATACTTACCGTATCTTTCTCGTCGAGATTCGCTCCTCGGTTCGCGAAAACTAGTTGGTTCCCATCAAGCTTATCGTCGCTCTTTTATTCTATGTGCTCAGTGGTGCAAGTAGGGCACCTGCCGCCTGCTCGTTGTTTGCCGGCGTTTCTCTTATCTTTAGATATTTTCTCTCTGAAAATCTGTTTCGATAAGAAATTTCGCGTAGTTTTTTTTACTTTAACATCTGAAAACAAAAATTCTTTGCGACTTTACCATCCATTCTCGGCAACGCAGCGGCATTTTTTCGTCTTGCAAAAAACCGGTTTCTCTTAAAGATTGTGCAGTAGTTCAGACGATGGGCTTCATTTTCTTGAGTCATTTTTACTTCTACATTACACGTCGATTGAGTTTTATTGCTCAATATATTTTCTAGGATTAGGTTGATGGTGCATATATTTAGCTCTTTCAGGTACGGAAGTTGTGTACGGTAACGGAGTCTCATCTTCGAGAGCGTTTCAATTCTTAACTTAAAAAATGTTTCTGAGGAGCAGTGATTGTTATATTAGTATATTTTAGTATCTACATTTTTGCATTTATATTTTATTTATTTACCTTCAAGCTTTTTATTTTTTATTTTATATTGTTTCTTACACAGTGGATGTTACATCGATTCCCGCTTATTAATCTAATTTAGATGTCTGCGTTTATGTCTTCTGTAACTAGCTCATCCTCCAGAAAGCTGACATAAATGAGTTTTGAGTTGTGCGGTTCTTTTCAGAGTGAAATAAAACACAGAAGTTAGCTTTAAGAGGAATACTACTCCAGAGACTCATATAGCTCCAGCTACAGCTTTATAAACCTTTTCAAAATTCAAAGGTGAAATCAGTCCTCTTTTTATTCCACTGGGCCAGCGGCGATGAGATGGTTGCCTTTGGGCAAGGACGTAACGATTCCTGCGACCTAGCCTTTCTTTCTGTGGAACATTGCGTGAAGAATGTGGAATTGTAGAGAGTGGTCTATCGGGAGAGCGGAAGAGTTTCTATGGGAACAAGGCCGCAGGGAAGAATTTTTTTGCGAGAGGGAAACCGTGGTCCTGGGCGGAAGCAGTAGCATTTCGAGGCCAGTTGAGTGTTATGATCGTTCATTCCACTCGGAGTAGAGAGGAAAGAGCTTTTTGGAGTCTGGATTGTCATTATCGGAGGCGATGGGAAGGATCTCTACTCGGAAATATTTGGATCATGCTTGCGCAAATGCGTTGCAGCGTTACCTTTTTTTTCGTGAACGTCGGTTCTTTGTTTACGTGGGAGGAATGGAGTGCGTGGGAGGCTTTTCGTTTGGCTAAACATGGCGTGCGCTTTTTACTGGAAAATGTTTGCAAAAATGCGGGTTTACTTTCTCATGGCATAACCGTCTTGCCGGCTGGTGGAAACCTCGGTCGCTTTTGTTTTCTCGACGTTCCCTTGAAAACAGCTGGGTTTTTACTTCCTTGTTTGCTCTATTGCCGTTAAATTATGGGCCTAGTTATTATCCTTGATTAGTAAGATTTTTTTTAAATTTCTGAAACTTTTCTATTTGTAGCTTTGGCCTAAAAGATTACTCTGTGATTATTTTAAAGTAAGCTCGTGGTGGAGTATAAAATTTACTTTTCGCGCCAGTTTATTACATCCATAGGCTCCTTAAGGGCGGCAATTTATTTACGGGATGTCCAAACAGACGGTAAATACATTCTGATAAATGTAGCAGTTAACGATTTTTCAAATCCGCTTTTGGTTTGCAAAATGTTTCCCCTGCTTTCTAAGAAGCTTTGTCGGTGCATGACTGTAAATGTCAGTCTTGCCAAGACCATGACACAATTACATGACATTATTGCGACCATTTATTTCTATTGAAATGATTAATTTTTGGATGTTGATATTATGAATCTGTAGCCAATATTTCGTGAGTACAAGGTTACGAAAAATTAAATCTTATCCTCAAACGCAGAGTTCGTGCTTCTGCTAAGAGGTTCATGAAATTTCTATACAGCCTTTGAAAATATTTAAATTTATTTGACCAAAGAAAAGGTAAAATTGCCAACATTTGTCAGTCGAGCTAATTCAATTAAAATTATTTGACTTGGGACTGTATGTAAATCAGTTACTCTAAACGGTAATGTTATTTCGGTAATTCTCTAAAGCTTGCTTCCGAAATCTGAAAAATTAACTGGCATCTCATAAATTTAAAACTTCTATGTATATTATCGTATACATTTGAACAAGGAAAACAATGTCAGTCGAGTACGGGCGGTCAACGAAACAGTTTAATTGGTATTCGTCTGAATAACAAAACTGATCGCCCTACTTAATTAGGCCTTTCTTTTATGCTCAGATAGTTTGAAATTGGATCTTCGAGGGTGTGGGAATGGTCTCCTTATTAACCACCGAGGCGTTTAATGTAGTGCTTCTTCATTCTTCCCAGTTTTCCGGTGGGCGTTCGAGCTTTCTCGCCTCTCTGCCTGTCCCAAAAATTAGACTATTCGATAAGGGATCGCAGTCCCGGTAAACCACGCTTTTTCCTCTGACCTTAATCGCTTTATTCGGCAACCCCTTTGCCCGGTTCCGACGGACTAGTGCTAATGTTATGCGAGATGAAGGTGTGGAATCGGAGTTTCCTTTCTCTCGCCCATGTTGATTCTCAGCTTCCTCAGTAAGCCTTCGAGGTAAGGAATTTAAAGCCACCTCAGGCGAGTTAAGAGATCATGTCGTAATCTCTCAACTCGGATTATGCTAATAACAGAGGAGGTTAAACATGGATCTTTTTGTTTGTCAAGATTAGCTACTGTTGTTTGTGCTCTTATAAGTATTTATCTCCCGAAGATTTCTTTAGTTGGTGAAAAGAAGCAGGAATGTGGAATTGGCCATAAAAGAAGCCTACATGCCAAATGTTTGTAATTATCTTAGTTCTTGGTGGATGCGTTACGGAAAGGCGCCATAAGAAGGAATCTGTTGGAGAAGTGTTTTTTTTATTTCGGTAATAGTCATAAATATGTAATACTCATCATTTTTAGCTTTCTAAATTACAGGACAGTATAACATAACAGTAGTATTTCATGGGCACTCAGAAGTCAGTTTTTAAATGTATATCTTTCTCTATTTGTATGATTTTCAACTCTATTCAGGACAACATCTATTCATTGCTTGTTAATCGTAAACACCTTCACTATAGATTATAACAGGGATGGTCAACCCTTATTCGTGTGCCAAACGTGGCACGCCGACTCCGGCACCGACTGTCTCTGGACAAATTTTGTGTCAGAGATTTTGCCAATTTTGGCACGACCTCTTCTAAAGGTTGCCCACCTCTGGGATATAGTATCTGATTTCAGCTCCCTCCTTTGTATTTCATGTCTGGACTATAGCTGTTACACTTAGATGGGAAAGGTAATCAGTCAGCTGCACGATTTATGATCTCTGCCATTTTTGGGTGAATTGGATATGCATTCATTTGAGAATATTTATTCATGTTGTTAAACTAGTACTCTTTGAATCCAAATTGCATCCTTGCCCCATATAGCGGTCACTGGGACGAACATCAGTAGATACCTTTTACTATTTCCCATTATTCGATATTCAGGTTCGGAAGAATAGAAGGAAATTTATCTTTCCTGTTAGTAAGAAATGGAGTAAAAGAGCCTAATAGATTGGAATGAATGATATCTATGGATGACCAATGGTTTTTTTGCTTAAGTTAGCATAAGTTTTTTTCAGCCGCAAACCATTCTCTTGCTCTTCTAGGATGAGATATATCCGTCGATTTATCTTATTAAACTTCGATGTTATCTAGCGACACAGCTCAAATATTCATTTCCTGGCATTGGCACCTTCTCCCGAGGTTGTTACCGGGGCTATTTTGGTCCTCTTTCCTCGGTGTACCGCCCTCATGCAGAAATTGCGCCACTAGAAGAGGACATGACTCACATTTGAAAAGCACAACTGAAGATAAAACTCGCGGAACCTAAATTTAACTTTCCTTCTGTTTTTGAAAAGGTACTGAATTGCCGAAACTTCTCCTGCGTTACGTTTCGGCGTTGGATTTTTGGAACGACGATCGTACATTCCCATCTTCTTCTTTGATCTCAGCTTAGGTTTTCCCTAAAATAGGAGACGAGTTTCTATGGAAATATCCTTATTTAGTTTCCTGGAGATGAAAGATAAACTTCTCCAGTTACTAGAAAATAATTTATATTTTCTTGCTCGCTTAAGAATTTTGCTCTAGATTATCAATTATTTCATCTTTTCGGTGTTCGAAACACCGAAAATTTTACAACTAGTTCGAACGAATTGATGAAACGTGGTTTTCGATCTGAAAAGTTTGACAAAATGCGTAACATGTAACTGAAACTCTCAAAGTGGAGGTAATATAAATTGTTAATTTGCGAATTAACCAGTGGTTGAATTATTACGTTTTGAAATGTTCGATTGCATTAGTTGTTCCTCTAAGCCAATATCTTGGAGGAAGCATTTCTTCAGAAGGAAAAAAGAAGAAAATCACTAAGTGATATCTTTGGAAAGAAATAAAGTAACTAAATACCAACAAAAGAGTTTGTCGTATATGATTCATTTTTAAATTTCGTAAAATTAAAAGAATTGTCCTTCGCAGCTCTGAATCATCCTCAAGTACCGCCTGGTGGAAGGCTTGCCACCAGTTAAGAACTAGTTAGGAAATCCGCTCGATATTTTACTTCGTACGTTTTTCTTCTAGCTTATAATCTCCCATAAGTTCTATTTTAGTTCAAAGTAAATGTTTAAGGTATATCTTTGAAGGTCATTCTCACAGATGTTCAGTCGTTCACGTTTTTGGCTAATTTGCAAGCTTGTGTCCATTAGTGTATCACAACTAGCGCGATACCTGAGAAGGCAACTATCCAGAAGTATTAGTAGTTGTGCCCGAAATAAATGAGTCTTTCGAATAAATGGTTTCTTTTCCTTGGGATGAAGTGCTGTGAGTGCAATCCTTTCATTTCTCTGCCTCACCTTCTTCCGGAAGTTAAACAGGTATCTCATTCTATTTAGCCAAGGATCGATTCAGTTACGTAGGCCAATCAGAGAAAAATGGAAATAAAGAGAGAATCGGACCGCGCGAAACTAATTATAATTTCCCCTCCTCCTTGAATGTGCGAGCCGCTTAATCGAACCGTGGGCATTCCGCCGAAGGCCTCTTCTGTCACAACGTAATCCTCATTTCCCGGCCGCAGTGGAACTCGGGATGACCCATACAGATGGCGATCACGGGCGTCACTCGGTAGTCGTCACGCCCGGAGGATATTCTTTTTTAATTCAAGAGCGGGTTCGAGGACCCGGCTTCATTACTACCAGACTCTCTCTCTCTCTTTCTCTCATGTGCCTCTCCAAAGAACACCGTCCTCCCTCTCTCTCTCTCGACAGTTGCCTCTCACGAACATCTTTTCATTTTCTTTCTGCACCACTCGACCATCCACCTCTTTCAGTATCCAGACTGAATTTCTTGCAGCGTTCATCGCTCCCTCTGTGCTCTCCAGTCTTCTTTTTCTCCGCGGACTTCAGTGTTGAGGCATTCGTGTCGTACGACCTCGGGTCACGCTCCCAGTTCATCGGTATTTTTAATCCCGTCACTGATTCCCGCTGGACATTCTGAGGTCGAGTCTGCTCATACTGTATGCCCTTTCACCTGCAAATAGGTCTTGCGAAAGCTTATGGCTCCTGCTCAGGAAACGAATTCTTGTTTGGAAAAGCCCGCTTCACTAAAATGGCTCCCAGCGGGAGAAAATAATTGAAGCAGCGATATCTGGCGGAATTACATTGTAATACGATAAAAGAATGAAATATAAGTACATGTAGATGAGTGCGATATTACATACTTGTATTATATTCTTTTATTGTATTACTAGAAGGAGTTTTGGGTTGATGTTACGAGGTATTCCTTCAAAATCTTCAAGTTTCAATGTGCAATAAGTCTTCCTAAATAGCTATGTATTACGAATCGGAGTGCAGTAAGCTTTTAGACGGTTACGGTGATAACTACAAGTATTCCTCTAATTAAAAGTTCTTGTCAATCATTTTCATAAACGATGTCATAATCATGGGGAGTCTTGTCATTTGGTCAGTAGTGTAATCAAGAAAGGAGATTTTCTTGGTATTCTTCCTGGTTTTTCAGGGATGGAAGATCATCCTTGCTCTTCTTCTTTACGCACGTAAAATTCGCTAATTTCGACGTTTCTATTAAGGATGAGAATTCTAAAAACGTGGTTCAATTTGGTCCTCCTTTCGTATCCTATAGTATATAATATCTGAATATTTTCTATTTTTTGCTGGAATGTAACTGGTTCTGGGGGGATTGATTTACGTCTATGTAACCTAAATTTTGCTTAAACTCATTTCTCTGCTCTCAGGGAATGCAAATAAAGTGTAGACCTCATTCTAGTTTTCCTCGTATAGAAGATTCGGAGAACACTACTTTAATAGGGGTATTATCATTTTCTTTCTTATTTTCAAAATCATCCGAATCGAAAATGAATATTATATGTATGAATTCACATATATTTTGTGTGAATTTTAAAGTATTTGAATTAAGGAATACGACCCATTCTCTAAAGTATATTATTTTGCATATTCTTGTATATCTCGTATATTCTTGTTCTTTGGGTTGATACGTGCCGTTTTTCGTCTCATGTCGGCAATGTCAGAAAGTAGACAGAAGTGATTACCAAGTTTTGGGAGCGGTAGACGGGAAGCATTCTCCCGAATCCGCCGGTTCTGCAGCCTCTTTCCAAGTCGAGCTCTTCTGCCCAACTCTTGCAGGGAGAGTCCGGCTGGTCCAGTGAAAGGGCCTCTTGATTCGCTTCCTCTGACTTGCTGCATAGCGGCATCGGTGCGTAATACCACCGAGATTGATGCCCTCACCTCTTCTTCGCTCTTAACATACTCGCTTTCCACCGAGGGGTTGTAATTCGACTCGTGTGTCCATTAATATTAATGCAAAACGAGTCTGTCTCTGTTAGTATCCTCCTATTTTCGTTGTTCGTACCTCAGCAAAGCCAATTCGTATTTCTTACATATGTATGTTTGCAGAATTTTGAGCTGGTTTTCACATCCTCTTCTCTGTGATAAATGATAGCTATTAATATTGAACTTTTACCTTTAATTCCGTTTTCGAGTCTGTATTTGCTTTTAAGTAAATGTGTCAAGAGGTTCCATGCTTGCGAATTTTTTGCTACTGGCGATTGGTTTTCGAAAAGGAGAAAGTATTCGAGATGTGATTAATTATGGCTTTAGCTTTGATAGTGGTATTTCTTTTTATTTGCACTTAACTTTAAAAGATGGTTGCTTATAGTATAGCGTCTTTACTTAAAATTCTCGAAGTCGCGGTTTTCTCTGGAATCTATCAACCTTTTTGGTTCATTGATTTATTTTAGTTTTTATTTCATTCCAGTTCTCATTCTCTTTTTAGCCTTCATTTGCGTTACACGATGCATCTCATTTCTTTTTTAATTTTATCTTAGTTGTGACTTAAAATCTTATTAATTGTAGTACAATGGTAGGTACCTTGGTGAACAGCGGCCTTAGGTAATGACATACATGTGTGGCTGTGATTAAAATATGTCTCAGGTGACGACGCAGGCATTGGTTTACGACGCCTCCTGGTGAAGATTGATGATTTAAAGCTGCTTTTAATACTATTCATTCAATTAATGATAATTTTTTGTTGCAGATGCAATTGAATAAATTATATGAACTATATTTTAATAACATTTAAATGAGTTTTATCTGCAAATTTGACATTGATTGGTTGTGGAAAATCGCGCCTTGGGTAACGATGGTTTTAGTTAACGACGACAATCTTGGAACAGATTGCCGTCGTTAACCGAGGTACCACTGTATTTTTACTTCTCAACATACCGGAACTCAGAACGAGTGTAATCGTTCGTTCTTAAAAGCCGTTTAGGCCTTTCGAGTATATTAAGAATTTTACTGAGTGAACATTTCCTCTCCTTTTCGCATACTTTGCTAGTTAAACCGCCGTTTATTTGATGAAGGTTTTTCTTGTGGCAAATCTTATGTTTACATTCGCGATGTGTTTGAAGTTCGCAGCATTCAACGACGTCGGAAGCTCGTGTTCAGCCAGGTGACCTTATTTTCAAAGTTTCAGACGTAATTACGTGTCTTACTGATGAAATCCAATCCCGCGGTCGGCAGACGAGCGCTTCTGTAAATAATTAGCGTCTGCTTCGCGCATATTTCTTGCAGAAGCATTTGGGTCGCGATTTATGCTTTTCCGTGTCTCTTTGCCGGAGTATTCCCGCGCCCCTCCGTCTGCATTTCCCCGTCGTCCCTCCGCCTGCTTCCAGTCTCTCTTCGTCGGATACCCGCGAACGCCCCGAAATCCGTTATCTTCTCCCTGCCTCCGCTGTGTCTTTTTTCATCTTCTTTCCATGAGGTCCTTTTGCAGCATCATTTCTCCCGTCTTCCTAACACTGTTACCTCTTATCTCGCAAATTAAGTACGTTGACTTTTGATTTTTCTAACCACACAGAGGGAGCGCGAGGTTTTCATCGTGGAAAGTGTTATCCTCGCGCAAGCGTTTTGTTCGGTTCTATTTTCACTTGTCGGAGAGTAACTGTTATTACTCCGTAGCTTATGAACGCGCAAAGGTCGGTCGGTTATGTTGCGGTCGCGGCGAATGGTTCGTCGGTGAATGAGACTTGGTTGAGAAAAGGGAAATGCGTTTCGAAAGAGTGAGGAAAATAGGCTTGCGACTATGGTTGGAGATTGGTTAATTCATCTAGTTTGGAAAATGATCTTCTTGTGCTGGGAATCACGAGGTTCATTTTTATAATATTTAAAATCCATGGGTTTGTTTTTCTGGTGTGATGTTTATTGTTGGTAGATTATTACATTTTTGCGGGGATTGTATTTCTATCTTAGGGATGAGTTATTCGGGCATAAAATATTATTTTAACAGTCATTACTTAAGTAAAATCGAAATGTGTGTATTAGGCGACTTTGGGATTGGACATATTCTAATTAATCATGTCTGTGACACATTTTTTTTCCAATTAAGTGTAAAAAAGATGTAAAAGAAAACAGTAGAAAAAGCTGTCGAGAATTTTATGCCCGTATATTTTGAGATTGCGATGAAAATCATTGCCATCAACGATACAATATATATTGTTTTACTTAAAAGTAAATGTAGATACTATTTCAGAAGTGTATCCTGTGATATTTCTGCAATTGATGTAGTTTCTTATATACGTATTCTTGATTAGGTTTATTTTAAATCGCTAAGAAATTACTTCTTTACATTCTTAGTTTCTCTCTCTTTGAGCTCTTACGGAAGTGGAGAAATAGCAATATTAACATATGTGGCACTACGCACGTAAGATCGATCCAGGCAATTAATAAAAAGGGAATTGAACTTCAATCGTGTGTGGTCCCATTCATTAGAAGGCGTATTAATCACCTCGATATTTTGGCGGTGCACATGTATCATTCCAGAGGAGATGTGGTGAAAAATGGGATTTTCCGCGCAGTGAAAACTCGGTCGAAGCCTCGTAGTAATCGTCGGCGTGTAAGTCATTACTGAATGGGAGTTATTAAATCCCTCATTCCCATCGTCCAATGCCTTGCGCTATGTCGGTTTCGCCACGCCGCTCTTAATGCGTTGAGAATTCCGGCGCCCAGGGGTTCGATGACCCCTTCTTTGCCCACTTTCTACCTCTGCCTTTTTTGCTCTTGACGGTCTCACTTTGAATCAGCGGTGATAAATCAATTCACTTTCAAATTGATCGATCCGAAATCATTGTTAACATGGAGTGATACCCTCTTCGCGCGCCTGTCGTGTTCTTTGTTTCCATTCGTCTCGCGGTGACACACTAATAGTAACGTATGCTAGATACGGCGCCCTCCCTCTACATGGGTGGGAATGTCACATCGCGTTAACGGCTACTCACCTTATTGTCTTATTCCTTGGAGGGGTTTTGTGGCACAAAGGGATCGGAACTGATCGTGTAATTGATATTTTGACCTATCTCCCCGCACGTTTTCGCATGATTCATTCCGATTTTTGAAAGGGGGTCGCCAGAATCCAGTTAGGTGAAGTACTTCTAAGAGTAATTAATCCTCTGGTTCAATGAGTCGTTATTTTTTGCGAATTTGCTGAGCTAACGGGTGAAATGCGGTAGAAATTTTTTGCTCTCCTACCTATTCACCTCTTTTTAAATCTTTTCCGTTCAGAGCTTGTTATGTATTTCGAAACAAATCTGTCATATGCATCGTTTGTTTCATTCGATATCATTGTGTATGGCTACAAATACTACGTATGTTGGTGGAATACCGAAGTATCCTTGATTCCGCAGCAGTAATGCTTCCGTGATGTACTAGTGATTCGTAGTATTTCTAGCATTTATTCAGGAATTCCGTGAATTAGGTGTACTGCTATTTAAGAAATTCGTAAATATGAGGAAGAGCATATTCAGCAAAGTTGGCGCAGCTAATTAAGGACTTATTTTGCATCCCACGGCATATATCTCCGAGGATAATTAATTCTGCTTTCTTCTTAGATTAAGACTTACTGATTGAATTTATTTCGTTCGTATAAATAGTTCGAATGATCAGTTTATCTATTTTCGGCTAATCTAATTGTATCTTCAATGTTACTTGGGTATTAGCACTATTCTGAAAGTGGTCGATTTCTTTGCGCAATTCCAGTGCTTATGAGCAATTCGTTTCACGTAAATGGCTCGTTCTAAATAGACACGAAAAAACTTCTCCATCAGTTAACCCACACTCTCCCTATCAGTGACTTGTTTCTCGGCAACTCCATTGAGGATGAAGTCTGAAATCTCACGCTTTCTTGCTCACGTTCTCCCCGCGCGTCCATTCCGCTGTCCCCCATCGCTCTCCGTCTCCCTTTCCTTTGTCCGTTTTTCACCCTCCCACATCGTTAATCCTTACTCATTCGTTGCCCTCTTTCTTTTGCTTCTTGCTGAAGTATTCCCTAATTCTCATTTTTAATTCCTCTGCATGCTTGTACGCTGCGGGAAAAGTTTGGATTCCAGGAGGGCCAACGTGACAAGGGCAGTTTTATTCTTGGAATTTCGGAAAATCTTCATGCTGCGTCATGTTAGAATTAGTGGTTAGAAGTAATATACCAACTTTACCTCACCCCATGAATTAGATGTGTGCTTTCTACAAAATCTTGTCATCTCTTCCTTGTTTTGCAGGCGTATCGTATTCCATTTGGTTTATTCTCTATTATTTGTTTGGGAAATCGAGATGTATGCATCCCTAGTGCGTTATTCTTTCACTTTCCTCAGCAGGGAAACAGTACAGTATCATCGATACCCTGAATATTTAGCTACTCTGTAATTCTTCATTTCTTATTTTACCGCTTTTATCTTATCGCCTGACTCATTATTTTTAATCCTTAAGACTCCTTCGGATATTTGTCCATTCTGGATTATTTTTGTAAAAAGTAGCGTAAATTTTTTTCTCTTTTTCTGCTCTATTTCATTCTTGCAATATGTTTAGCAATTCAGCTCTAACCTACGAAAATATCAATATTCGACTGATTTCCTATCTGCTTCGATAATTTCCTTTAACAGTCTTTTCTTTCGGATTTCAGACTAGAAAATCAATGTTACTTATTTCGATAATGCTGCATCGCTCAAGAAAATAATTGCTCGAATGTTATCAAGTACGAATCAATCCAAAGAGGTTAATATTTAAAAATTTCAAATGACATTTTGTAATAATTAAGCCCTTTGAATAGTCCCGAACTGTATTCCATATAAGTTCCATGCATGTATCCGAAAATGATTAATTTTTGTTTGTCACTTGAGCACTGTGATGAATCTTATCTTACTGTATGTATCTTTACCTGTACATTCCGTGGATGATCGATTCGCGGTTGACGAATTTAGCTCTGTTATAAAATAAGATTGATGGGAAAATGAAAATGAGAGAAAATTGTGTCTCTATACGTACTTTTTCTATACGTAGGTACTTTAACTATTTCTACCTTTCTCGTTTTTCTTTCCAATTTGATGCAGAAATTTTGTTAATATCGAACGATATTTCGTGTGATTGATATTTTATTAAATGTTATTGGCTGTTGACAGCTGTCGTTACAATCTTTTCTTCGAATTGATACATTCATCTCTCTCCCTCTACCGTGATTTACCTTTGCTTAATTGTGTACCTCCATCATCTGTCCAAGATACGCATTACGCATGTCTTTCGGTTTCGACCTTATTCCGTTAATCGTGGTTTCTTCTCTAAGGTCAACCGGTGTCCCATTCATCACTCCCTTAAGAGTGCGAATGCCTTATTTTATTTTACTGTAATTTATTGTCTCTTTCGTACATTTGAATGCCATCGAGTCGTTTAGAAAGTTCAACTGTCATTATCGACGCACTTTAGAATTTTTCCCGCTCTTTGATCTATCTTGTTAGTTTTGCACCGTCTTCGTATTGTTTTTCTTTCATTAAAAACCATTTTCGAGTTTTTTTCTGTGAAGTAATATCTTAATCAAGAGAAATCAAAAGTATGTCGTTTTTATTGGAGCGTTTTTTTACTCTACTTTAAATTGAAAAGTTTGGGAGAAAAAGCATAATAATCCGGTTACTGTTTTTATTCATAAATATTATGTTTTCGACCTTAATACAGCACGTTGTATATCGAAATATGGGGAGGTTTAGCACTAATACTGGATGAGGAAAGCTGAATGTTTGGTTTTTTCAGCTCTTAAGATTTAAACAATCGTTAATCACGACTATCCCCTCGTGTCTAAGAATATTTATCTTCCAGATTACATCTTCAGAAGCATTGCAATTAGTTATCAAGTAAATTTAATCTACCAACCCTAGAGATAGTTTCTTCGCACAAAGTTCCGAATTATTGGGTGAGTCCAAACTATATTTAGCAACACCTTTTCTGAGACTAAAGAGATTCTAACACGAAAATTACATGTGATTATTTCGGCGTTAAAATGTTTGAGTTCTGTTTTTTTTTACTTGTAAGAGAACTTTCAAGTACATCGAAGTATATAAACGACAAAAGAATTATAAAGACGCATATGACATTGGAAAGAAAAATTTTGTAATGTAAATTGAGGGTTTATGAGTAGTGAGGATTTTGTTAGTAGTCTTGATAAAAATTCTGGTGAATTAATGTGATTCTCACACGATATTTTCCTTAATTCTTTACTATTCTCCATTAGACGAATACACTATACAGAGATTGAAGGAGAGTTGGTCATGGTTGGCTGTGCCTCCTTCGCCGCAATATTCTTCACCGCTGCTAAGTAACGCTCCTTACATTTCCATTGAGTGCGACTTGCTTCTTCGAAAGTAAATATCAAAGTTACTTTCGTCCGAGCGACTTTTTCCATCTCTCCGACTTTGCATTGGATTTCACTCTCCTGTTTTAGAGATAGATCCTTTCGTCGTACAACTTTCATTCCAAATTTTATCGTTTAGAAGAGATTCTTTGCGTTGCTCGCGCGTTAAAATCGAGAAGAAAAGCTGTTGGGCGCGTTTTCTCCGAGTGCTCCGGTCGGAATCGCCGTAACTAGTTTTTTTGTAGCATCTGCGGTCTGTTACGTCTGGAAATTTAGGACGCTTTCGGCAAGTCTTTATGCCTTTCCCGCAACTGCTGCCTACGTTATCCTCTGAGAGGGGAAATGTTATACTGACCTAGTGTGTTCCAAACTAGCGCACTTTGGGGTTTCCTTCCGTTTGGAAATTTCTTTTCGAGTGTGCTATGAAATTTATGTAAGAATTTCATGAAATTAGCTTTACGTACTATTGAATTTTTTGTTGTTTTCACATTATTATATGGTAACGAGTTACGGCTTTCTATTTACCTTCCTTAATATTGGGTCGATATATATGAGGAAGGAATAGGAAATACGCGAAATGATAAATTACGGATTGACGGAATGAAAATTTGGTTCCGAATTGCCAAGTGTGTAGCGCGTTCGCCTTTGGTGAAAGCGGTCCCGGGTTCTATTTCCGGTGGGAAAATTAGCGAAACGAATTAGCTCTCGAAGCACTTTAAAACGTTGCTACTCAGTAAAAAATTCGCGAATGCCCGCAACGATAAGCTTTTCCTGCTTATAGCCCTAGTAAAATAAGTAACTGACTATTATTATTGAAAGGCAATTTAATTGTTATTTTCCTTGAACTCCTTACCTTGCCCTCAGATATAATTCTTCATTTTCTGTGCTAACAAAGTTCTTATAGCTGAAGAATATCCCTTCCTTAATTTTTTACTGTAAATGCACCGATTTTTTATTTGAATTGTACTCTGTGTCGTATACCTTTTTTTGTGACTCGTGGTAAGTTTTATGAATTCGACGTTTTATTTCTACGGTCACATTCAGTGAGGAAAATTTATTTACAAATTTCTTGGAAGGTTTTTGTTTGATTTTCAGTGGTAGAATGCCGGTATGAGGTTCACCCTCCTTATTTCTTTATTTCCGCGATGAGGAAGTGGTTGATTCTGGGGATAAAAATTCTGTGTTTTCTATTAATCATATCTGTCTATTTTTTTCCATCGGACGGGACTTTCTCCTTCGCTACATTATTCCACTTCCCAGTTTTCGCGATGGTTCTTTGGCAAGTTTAGGGTCGATGTCTTCAGTTACTGCAAGTGCAGATAAAGCAATGAATCGGAAACGCCATTCGATTGGGATACGGTTGAGCTTTGTTTTCTTGCGGAACGCATTCCTCTTAACATCCTCTATTCTCACCACGAGAGAGTACTTATTCCCATTCGTCGGACGGTGGATGGCGAAACCGTATGGAATGAATTAGTTTGGCGCGCGTCGATAGAGTAATCGATTACCTTTGACTGATTTAGCGTCGCATGAACAATGGCCTCATTATGTCCGCGGGAACGCCCATTGCTTTTTGTGGAATCTGAAATGGTGCGGTATTCATATAGACCTGTTAAGTACTGATCAGTTATTGGGGAATTTAGGCTTCGTTATTGTTGTATCACACCGTATCTTCTGACTTAAAAACTGATGCTTGATTGAAATAAATTAGAACATGCTTTAAAGGTTGTTTAAGGCGAAATGCTATTACTTATAAAGGCGTCCTCTAAAATGCTTAGGTTCTCAACGCAGCTACTCTGGTATGATTTCAGATTCATTAAATCGTTTTTCTGCTTTAAATATTCGGCATTTTTCTACCATGTCATTTGTGTAAGATTTTTCTCTGTTTTATCTCACCATTTTTGTTGTACATTATTTCACCTTATTCATTTCTCTTTTTTCTCTTCAGTCTTAGGTTTTCGATCAATATAAGGGTAAAAATCAGCAGTTAATTTTACTGTTTCAAATTCTAAAACTATGAAAGACTACTGTGCTTTAAAACTACGATACTCAAGGAAATTAACCGACTAAACCCTGCCAGACTCTTTAAGGGGACATGCAGGGAGTCCTTGCGGAGTCTGGCAGGGTTTAGTCGGTTAATTTCCTTGAGTATCGTAGTTTTAAAGCACAGTAGTCATTTATAGTTCTAGAATTTAAAGCAATAAAATTAATGGTTGATTTTTACCCTTATATTGATCGAAAACCTAAGACTGAAGAGAAAAGAGAGAAGCGAGTAAATAAAATAATATGCATCGAAGATAGAGAGAGGAAGTAAATCACTAAAGGGGCATGCAAGTTTTTACTGTAGATGTTGACGATTTCATTAGGGCGTGAAATCTGGTGATAAATATATTTAGGGCATATATAAATTTATATTTAGGGCATATATAAATTTATATTTAGGGCATAAATATATTTATATTTATTTTGATCAGCCTTCAGTTTACCAAATAATAATTGGTTTTTCCGACTGTGTTTGAATTTAAAGATATTGGTTTGTCAAGAACATTTTGCTTTAGTCTTACTACCATTGATGCAAATTCAACTTTCCTGTTTGAGATGGCAGTGGTCTTTTTCCTTTTCCTTCGGTTATGTTTTATCTGCTTCATCTCTTATCGTCCAAAATGAAGTCAAAACCACTGGAGTAAGCATTCATTTTCTATACAGAATTTGATTCAAATCGTTCGAAACGGATGAAAACATATCTATCCCGAGGATCAATACGCCCGGCATCATTGTTTCGCGTCGTTCAACTCACCTTATAACTCAGCCGATGGCAAGGCGTTACCCATCTAAAGGATATTCATCGATTTGATAGCACTTTTGAGGCCGCCCACTCGGAGAATAAGTGGATGAGAGAGGTGTGCCCCATTATTTCCTCGCCCGAGTGGGAGGTGTGGACTTGACATGCAAATCTTAAGACAGGATCCGGATTTCGTCCCTTCCCGTGCGTAGGATGTCAAGGGATCTCTTGAATGGAGGGAGAGAAGAAAAGGTTGAATTCAGATGTTTAGAAAAGAATTGGGTTAAATTCAGAATGGACTAAAAGTCGATGGGGGTATAAAGATGGCCATGAGTTTCTTGTGTGAGGATTCTGATCTTATTTTATTGTGTTATCTTGCCAACTTTTATTCGGCTGGGATGGAGCGGCTATCAGTCTTTTAATTTTATTACTATACTAATATAATTTGGATTTTCTATTCTCCAGCCGCAACTTGAAGGTCGCAATATGATTGAATCCTTCTTGGTGTCCCAGTCAATCTAATATCCTATCATAAACGACTCCTACCGGAATTGTATTTACGGTAAATAATTGGCTAGTGTAGTCGTTCGGCGCATTTTTCAAATCTTCGTTCCAATTATTCCTACACGGCTTTTACTGAATCTTCCATTGTGTACGCCAGTCTGTCGGCGAATTCTATTAGTTCTGGTGTAACCCCAACGATGAGATATTAATTAAAATGTTCATTAATCCAGTTCATTGTAGCGGACAGCGTCTCATGGAAAGAATTTTAAGTACCTCGTGGAATGTTCGTGGGAAAAATATTGTCAGGGAAATGTTGAAATCGTCAGTGATTCGTAAGATAACGATAGAAAACTCTGTGTGGAGTACTGGTGCCGACCATCGCGTATTCGGACGATGAATCGCAAGTGAATATTACAGTCACTCGACATAATTCCGATACCGGTGGAACCAGGCCACAAATATCCTAATGCGGGTGTCTCCCATCGCATATATGTCGCTTTTCCGTATGGAGTGCGCTCAGCAGTACGCCCCCGCGTCCTCGTATCGATTGTTCCCGCTATTTTTGGTCGCTTGTGACAGTTCACGTCCTCGCATCGTAATCGGGTCGTGTTTTCGTCCTGTGCTGGCGCGCGCTCTTCTCGTGCCGTTGTCCATTCGCCGCTTGATTGATATTTGTATCGACGCTCGGATTTGCATCGGTTTTTATCTCGGCGTGCTATTGCTCCAAATTGCTTCGAAAGGAGAAAAGGCGATCTCCCACTCGTACGGAATGGGACCTGCTTACGTTTTGCGTCTCACACGTTTTTTTTTCGTTCCCGTGTCGAGGACGACGGGTCGTAGGGAGCGGGTGGGAGTTCAAACGGCTCGCGCCCAAGAATTCATTCGTTCGATTAGGGACCGTTTAACGACCGAGATCGTAGAAGGAATGGTTTTTTGTGTAGTGGTATGTATCTTTCCAGAGCGTAGTGGTTCACTCGAGGTCGACCGTCTATTTATCTAATTAGGCGTGGAGGTATCGAGCGCGGTTTCGGTTACCGTTTGCAACGGTTACGTTTTATTATGAATTATGGGCAGGAAACCAGTTCACCTTCACCGTGATTTTCAGAGCTTTTCGGAATTTTTCAATAATGGAATTGGAGGAGAAGGTTGTGGATTATTTTCTTTGTACGCTTGGTTTAAGAGAATGATTTTGAGTAGTCAAGAATTAGATCGGTGATTCGGGTTCGTGTTTTTTCCGTAATATTAGCTTGCCCTCAATTTGAGTAAATTAAGGTTTGCATTGGCGTTATAATAATGGTTTTTCCGATTTAGAATGTATTTTTTATTAATCTAAATTAGGAACATGTGTTATTTCTGGCAGGAAGGAATCCAATTGTAAATTACCGTTATTTGGAAGGTATTTTACCGATATATTAATTCTTTCGGTTCACTGAAATCATAATAAACCTGTTGGTTTTATAGGACAGTAGTACTCAGCCACGTCTTTTTGTCTTAATTGCACCGTTCAAATATTCTTAGGTTAACCTAACCGTACTTCAATTCATTCTATAGGTCCAACATCGATAAATGTATGATGAAGCATGTGGAAATCAAGCGTTCCTAGGATTTTCGCTTTCGGATAGAATTCAAGATTGTTGTAGCAAATGATATGTCGAAGAAAGAATAAAGCATAACTTTAAAGAAATGTAAAATTTCCATATATAGGCATTCAATATTCATCGTGATAATTACAGTTTCTTTATGAATACATATGGACGAATTAATTCTTATATAAAAATAAATTTATAAATTCAAATTTGGTAGTTTGGCTATCATCTGAGAATAACGGTAAATTCTAAAAATGGTCAATTTTTAAAAAGAGTTTTGAGTGGTCGTTTCTCACGTCATTCCCCAACTGGAATCGAACCCGGAACTGCTTTCATCGGAGTCGAAAGCGTTACCCTCCTGGCTGTCCGAAACCATGAAATTGTTCATTTCCTATGAAAATTATTTTAGTGTACTTGAAATTTCTCACAATTTTTCCTAAACTCATCAAGTTAATGTTTAAGTTCAGTTTATAATTACTGCTAATCGAGATTAAAGGATTTTGCTTTTGATTAGCAGATGAATTATGTATATGCTACTGATGAAATTTCGAATAGAAGGCAATTTTTCAACCAGTTTAAAACTGCATGTCTTTCAAATCTTCGGTCATATTCATTACATTTTTTCCTTGGATCCTAAATCGTGTATGTCCTCGAATTTCACGAGTGGTTTTCATTTCTTCGTGAAGATGATTTGTGACCCGTATCCTTTCGCGATGCATCACGATACCAACCCGCCGACACTATGTTGTCGCTTCTGTCTTAACCCATTTTTTCCATCCAATAACGAGCTTATCTATTTTTTTATTCCTTTTGAAGACGCGCTTCCAGCTGCATCTGGATCCACCATTCCCTTTTCCTCTCTCTCCATTTCACTCTATTTATGCTTCATTCCATCAGCCACTCGTGCCTCCATATCCATCCTCCTCATGCAGGAAGCGGAAGTTGGGGGTGTTGAACGCTCCGTTGGTTTATTCCCAGTTTCAGCTGCAAGAAGGGGAGTGCAATGGAGGAAGGCTGCTCATCTCTTTGGCTCCTTTGTGTACCGCACTTTGTAATTGTTTGGTCTATGTAAGGCATTCTGTTTGCGCCTCTCGCCAACATTCCGCAGGATTCGTTCACCGGTCCTCTTATCCTGACGGTTTGAATGGGGACTCGTACCTTCCATGACGTAACGCTTTTTTATCCTATTTTCGGCGTCTCACTTCTTGGAACCGTGGATCGTGCCCCGAGCCCTCTTTCCGAAGAACGGGTCGATTTTAACGAAGTTTCGCGGTTACGGCGCACAACGCTCGTTTTAATGGGTGCACGTTCCTCGAATGCGTCTTTAGTATGCCTTTAATGTGGTCTAAAGAACATTTTCGGCTTGCAGTTTAATGTAGCGTGGCAATTTTCCTCATTGGTCTAAAAGCCTTGTGAAATTTGCCTCGTCGACCGGTTTTCGTCTGAAATATTACCGAATACAAAGAGGGGTAATTGATCTCATTCCGCAGATTAATAACCCAAGAGAATGATAAGAGAGAACTACATCTTTCAGCTGTAATGTTCTAAAATATGAAAATCGCGTACATACATAGTTGACTTTTTGCAGTACGGTGGAAATTCCATAAAATATTTCCTTCACCACAATGCGATAAAGTCAAACGTACCAGTACTGTATAAGTAAAAAGGGCTTTAAATGAACATAGATGAAAGAAATAAGGGAAGTGAAATTAGCGCTCAAGGGAAAAGGGAATATACATCTTATCATGGATAGGGAAACTTTTTCACGTACAAGAAATGTTTCCTTATAGGAAACCATCATGCCGCACATGAGTGCTATAATGCATGCATTCACAAATTCTATCGAAATAGAACATTATAAAAAGATTTCTTTTGTTAAGCGAACGAGAAGTGGTAAATTAAAAAAATTAACTTGAAGTTCTTATTGTTAGATTGAAAAACAAGATAATTTTAGTTTCTAAATCATCAATAAATAAAGTAATTATGTATTTTATTGAATTAGTTCAAGAAGTTGGGAAATGGTAACATGTTCCTCATATCTGATCTAAATTGCTTCCTAATGGTCGAAATCTGTATTATATTTATTTTTTATGTATAGATTTATTTTCTATAGATAATTTAGATGTATTTGTAATTACTGTAGTATAAAATTATTTTAAATTCTTAATGATATCACTACCGTTTAACTTATGCTTTTTTTTTATAATTATTGTCTTAATTGGATGTATTTCTCTTTCTCATGTGTCAGTTAGTGGTAACGGAAGATAAATAAGGGCATTCGATCCCTCCGCAGTCTCTGAAATAGCGAAGAATTTGAAAATGAAAATTGGAGTGTAAAGTATTGGAAGAGTTTTCTTCTATAGAGCTAATTACAGAAGTAATTGCTTGAAAGAATCTTATCACCAATTATTTGTAGAATTCCCCAAATGTAAAATTGTCCTTAAGTATGCGACTGCAGCCCATTACTTTTTAATTTTATTCCGAGCGATGTATTCAGATCATGGAATGCCACTTGCAGTTCCTTTCTGTGATCTTCATTCTTGGACGCGTCGTATTTTATTAGCTCTCATCCGTTCCTCCATCTTTACTCTTTCACTTGGTAAATGAGCGTCACTGGTATGAAAGTTTCATACACTTTGTTTTTCATTATACTTTACTTACTTAGTTTTAATCTTTGGGAATTACTTTTACCCGCCTAACAGAAGATACAGTCTTTTAAAAATTCCGTGAGCGATGTTATTAAACGTTAATTTGGCCTCACCTTGAGTATATATGAAGTGTGTGAGATCCTGCTGAATAGTTTTGTATTCTAGAGTTAGAAAAAGTACAGCGAAAGGCGATACGTTTTCTACAAAATTGCTCGGACAAATCAGTAATCATTACTCAGATACATTAGGACGCAGGATGGGAATCTCCAGAAGATAGAATATTTAAACAAAGACTTAATTTACTCAAGTTCAGGGAAAGTTCGTTTACTGAAGATGTCGATATTATGCGTCCCTGCAATAGTCGTTAGTTACAGAGCTAGTCGTTTCAAAAATTAATTTTTTTCCGCGAAAGATACGCGGAAGTAGTTGAATAGGAAAGTAGAGTCATGGTGCATGAACCCCATGTCAAACGCCGAAAGGCGGTTTGTGGGGTATATATGTAGATGTGAAAGTCCTTTGGTCATAAAAATGCAGCAATTTATGGTCTCCTTGAAATCTTTAATGAAGCAATAACAAGAGAAGCTCATAGGGTCTAAGCTCGCCGTAAAAGTTAAGTAATAATTGTAGTATAATACTTTATCAATTTATAGTCAAGCTATAGTTTAAGTTATACAACGTTTCTCTGCATTTTGAATCGTGAAAAGAACCTGTCATTTTTTTATCGCTACAAGTATTTAAAATGTCTTTATCTGTAGTTATCTCCTTAGAAAAAGTGTCGTTCGTGGTAGACTGATCTCGCCATTCTATTCGATTCTATTCAAATCAGCATCGCAACTTTTTTGAATCTGATAGGAGAGCATCGCCGAAGTCGTGGACGTGGCATTGCTTCTGAGAGTTCCATTCACATGGAATCGGAAATAGCTTCGCTTTCCTTCCGTCGCGCGTGAAAACGGCGAGTTCCCGACTCGTGCGTCCCTTCAGTTCCTTTCAGCGAGGAAAAGTCCTCTCCTCGTAAAAAATGGCGGGATTTTCTCTTCCATCTGATGGCGCGATGGACCTTTTGCGATTTTTTTCATCGTCTCTTCGCTTTTACCTCTCCTTCAAAGCGATCCTAACTGGCTCTCGTCCTTCCACGGTCGAAAGATATTCCGTTTTCTTCTTCCCTTTTCTATTTTGCGTCTTTCCTGAACGGCGACGTAAGGTAAGGTCTGCCTGTCACGGCTCGTGAGGATGGACAATCGCCTGGAATGTGGGACTGCTCGGCGGGAGGTATGGGAAGGCTATCCCACGCTTCCGAGCGCTTTATTCCACCTTCTCTTCCTCCTTTGTGACCCGCCTCCTGCCCTCTTCTCGCGTCTTTCCTTTTTTCCTCTTATTTTCTTTTCATTGCTATCCATATTCGAAATGCATTTGGGTGAGTTTATCGGTCGGAGTTCGTCTCATGACTCTCCCGGGAGTCATCCTCTACCTAATCTCGTTTTTCTGTTTGGTACGGTTCTGTCTTGGATGCTATAACCTTCCTTTTCTGCATTTTTCTTTCCAGATTTTTCGTTCTGCGATCGTATGTATTGTATCTCCTTTCTGTTTCTGCCCTATCACTTCTTTTCTCTCGTGGGTTTCCCTCTTGAACTAGATATTCCTCTATTGTGCCATTAATCGCCCGTCCTACTTTTCTGTTTTTTGTATCTTCATCTTTCCTTTTAACAAGTTTTATCTACTCTGTGGTATTCAACTTCTTGCACGGAAATCGCCTCTATTGTTATTTTCCTATTTTGTCTTCTCAGTTCTCCGTTTTCTCAAGTCAGTAGTGAATATGTAGGCGAAATAGTCTATTTAAACATATATAGATAAGAATTTAGTCTATTTAGATGAGAATGAATAGTTGCCGATTATGTTTGGGAACGTGATGTATTACCATTTATTTGCAAAGGCGCTGATGTAAATGTATTAAATGTGTAATGGTTTCTTATGTAACTGCTTAAAAATCCCTTTTTGTTTGACGTTCTTTATGTTCGCCGGTGTAAAAATCTAATGAGAATTTTATTTAATATTTATCAATAGATACATGTTTTCGAATGATTGAGTTATTTTCAAGCACGATGATCGAGCTCAGTTGTCAGTTTAAGAATGCTGAAATAGTCCTAACAATTTCATGCAGTAAATAATAATGAAGGAAGCAAAGCGTATGCGCTCGCTATTTGTCCGGAGATTTCTACCTTCTCACATTTTCTGCCAGTAAACCCTTTAATCCCATTTGGGTTTAGTTCCCGTAATCCTAATGCCTAATTTTCGCACCTCCACCTCGCACCCACCTTTCCTCTCGTATTCACGTCGCATGCAGCTGCATATCTCCCTTTTCTATGTCTTTTATTTCTACCTTTCGCCTTTCCTCATTCTGCGAACGAAGGTAGAGGAATGTACCAGGTTGTCTCGCGCGTGTTAAAATGCTCACGTTCCGAATTATTCTGTTATGAGAAAAAAAAAGCGAACGACCGTTGCATACTGACACGTCTCGCAGAACGGCTGTGGTTGCTGTTTTGATGGGCTTCATTTTTCGGTGTTCTCTTTAGTTGTCCTTAGACTTTATTTACTCAGAATTTTTTCTCCTGGTTAATCTTTTATTGTTCTTCAGGGATAAGAAAACAACTTCCTCTGATTTATATAATTGTTTCCTTTCATATTATTTGGCTGTCTTTTAATATATGCCGATTCCACAAGTATTTTGCTTAGATCTGGAAGCGGAAATTTGAGTTTTGTATTGCAAAGTATTCTACTTTGGGGAAGTGTGAACTCACGACTATTTGAAGTATTTTTGTACGATCGTGAAATTCGTCTCAACTCGTCCAGCGGTCTCGTGTTGATATTTTTTATCTCTATGAAGTATATTATGATGCGTAACATTTAAAGATCAAGGTTTAGATATGAATTATTCATATCGCAGATCCTACTCTTCGAATATTTAATTCAGATTCATGTACAGCGCCCAGAGAATTAATTTTTTCCCGTGACTGTCAGAGATTTCTTTCTGTGTCAGTTTTGCGAAGCGAATCAACAGATTTATTAGATTAATATAAACGCCCAGAATTTGAAAGGGAGGCGTCATAAGTTCTTAAAGGATATTCTTTTTTTCCGCGAAATAGTGAGTGATGGGTTCTAAGATCGGGATTTTCCCCCGAATGACATCATTGCTGTTTATCATAAATTGTCCGTTTGTCCTATTGTGCTCCGTCTCCCCTTGGCCCACCCTCAACTGCTGTTCGACGTGGGACAAAGCAATCGCAAAACCCAGGCCTACGTCGCTTCGTCATCGCTTGTGGGTGACGCTACGAACAGGCGATGCTGGAGCGTGCCCTTGGGTATCAAGATGAGGACGATTTAGCCCTTGAACTGATGACACATCAAAAGCAGCATTAATCGTCGGCTTTTCCTCGCGCATTTTTTAGCTGAGCATTCTCGTAGGAGACATCGAGGCGCTAAATTGTGACACACATGCGATTTCCGTTTCTTTTTTACCCTCTAGTCGTTTTTTGATGGCGTGAATCATTCATAGGTCGCCTCGAGCTACGGTGGATAGTTTAGTCGATCTCACTTGAACAGATACGTGAGTATCTCGGCGTCTTTAAAGTTTGCTTTCCTCAACGCCACGAACAAATAGGTGAAAGTTTTAGGATGTGATGTTTAGATACATATTTACTTCTTCAAGGCTATTTCACGAATAGCATTCCGTCAGTTTTCTCGCTTCTTAATGTCAAAAATATGTAGGTATGTTTCGGCTTGGAAACGAATATTTAAAAAGTAACGGGAAATTTTTATTTCCTTGTGTTTGTAAAGACATTTTTTTATTTTCTTCTCTCCTGGTGGTACAATTTTCATTACCGGGCATGTCTAGAAGTACTCGTGCTTTTCTTTAGAAATAAAATCCGAACTTATTTTTATATTCTGTGAGTTTGAAAAATTTCACCTTTCGGAGGCATTAGAATGAGGCGATACCTTTCGCATGCATTTTTCACGTAGTGTCATGTTTTTATTGCTATATTGTAAATTTTTTTACTGCGTACAATCAGTTCGGCAAACGCTTTGAGATGTCATCTGCCAAAAATACATAGCCAGGCATCCATGGAAGCACTGCTAAAATATTAGGTCGTTAATGTTTTGAATTTTAATCAGCTCATTGGGCAGACGTATGTTAACACACAACTCGTGCTAATGGAACAAGAGTATTAGTGGACTATAATGGACTACTTTGCCGTCATCATTCCAAATTATCTACTTATCTCACCCTAATTCTAACTTAAAATAACTTACGCTGATAACTTTAATAAAAAGCGTGCATAACCTAGTCATTATGAATGAAAATTTTATTCGTATACTTCAAAATATATCAGATTTATTTTAGTTTTAAAATGTGCGTATTTTGTACTTCCTGTTATTATTTTGCTTATGCGAGGACGTAATTAGCTTGCAGGAAAATAGTAACAGTTAAACTGCTCGTAGGTAAGATTGATGATTAAGCGCTGGGTGTCTTCATTAGAGCTGTTTCACGTTTGGTAATCCGGTGACGAAACTGTTAGGGCGTCTGTGAAGTTACCTCGCAGATGTCGAAATCCTTTAGTTTTCGTTTCGCTCCAAGGCGTTTGTTTGACTTTGCGTTGTTTATGTAATAATGAAAAGCATCTATAGAAGAATTTCAGTATTACTCCCTCGTAATATTTTCTGTTTTTCTTCTTCTTGCTCAAGCGTAACGAATTTTCATAAAAGGGCGCCTCCCTCAGATAAATGTTTCCATAATGGTTGTGTTTACTGCGCATCAAGAAGAACTAACAACTTCTATGAATTCAAAAAAATCAGTAATTAATTACTGGTGTGGTTAAAAATAATACGTCTTTTAACTCAGTTTTATTTTGTATTTATAACTTTTATTTAAGGCACCTATCGCTATAAGCGTCGGATAAGCCAAAAAACAACATCAAATACAAAACTTCCTATAAATTATGCGAATTGGCTCATTACGAATGAAAATGTGTTAAAATATGCTTCAGACTGGAAATAAAATAAACCGATTTCCTTTCTTGCGCGTGCCTAACATGTCCAAGAAGGCTCTTTTGAAAGGTGAACATGCATGCTAATGACTGATAAGCCTTCTGGTATCGTGTCTGCCCTCTTCGTTCACAAGGTTCTTAAATGTAATATTTTAGAGTGATTGATACCCTGTCATAGTAGATGGGTTGGATCGAGGATTAAAAGTCCAAGAAACTATTTTTATATCGACTTCTGGTTTATTTCGAGACATTCAAGCAAGTGTCGGTTAAACTGGCCTTTTTGGAGTATGTTTGTATTCGAACTTGAAAACCTGACTTCTAGATTATAAATAAAAGATCGATCGGAAACCAATTAATTTATGCTAATTTTCTCTTGGTCGTCATTTGAATCCATTTCTTTTTAAGGACAATCGCCATGATCGGCGAAAGTTTCTGCAGCACAAATGGTGATATGAAGATAACTTTGAAGTGTAATTGAAGAATCAGTGATTTTTTCGATGTGTCGAGAGATATTGGCGCAATTTACAATTACTGCGACGAATAAAAATCCATTTAATTAAGAAATAAATTGTATTTGTTAGTAATTACAACAGCAATGGCAGCAAATTAAACATTTTATGAGCGCAGTTTTGTTGCCTAACTTCATCTTCACCTTATCTTTAAGAATTCCTTTTTTGGGAAGCTGTTCTATCTCATGGAATTTTAAATGTTGCTAATGTGGTATGAAGACTTGAGGCACGCGTGCTCTGCTAACGAAGATAAGTTCTAGTGTTTTGCATTTTAATTTAACCCTCATCACGTTTGATGACGGAAGCTTATCTTCGACTCTAAGCATTTTCTACTCTTCTACCTCTCCACGTTGTCAACTCCTTCGCGAATCCCTTTTCATCCTGCTTCGCTCCTTATCCGCCCTCTCAACATTTCATCTTTACTCTGGGACCATCTGTCATCATCTCTATCCTCCATTATCGTTTGTATGTACTTCATCCCCTTGAATTCCTTCTCTGCGTCGCTCCTTCCCTTCTCGCCTTTCTCCCCTACGTCATCTTTCTTCGTCCCCTAATGCCGTGTCTCTTACCGCATATTCCTCCCTCGGATACGTCCATACTCTCTCGATTTTCAGTCGAGAACGTGTATGGTGCTCTAACGACTACTTAAGCACATGATGGGTGGATAACATAGAGGGTTGTAACATTGGGAAGTGTATAGTTTCTTCTCGGTAGTAATATTTCCGTCAATGAGGCGTGCTGATGGTTGACAGAATGTAGACCTTCTTTACTTTAAATGTAGCTCCAACGGAGCCGTTCTGTTGACACTGCGTATTCGACGGATACTCTGTGGAATTGTGATTGTTTGAACAGAAACTTTCATATAGGTCAACGTGAAACTTTTCTCGCTTCGCGGAGTAGCTTAAGATCTTCATCGTATCTAAGAAGTTGTGGTATGGTTTTTAGATGAGCACTTATGAATTTCCTCAAGTATCTCGGTTACTCTTTTATTACTTCTCATCGTCTTTGACCCGTATTGTTTTTCTGTTCGATTGTTCCCTGATTTTCTCTCTGTCCTGATTTTCGTTTCTTGGTTATTAGATTCTAATGGTTTGAAAAATTTCCCGAAATATCGATTTCTTTTGTTTAGAAAGGTAATTTTGTTTCGTGGCGTCTGGAAACATCTTTTGCCCTGCAATTTTCAGAGTATCGGTTTCTTATTTTTTCTTGGTAGTCGGTAGCAGCTTCTAAGGTTTCTTTTATCTCCGTTCTACTTTCTTCCAGCCTATTTCCTATTTTTTTATAATGTCCATCGCTTACTTTTTCCGCTCCTGTTTGCATAGATCTTAATTTTTCATTTTACTCTCTCTTGCCGGATGTTTTTTCATCAAGGACAACTCTTAATGCCTTACTTTCTCGGAATCTACTTCTCTTTCAATAGTACTCTCCAAATCTCTATTAACCTGTTGGTGACCCTGTGCCTCATTATTTCCGTGCCGTTCCCTTCTCCAAACAAGTGAAACACTGCAGATTCATGCCGTGTATTGTTCTGCGAGGGGAGTCGACTTTACTTCCGCACATAGCCTCCGGACATCCCCCTTTCCCTCTCAAGTCCTCCTTTCCGTTGTCGGTGAAAAAGGTCATATATGACCCCGAATATCTCTGTACGCGTGAATTCAATCCTCCTCCATTTAATTTCCTTCTTTTTCCCTCTTCGCTCTGCGTCTCTTTGTTTCCGCGGAATTCCTGCCGCATCCCGGCCTTCCTCCCTGTTTCTCTCTTTTAAGCTCCATTCCACTCTCTGCGCTTCTCCCCCGAAAATGCTCGGATATGGCGCCCCCTCACCAGAAGGAATCCTGCCAGATGTACCCTCCACTCTCTTTTTTCCTCTCTGATCGATGACTTGGAGTAACGTGCGCTGTGGGGAACGGGGACTGGAAGTTTTGGTACAGGGAGATGCCCAAAAACTCACCACTGGGTTGGATGTCCCTTACTTTCCCGATGTTTACTTTCTCCTGCGTCTAGCACAGGTTTAGGTGTTTCTGAAGGAGAAAAAATTGTTTTCGGCCGATATAAATTTAATTGCTGTCAGTATTTCGTGTTTTCTTTTTTCCTTGCTTAGTACTTTTTTTGCTAATTGGAAGCAAACCAGCAGCGGCATTGCGGCATCTTCCGTAATGTTGTGTTGTTTTTATTAATGTCCATTTTCTGTTTAAGAGCCTGATAGTTTTAGAATGTCTTAGCTTTAGTTGAACTTCAGTCGAACCTTGATATTATCTGTTCCCACGGTTTTCATCAGAATGAGTCATGGGTCTATATACTCATTTGGTTATTTCTGAGCAAATATTTTCTGGAAATGAATTTACGGACTGCTAATTAAATTCACGGTCTTATTTTATAAGTAAAATATATTGGAAAAGACGCTAGAGAATTATTCGAAGGGGACCCCTGGGCTGAAAGGGGCTCTTAAACGTGCTTTCATCGGTGCCCATCGATGACAAGATGGCTCATGAGATTTCAATTACTGTTCAAATCAATTGGCAAAGCTTAACCTCGCAAACGGTCTTCTTATGTACTAAATGGTTTAAAACTATTCAAAAGGTGGAAGCTTCCGTGGTGCATGTTCACAGTTTTTCACGATCTCTCATGTAATTTATCGTATTTTAGTGTTTACGCGTCAGCTTAAATCCCATGTCTCCGCTCTTTATCACTACTTTTTTCTATGGTTTCTTCTTGCAATGTTTATGGATTTTTCTCTCCAAGCAGGTTTTCATTTTTCCCTTTACTTTATGGAGACGCTTATGACCCTACCTTTCCTCTTTCTCTACTTCTCTATCCATCTCCCATTCCTCCCACTTTACTGTAAAATTCTTACTTCCTATATTTTCCTGTTTTTAAATTGCTTCAAGATTTCTCCTCCTTTTGAGTTTCCCGTTTTTCTTCCTCGATCTGGTACATCATTTAATTGACTCCATAGTCTTTAACGTCACGATTTTTCGTTTTCTTGGAAAATTCGGGTATTTTTACTCCGTTGCTGATTTATGTCTACGTATCGCAGTGCTATGTATGACCGGAATGAAAATGTTGCTAGAATTCTGCTTGAAATGTTTCTTTCGCAAACGGCCTATTGTTTCTTCCATAAAAGGATGTCCGCCTTTCCAGCGATATTGGTGCCTTTTTTTGCTTCTTTTTGTTCAAAGGCCGTTTCGTCGCGGTTGTTGTTACCGCGCCAGCTCCCTCGTGCTGTTAAATTGCCTCTTTGGAGCTCAACAATGGGTAATCATGCTTAACTAGAAGCGACAGATGTGACACACGTGGTTCTATGGTAATTTTCCTTGTCTGTGTGGAACTGTGGTCTTTAAATCTCCCGAAAAATCCCGAACAGTGACGCGTTGAAAAATTATTGGGTCCTTTGTGCGAATTAACGAAATGCCTCATCCAAGGGTGGGTGTTAGAGGAAGAATTAGCGGCGTTCGAAACGATGCAGACCAGATCAGAGGAGAATTAGTCTTATACTTGGACGCATCTGATGCAAATAGTTATTATTATTATTTGGAATTAAGAACATATTAGTTCTTTGCTGTGGTCGATTCACGAAATTAAGCCTTCGTATATTTCTTTAGAGTTGTTTGGTCCCTTATGTTAAAATCTTGAAATCGGAAAAACTCGCGATTTCCTCTATTTTATTTTGCTTTATTCTTAAAATAAATTTTTAAGAATCTAATAGAATTCGTTATTGTGGATACGTAGGTCTTCCAGTAATATTTTATCAGATGTCAAACGATAATGCCGGATAAATTTCGTAGGAGGAGGTAAACGTATGTAATACGCTGCATTTTGTAAATTTCGATGTTAAACTGAATGGGAGCGAAATTAACTTGTAGTTAGGGAACAGATTTCTGTTATATAGTGACCGCGAAAACATTTTGGCGTTTTACTGAGAACCCTCTGAGAATAAGTGGTAAAAAAAGTTTGCCATACGCTGTCGTAAGTTATTTTTCCTTTCTATTGTATATGTAAATATTCCTTTCTTTCTATATGTACGAATTCTGTATGTGGCTGTGAAGCAATTCATGTTAGTTTTCAAATTCGGCTTGGGGTTTTATCTTCCTTTCGGATATGATTGGATTCTTCTCAGGAAGAGAATAGGCTTACTTACGATGATAGTATGATCTACGTGGTGAGAGTTGTCTCTATTCCTAGCAAATATTGCGTATTCTGAAGGAAAAAAAAAACCTGAAAGAGGAGATTGCATGGAATTCTCTTCGATATCGTTCAACATTTTTGTGGAATTTCCTCCTTTCCCTCGCCAAATACCCGATGATATTCAGCTCTGCTATCGACAAAGTGCGAGTCGCTCCACCGTTTTCTTCCCATACTTCCTCTCTTTGTTTCGCGACCCACATAAGCAGCGGTTTAACCGATTTCTCAATGCCGAGAATTCGCAATTCCGATTCGTACGTAACTTAGATCGGGAGGAAAGGGAGGGTCGGGTTTCCGTCACCCTCAACTTCTATTCGGAGATAATTGCATTTTGAAATCCCAATATTAGAACATTCTCAAAATTTTTGTCCTCTTTTCGTTAATTTGGTCTATAAAATATTTCGGAATAAAATTTTTCCTATTTATTTTTCAGCATTATTTTGCTGTAAGGAATGCCAACGTAAATATTAATTTCGGTCCTTGAAAGAACAATTTTAGTATCTCTTAACTTCGAACCGAAACTTGGGTTGTTTTATATCCTTGTCCATTTATATCGATGGTAAATTTTACATTAATTGATGAGCTATGAATTGGCTGTTTTCTTATCCTCAGTTTCTCCTTCTCCCCAGAAGTCCAGAATTCAGACATGACAATTTCCCATGAGGTTTTTATTTGAAGAACGGATTAACAAGGAAATTATAATTTGGAAACCATTACAAACGATGTATTCTTCTTCGAAAATGGGAGATAGGGGTATGGTTTTATTGATTTTTTAAACTTGAAAACGTTACAGAATATTTCCAGCTAAAGAATGTGTTGGTTTTAGATAACCCCGAAAATAACACAGAATTGGAAGACGGATGGATGTACTGTTATCGAGTTTAAATGAGGAGTATGAAGTATTTTATAAATTACATCATTGTTAAGAAGGAGAACATTCTCCCATCGGTGGCTACCTCGGCATTTGGAGTTTAATGAGAGCTCATCTGCTATGTCAGATTGTACCGTAGTTATTGGTATGAACTTGTTAGCCCTAATGTCTTTTATTTCTCAAATTGTGTAAATGGGTCGTCGCACCCAGACGCCCACCATTCCGATCCCGCCTCGTCTCGAGCCCTTCCCTTCCGTTCAACCGAATCCCCTCCCTGTCCTACGCACCTGTCATTCTCATCCTTTCGTACTTCTCTGATTGCTTAGGCTGACCCACCCTGTTCGTATGCCGCCTTTACCTCTACTCTCCTTTCTCAGTTATTCCCTCTTTCGCCGAACGAATTTCTCGGTTCGCATTTTGCCGGTGGTAGTTTCCGCTTTCCTGCGGTCCCTTCCTCGTTATTAACTCTCCCATATTTCCTCCTCCTGCCCCCGATCCATTTTTTTGCCGACTATACATTCCGATTCGCCGCCTCCTTCTTAGCAAGTTCGAAATGATCCACGGATGGATGCTGCCTCCTCTCCGTCGCGGATTTCGAGTTGCTTTCGCGGACCACTCGAGGGGTCTTGCGACCGAGACGGCGTTATTGCGATTTTCCCCGGATCCTAGCCCCTAGGGATGGATGTAATTTACTTTCCACTTTTTTCCCCCAGCACGCGTCGGGAAATGTATCGACCCACGCTCTCCCCCGCTTTTAGCCGGCGTATGTTCCCGGAGATCATAGGTTTTTTAATCCCGACGCCGATGCGGACCAGTTTGAGGTAATTAACGTCCGGTTTTCAGATTTATGAAGCGGCCTCCGAAAGTGTTTTGATCGCCGAGAATGATGCTTTAGCACCTCATAGCGATTGAGAATAGTTGGGAAGTGATTTAGCCGTCAGAGGTTATACTTTATTTATGCAATAGCTCTCCTTATTTATTGAGATATGATTGTGATGTTTTACATCAAAACAAGTTCAAAGTGATTGGGTTAATAAAGAAAATTATCGGCGGTTGGATGCAAGGAAAGAGATTAATACAGAAATTGCTGAGTGATTCAATAGTGACTCGAGCCTCATTTCATATTGTTATTATGGAACCGTCGACTTCCCGCGTTATTTCCTCGTTTCGAACTTCTGAGCGATTTCGAGGAAGGGGTGTTTCAATTTCCCGTGCTCCCATGTCTTACATCCAACTAAGCTCGATTTGCTATCAAACCGTTCGGTAAACAATTCATTTAATTCCTCTGTTTGACGGAACCATTTGCCTAACATCATTTCGCTCGACAAGTCGAGTGTATATAACGAAGGGGAATCGAATTTTCGTTAATCCTCGTTGTGAAGCTCCTTCCGGGGGGATGGGATTGGTATTTACAGATACGGTTGTCGGCCGCCACTACGCCGTCACTCTCTCAACGGGACGGGGATGAACTCCAGCGACCCCCGTGGAACACTCACGGTCGGATTCCGAATTTTCCAATCTCACCCTTTCCCACCCCAGGAGCACCCTCCGAACCACATGCCACTTCTCAGATCCCACCCACGTCCGTCCACCCCCGACGCGTCCCACCCTCTCAAGCCTCCAGAGAGAGAGGGGGCTCTTCCGCCTCTGGAAACACCCCGTCTGCCTCCCCATTAGAAGTAGACGGCAGGGCGTGCGTAGATATAGTGTCGGGAAGTCTTTCTTCGACGACCCCCGCCCATGGCCTTCGAAAGAGGAAAGAACCGAGGGTGGTGTCGGAAGGATGATGAAGGGGCGCTGTGGGAGGCGACTCGTGGCTTAGCACATTCTCGCCCGCAGTGGATGGAGTGGGGGGCGATCGTTCCCAAAGGGGTCGAGCAATCGGTGTTATTGGTGTTGGGATGGAGGCAGGAGGGTGTGAGTCGGAGAGATTTTCGGTATCCACCTAACCAAACGGGTGTGGTTCGTGACGGAGAAAGCCTTGAGGTTCTTTCCTCTCGTTTCACGAGAAGAAATTCGCGCGGTGCGAGTCTTTTGGCGTAGATGTTGAGGGAAGAGGGGGTATTGTCCTCTGGAGGCGTGATCCGGTGCTGGAGATCGTGACCATAAGGGAGGATTACGGTACTGCTCGGTCTTACTTAGGTGCTAGTGGCTCATTATTCAAGACCACTCGCTTGTGTGTACCTTTCTCTTCATCTCTGGCCCCTTGCTTCTCTCTTTTGCCGTAGCTGCGTTTTGCTGTCCCTTAAGGAGAAAGAATTGATGGGTTTCAAATGCGTTTACCATTTATCATTCGTTTCCTCTTGGGAAATGAAGTTGGAAGGGTGGAGTATGGAAGAAATCGAATCGAATAATTCTGAAGGAAAAAAATATTTAATTTTGCTGAAACGATTTGAGAAAAATCTCTTTCGCTCTAGTGTGAATTATTAATGCATTGTGAATATAAGCTCTCGTTGGGCGTCGTTGCATGAGGATGAGTTTGGAGGAAACGCTTTCTTCTTGCATAGTTTGCATCGACTCCTGGGAAACTGGAACGTTTAACTCGCTTTCCAACTTAGCTTTTGATTATGAGATTATTAGATGAGGGTAATTTATCTGCTAGAGGATAAGTCAGATTGTTTAAACGGTGTTCAAACGAATGCTTCTCATTTTAGCCATGCGCGACAGTCCTTTTACCCTGTTTCCAAATCCAGTTCAACTTCCATAATAACGCTTGGCTCCGTTTTTGACAAGTGTGGTCCATTCTCCAAGTTATTGATTTCAAGTCTGTGTTACTGAGCCGCTGTTGCATCAACTTCAGTTCTGCTACGGGTTTAAAGTGGACCCGAAGCTCGGTTTGTGCGTCCTCGAGTTTATTCCGGTGACAGGTATCCAGTTTTCTGGTCGTTTCCAGGATCAGATGTAGGGTGATGTAGTATTCCTGTTATAATTATGAGATTATCTGTCCAATTTTTAGGTTTACGGCCCAGTGAATTTCAGCTGAGAACAGCTACGAAGAATTTTCTTATAATGCGTCTTTAACTGACTCAGATATAGATCATTAAGTACATGCTTATGGGGTTATCTTCCGTTCCTAGCAGGTGTGTGTCATCATTTTTTCCGATCATTTTGTTTCCTGCTTAAATTAGATTTTCTATTTTTGAAACGTTTCCTTATCGTTTCCATGGTGCTTTTCCTCATCTCCTTCCTTTGATTCTGCTTGTTTTTAGTATTGAATGTCAATGGACGGCTACATATTTTACCAAGTTTCGAGGAATCATTTCTCAATAAACTAAAATTCTCCGTATTAATGATGAAAACGTGGAAGTACTTCCCTAAACCTTTGTTAAAATAATCTTCGATTTCCTCTTCAACAAAACAGAACAGTCTGTCACCTTTCTCGAAGCAGCCCTTAACGGCATTATTATAAAGAAGACATTATTCAATAAACTATAATAGTATAGAAATGTTTGTGCTGAGTATGAAAGAATAGTGTGAATGTGAGTGGATAGAGCTAATGTGGACTCAAAGTTTCCCATTGTACGTTTTATTTTAATCGTGAAAGGGTCGGTGATTTTAGAACTTTTTGAGTATTTTCCTTTTCTCCATTGCAGTAAAGCGAGACATCTTCACTGCCTCTCGACTCGAATTTTATTCTCACCTGAAACACCTTAACTGAGTGTTCCTCGGCCACTTCCGGAAACGGACTATTTCCAGCACAGCGTTGCCGTTTTTTAGTGAGCCCAGACGTCCTTATCTTGTTTAAAAGACTTTTAATTTCTCCTCGGAGAAATATGCGCCGTCTTCCAGGTGAATGTGGCCTGTTTCGCTAACAAGAAAGGAAAGGAAAGATGGTGTTATCGGTTGGGAAAATTCGCACGGCGGCCAATTTAGGAGGAGAAATAGGTAGCGGCGATCTTTTTTTCTGTTCTACGTCGTCGGTACTGCGAAGAAGCTTTCAATCTCCGCATCTGAAATAGCCCATTGTTTAGATCGCTCGGAAATCGTTCGCCTGCATATCTTTCGGGTAGTATGTACAGGCGGGGAAGCGCTCTCCCTCCATAGAGCCCCTCTCTCATATTCTCCTATCTTTTCTCCCATTCATCATAACGGTATAGCAAAGGAAGTGTTCATGTGTATTTGGAAGTAGTCATTGTAGCCTCCCCCTCCTGAATCCCTTGCATACTCCGTCCCGGGCAAATCTCGCGGGATGCCGTACCTCTCCTTTACGCCCCCGTATCTTCTCCCACTCTGTCTCATTCTCTCTCCCCCTATTGATCTCTCTTCTCATGGCCTCACTCCCCCTCGCCACTCCTCTCCTCTAAGCATTTCGCCGGCGTCGCTCCGCGCGCGCGCCACCAGAGAGGACCAATAATAATAAGTGAGGTGATTCTTCTCAACGAGCTTTTTATTCTGTACAAAAACCTCCTTCTGAAAGCAGCGGAAGGTGAGGAATGAGGTTGTGGGAAAGAAATCTAAGTTTTTATTCGTTTTAATTCAGTTTTTGTAATGAAATTACTGCCGGCATGGCGTTATAACCTGGAGCCGGCATGTCCAATCTCTTTTCCGTGTAAGTGTTCCATTTTTTCGTAAAAACATCCTTATGCAGGCCGAATGCACCAACAATCTCAAGTTAAAGACTGTATAAAAATATGGAAACGAGCAATGCGACAAGCTAGAAAAATAAGGATTTAATCGATACAAGAATATTTTTAACGGTCAATTATATAAGCGATTAGAGTAATTACACCTACTTATCCACAGAAACAATAAGTTAAAGTAAAGTTTAAGTTCGAAAATCATTTGCTAAAATTTAGGAAAATAGGCTTGTGATATGTGTGTTGCACAACCTTTATATATACCACAAATATTATATTTAATCGAGAAATGGGTTTAACTTCGATTTTGAGTCAATCCGTCTGCACCTTTATACCGAGGTTAAGCGGGGATAACGCTAAATGGGGGATACCCTTGAAATTAATCGTATGCGTTGCCAATTATTGATACTATCAATTGAAGCTATGGCATTTTTTCTTATTATAAAAAAGGGAATATCGATAACATCTGTGCATTCGGAAGATTTTGTCGTGTCGCTATTTTTCATACTTGTTATTCCATAAAGATTGCCGTTTATATTTTTGTTGGTGATAATATTTACGCAGTAGAACCATTTTTTGAGATGTCCATTTGTTATTTTACGCAAAAAGAAAATAAACGAATTTCAAGTTTATTGTATAATCAGAGAAGGAATTCATAATTTATGTGGGGTGATAAACGGAAGTTCTCTGCAATTGAGCTTCCAAATACAAATCGGTGTATATATCACATACGGTTAAGTTTCCTTATTCTTCTAAAGAATTTTACTTCCTAAAAAGATACTCTTGTATACTCTTTATTCTTTTGGCAGACGTAAAAAGCTTTAGGAAGTTATTTCGTCGTTTGGGTGGGTTGGCGGTGTATGCTTTCATGCGGATAATCCCACTCATAATCTCCGTCTTCTGCGGAATTGTTTTGATTTTCCTCGTGTCTTTCCTCCCAAGAGCGACTCACCGTAAATCACGCGCCTCCGAATGTAATTCAGAAATTGCAGGAGGCGTGCTTTTTCCGCCTTCCTAGAAGAATGTAGCGTGCTTCCTCTCTACGAATTACGTTTCCCAACGAATTTCCGTGGGAAAGCTTTCGTTCAGGTTTTATTTCGGGGATTTGTATTTTTATTTTACGAAAGGGTCGATGGACTGTTTTGAAAATTTTTACTGGATTTCGAAATTTTCAGCGATAACGGAATCGTGGCGTGATAAGCCATTGTTTCTTCCAACATTTACTCGCGTCGCTAATGGTGTTTACTCTTTCCAGTTGCATGTGCCGTTATTCGGCGGGAGAAACCATTTGGTTGCGGATAGATTCTTTGATTATTACTTTAAAGTCTTCATGGGATTTAGTTATATATAAAAATAAAATTAGCTATATTTCATGCTACACAGTGTAGCTTATAGGTAGCTTTAAGTGTGTATTGTGGCCACATCTCGTTTGACCTTGTAATTAACCTTCTTTAAAATTCGATTATGGAATGTATCATTTTTCACGGTCAGGTAGCAGCGGCGGTTGAATTAGTTTTTAATTGCGTTGCACTTCCTTTATTCTACAGTTGTGTGTCCTGTTTGAAGTATGCCATATATATTGTGGTTGGTGGTTTAATCAACTTTATTGTTGACTGAGCCTGGAGGACATTTATAATTTTCGATTTGTGGACTCATAAAAATTGTATCGAATAATATATCGAACATATGGCAATTTAAGTTTTAAACAATATTTTAACAATATCATTTTTAGATTCATAATAGTTGAAGAAAATGTATTGAAGTTTCATGAAATTTATTTAAAAAAGCTTCTAGTATTAAATTCCAGAGTAATTGTAGAATCTTGGGTGCTAAAGCTCCTCTGACCCCTCAAAGGTGCACGAATCAAATGACCAATCCAAATATTGTCCTCGAATACCTTTTACCCATAGAAATTATTCGCATTTCTATGTTTCTGACTTGAAAAAATGCTGACATCCCTCTCTATAAAAATCAGATCTCGATTAAACCAGAATCGTATTAGCGGGGTACTTTACTAATTCTTCGGGGGCAATACCGAGTCGGAACACGCTGATATCTCTCGGGCTATGATAATCGATCGGAAAAACTGTGTCATATTAGGAGAAGGTAAGGTCGAAAAGTAGGACGTAGGCTTTTCGCATGCATGGAGGCGCGCGCACCCCGCCGATGCATCCTTACGTATGTAGCGCGTGCCGTTTCGGCCTACTACACACTCGGGAGCGCTTTATCTACCGCTATCCCATATCTCGGACCTACAAATCACCCGCCGTGCATGAAAATCGGAACGGCTACCATTCTTTCCTTGGATCTCCTTCGGATTCTGGACGTATTGGCCCGATTCCCCTCAGTGGTGCGATTCTAAATAAAAACTCGTCCGCAGAGAAGAAGAAAAAGGAGGGAAAGAAAACATCCTCGGCATCCGGTCTCCATGCAATGCTATCGCTCGAGAAATTTCCCAACTCCTTCACTGCCGGAAACAGAGTAGGGCTCTTCACCACTCTTCGTTTCTTTTTTTCGTAAGGAAGAGGGGCTTTATTATGCGAGCGCTGCTTTATCTCACCCTTTCGTAAATGACAAGAGCGTGCCAAAGTATTTTCTCTCGAAGAGCACGAGGTTGTTTGCTCGTTTTGAAGGAAAAGATGCGTCGGATTATGCGAGGAATGTATCTAAGACTAAAAATGCGTCGGATTATGCGAGGAATGTATCTAAGACTGTGCGGCAACTGTTTAAGCGCATTCGGGATGTCCTGTTTTTGTCTAGTTAGATTCATCTCTTTTTTTGAGGAATGAATTTAGGAGTATGGAAGAAAGGAATGCTCCCAGAATTCATTTGTAATTGCCTGAATTAGAAGAATTCATTTTATTGTAGTTTGAGGTATTTGGTTTGTAAAGCTAGTTCAGCGTTTCCGGGAATTATTAAGCCGAATAAAAATTTAACTCGAATCATATAAGGACAGGGTTTCCCTCATTTTCGTTATTGCTTTTAGGGAAATAATTCGTCGGGATTCCTAATTCCTGTTTTTCATTTAACATTTAGGTTGGACGCTATGATTACGCAAAATAATTACCTCTCTGTTTGATCTGTTTAGCAAAATAATTACCTTTTTCTGACCTCTCTGTTAGCAATGGTTATAAATGAAACAAACTTTCTGTAGCGATTGAAATGCACAGTGCAGATCATTGTGCTCAGTTCTTGGTGTTTTGTAGAGCTACCTCGACAATTTTTACAAACCAAGTAATTTTTATTACTATCCATTAAATAAACTTTACTTCAGAATAAGTGTCTCAGTAAATAATGAAACCTACAGATAGTGATACATGTTATCGTATGTTATCTAAGAAAGCTGTAATCGCTCGATATCTCTGAATAATTTGCCAATTAATTTCAAATTTCTTGTAAAATATTTAACTGTAGAACGTTGATGATTTTGAAAAATTAATTATTAATTATTTTTTCGAAGACTTAAGAGGTAAGACGAAGAGATAAGTAAGTGTCTAAATTTCTAAAATCCCCAAGCCAAATTAGTATTGGCATTTTTCTATAGTATTAGTTCGGAAGGAGTCTTTTATCTTCTCGCTTGTAAAAGGATTTCTCGAGTACCGATTTATATCAGTTCGGCGGGCGACCATTGCGACACATAGATGTGGTAGAAAAACATCCTCTATTGTTTCTCCAGAGACATAAGCTATGTTGCGCAAGGTATACCTTTGAGTTCTTATCACATCTATCCCAATTTGTAGCGCGTGGAATGACAAAGGTCGCTGAAACTCCTCAGAATTTATAACAACTCACAGGTGTCTTCATCGGTAAACTTATGGCCAAAGGTCTAAGAATTTTACTATTTTATTTAAAACACGACAAGAATGGATTTTTCTATTTTACTCTTTTATTGTATTCGATTTATTATTCCATTTAAAAACTATAGCTCAATGGTGAAATAACATTCACGGAGGAGGTCGTCACTTTGTGGAATCTTACCATCGCGAGGATTTGTTGAATAAAAACACAGTTTTGAACAACAAAGATGCATAACTTTTACTTATCAACAATGTATGTTTCCTCGGCGACCATATAGTTTCGGCTAGAATAGTCATCATACGAAACATATATTGTGGATAAATAAAAGTTGTATATCTTTCTTGTTTAAAACTGTTTTTATTCAACAAATCTTCGCAATAGTCAAATAGGTTGAATCTCGAGGGGACAGTTGTACATTTTCGTTCTCAAATTTGTTCAGTGTTCATGTATTTTATATTGTATTGTAAAGGGAATGTTTGGTCACGTAAGACCTTGAGAACGGTAATGCTTCCATTTTTAGATTGTAGGTAATTAATAAAATATTTCCAATTTATGTTTAATCAGTGATATTCAGTGTTTCGGAGCCAATAGTCAGTCACTGTGATGCATTGTGTCAATCTCACTCGAATAGTCTCTCGGAATTTGCTACGTTTTTGTTGTAAAGTTGATGTACCCAATCGACTGGTGCCTCGCTTCTAAGTCTGTATCTGAACGTAGTAGATGATTTATTTTGAATAATCATCATATAGTTTCAGAATTACCTCATCTAGATATTCTTAATAAGTTCATGGTTTGGTCTGGTCTAGTAGCTACTTTAAATTGGAGACTAAACCTAGAAACGATCTTATCAAACCAAACCACGTCTCGCATGATGGCCTTATTTGATAGTCTCCAGAATTGTTCGAGAGGTCTAGTTCGTTTGAGAGTAGAACCTTCCGACGTCACCCATCCATTCGAAGAGGGTCTCATTTCGGCCGAAAGAAGCGGTTAGCTTCCTCATTAGGCTACGTCCTTCCCTCAAGTCCTTTTTGCCAAGGCACTTCTTCCCTGCATAGGAAAACTCCTTGCGTTCCCCCTCACGATTCTTTGACAGGCACGGATTTGAATCCTTGGGGGAGTGGGTGAAGAAAGAAGGAAGATTTTCATGATGGCCGCTTTTCCTTTGTTCTACCTCTCATTCCTCATATCCTCCCTCCTCAGCCTCCCTCGGGTGGTGCGTTGGATACAGGGAGCATCATGGGATCACCCAGCTCAATGGTTCTCCACGGTGCTTTTGTTTCACGATGATTCCCCGGTCTCTCTAGCGCCGAAATTACGGCCCGGGGGGTCGAGGGGGGGGTCATATTATGCACAAGCGTAGCGTTTTAGTCCTGAGACGCGTGTTTCCTTGCTGAAAGGCTGTGGAACAACCTTTGCCCCCGCTCTTCTCGGAGGGTCATGCGCCCCAGTTTATTCTTTGGATGATGACCGTCTACGTCCGCGCTTTCGTTACATTGGAATGATTTATGCACTAATTAACTATCGATACAACGTTCGTAGTTCATAATTTTTCTTTGTTCATCCGTATGCGTAGGATAGTAAAGATAGAGGAAAATCATGAAGCACCCCTAGCACTGTTTTGCAGAGGGGAGAAAGTGATTGTCCAACGGAAACGATTTCAAGATCGGAACAAGTGGTGCTCGCAAAATAAGGTCGACCGGAGTTTAAGGTTTTATCCTTCCTTCGTCCAGGACGCTAAACAGAATCGTGATGACTTTGTCTACATACAGAGCGATGTCGACTTTGTTTACTTACCTGAAGTACAGAGGCACTGGTCGTGAGATCTATTGTCCTTTTTAAGAATCTCCTGTGCCAATTTGACGTCGCCCTCCGTTACGTTTCGCCCCCTCAAGGATGCGCATACGCGGGAATATTTCGCGGTTATCTCATCTGAGTATACATGCATACTTCCTTCAATGATGAGGAATAAGGCATTTTTAAATCCAGAACTCTAAATCAGGCGTTCCGCTATTTTTAGTGTCGCAAGCATTTGAGATTTAAGTTCATAACCAGAACATCATATTCTAAGGCTAAATAACAATTTCGTCGTTTTCGAGATAGCCAAATCTTTATGATGCTCGGTAAGAGATGAATATGCACGGTCAAATTGTATAAATTTTCATGCTTCAGAATTAGGGTTCGTTTAAAAGTTTTCAGATAGTGAAATTATTGGTAGTTTGTTCGAGAGTCATTCGTATTTTAGGTAATTATTTGAATCAATGAATTATAGCGTAAATAGTTATGGAAATCTTATCTTTTGATTTGTAAATTCCATGATAGCAAGTGGACGAATTTCGGAATTTTTGTTTCCACTCAACCCGTATTATTATGCTACATTATCAGGCTTTAGTGATATAATTTTTGAAGAAAATAGGCCAATTTCTGTGGAAAAGGGTATTATTTTAATAAAATATTTGTTTATGAATTACCAATCATTATTTTTTAAGAATCGGTGAAAAACTTACCCGTGGCTTCTTTGTATGTACGTACGAGATTGATGGATTTCTTGTCCTGTATCACAGACAATAGATAAAGACCTCCTCATTAGAAGCAGTTTCCTTTCACCGAGAATCTCCTTGCACAATTTTCGTTAACTTAAAAACTCTTATTTTGTAATAGATGTTAGTTTTCAGCTATTGGTTTCACTGCCTTTTTTCCAATTCTTCTGTTATTGCCTTCTTACTGTCTACATTCCAGGGTCACAATCCCATCCGAATGTTGTTAGCGAAAATGAAATTCCGAGGCCGCGGATTTAGAATTCATCCGCTTGGAATCCACATTCATTCCTTTTATCTTTCCGAAATTAATTATCTCTAATGTCGCTGGTATTGCGGTGTAATTTGTCGAAATTAACTCTGGAATCCGATAGGAATAGTTGGAAATCTCCCCTTATCTAATCGGTTTCTCTTGCTGTGACGTTCGTCCGGTCGAACAGTTGGGAAGTGTCATTCATGAAATAAGAAGAGGAAACAGATTTTGAATTCCCAATTTAGTTTGCTTTGTTGCAGGAATGTATCTTTTAAATCAATCCCCTAGTTAATTTACGTCAAAGAGGAGAACATTCCTCGTCAACACTCCGCATGTTCAGCTAATTAAGTCTGCGGTAGTTTTCCTTCGGAATTTTTCTTTTGCGTGGTATTTTGAATAATATTTGGTTTTCAACGTAAGGTGTCTTCTTACTTGTGTTTTCATATTGTTACCTTACGAAATTAGTTACCCCTAATTGGTACGATTTATCTAGAAATTATGCAGATCATGAAGTAAATTAAAAAGCAGATTTTGCTAGAAAATATAATTCAATGTATATCGAAGAAATTTATTTATGGGGCAAAGCTATCCAATCTTCATAATTCGACATTAAATGAATATCTTTATTTAATATGACCCTAATGTGAAACATCTGTACCTCTCCAGTCGTATGAGCATCTTCGTCATCGATACTGAAACTCTGTCCCAGTCTGAAAATAACAGTAAATGAATTTAATTTCACCGTGGTAATAATTTCAGCAGAGTAAATTATTTTGTAATTCATATAAGTAAACTTATGAGTTAGATTGAAGTTTAACCGACCATTATTTTGCATTGGTGACAGTGTATTATTTTGCTGTAACATAAATTCAAAAATTTCACCCTTTGTTACTTTGTTTTCGGGGGTGTTTCTGAATCATTTTGATTTTGGAATATCGGTGGGTTTTCGGATTGGAAATCTGATCCAGTCGGACGTAGGATCAATAATATCGCTGAAAGTATCCCTTGTATTCTAACTAGAAGCCAAAATAGTTGATAGGTCACACATCATGATCACGTTTCCGTTGGGAGAGTGTGGGAATTGTTATCTCTGGTGACGTGTCAACATCGACAGGTGAGTGGACGTGGCGTGTAGGCTCAAGTTGCTTGATTTACGGATGTGCTGTGGGTGTAGGCGTAGAAAAATTGCCTCGTGTGTCCACTGTTCCTAATTTGCGTGGTTGGGCGAATGGTCACCCGACTTCGCGAATCCGACTCGCTTAGCTCGATCGCGCGGAAGCCGACGGTGTGCTTTGTTTACGTTAGCACTTATTTGCATGCCCACCGTGGGAAAAGTATGTACAATATTCAGCATTTGATGCAGTACGAACGGTAATTATTAGGGCAATGGAGAAGAATGCTCGGAAAGAATCGAGGGAAATCGATACGTCGGCTCTCTCGTTTGTTTCCAAGTTTTTCAGGCAATGTTTTTTTTACCGGCAATACAGTTCCCGGACGTATTCACTCGATCGGATGGGAGTAATTTGAATGATTGATCGATTGGCGCAAAATGGCCGAAATTTTTAATGCGCTTTTTTCTAGGAATATTTTTTTTTTGGCAATCTTTCATCTCTCCTTAGTTGTGTAAGATAATTGCCATGATATCGTCGAATAATGGCTGATTATAAAGCGAAAATAAGATTCAACTCCTTTAGTCGTAACTGTAAACCGGTGTGGTGGCGGAAAAATTAAATTTTTCTACTACTCCACTGCACAGTTACTGCTAAAAGAGTTTGATCTTATTCTTTCTCCTTATCTGGATTCATAGATTAAATTCTTGAATGCTCTTGGTGTTTTAGGAAGTTATACATGATGTTTAATACATTTTGTGTTGGGTTCAATTGAGTGCCTGGATCTTTGGTAAAGAAGTCATTAAAACGGAATATTCGCAAATTTCACCATTCTTTGCTAAGGATATTTAGTCATTTATTTTCATAGCTGGTATACAGAGTGCAAAATTTAGCTTTAGTGTTAAAGTAATGCTGCGTTAACGGACGCAGCTTCGGTTTAATACTGTCAACATTTTTTGTGAGAGATATGTCACTTTCTTTCGGAAACGTTGAATAAATAATTAATTTCTGTTTGTCACAACTGCCCATTCGACCTTTATGAAACTTATTACTCCGTACCTTACAATTACATGTATTTAATATCATCCGACGCATTCCATGAATATTTATAACGTAAATAATATTAATTAGTTAATTAACTGAGTATTTGTGCGCATTTACCTCTAACGTCATTTCGCACTTTAAGATTCCCAACTGGTATCCGCGGGTTAAAACCGCTACCTGCTTTTCCATCCAGATTCTCACATTATACTTCTAATAGGATTCATTCTTCATAGACATATCGATCTTGTCTTAACATTCTACACATTGCTAACCATTAGCATGGGTACTCGGAAAACCTCCCCTGATCCTTTGAACGCCTTTACACGTATTACACGTTACCCTTGCTGCTGCTTTTTTACACCGCCTTCATCGAGTGGTTGATGAAATACGATGCGGCGGAAGAAACAGAAAAGGCTTGCCTCATCCCGAAAGAATCGAAGGGTTATTTCACTCGGGGTCCTTTCTTTCACGCGGTGATTTTGTTTCGTTGACACGCACCGAAAAATCCAGCTGACATCGACTTCGTTTGTTGGTGGTCTACTTGGCCCGTTGAGGTTTTGGGACGTCGCATCGGTCTTTGTATATGTTCCATTCAAGTTTGTGACACGAGTCGTTGTATGTACTCAATTTTGGAAGGGTTCACATACTATGGATGGGTTGCCAGCGTAGGTTATCTACTTGCATATTGCTGCGCACTACCATATGGCATTACGTTTAATTGACTTTGTCTCGGTTTGTTCTAAATCACCCCTTCCACAATTGCTGTCTCCTCTTTACTGGGTATCTTAGCGCCTTATACTTTCGCAACACTAAATCTCCACATTTTAGATATCGTTTCGGTAGCGTTTGTTTCGGAAGCCGTAGGAAAAGTTACAGTATCTAGCTTCTGGAACCTTCTGACGAAAACAGTCCCTAAAATAGCTTAGGAATGTCTTTGCCGATTTCATGCGTGGGTGGGAAAGGTGGAGTTTAGTGAAGAGGTTAGAGAGAGTAGAAGGGACATCCTTTCACTTTGTGTATTCACTTTAGGAATCGATTTCACGTGAACCAAGCAGAGCAGATAATCGAATTACCACCCGTGACCCCATTCCTTGCCACCTCAGTGTAACAATGTAGGCGGAAATTCTTTTAACTTTGTCGGTGTCGTGATGAAAAGTCCACGGTCCCCGTGAGCAATGATGCTTAAATGAAAAACTCTGGACTTTCCCAAAAGAGTCTTGCGATAGACAATGGCGATTGGTGACTCGTTAGGGGAATTGACTTGTATTTGGTTTGAATGGCAATTTTTCAAGGTTTCTGAAATCCTTTTCGTACCAAGTCATCCTGAGATAATATTTCACAATATTTTGACTGCATGTCATATCGCCTGATATACTTAGATTTGAGCTCTTTTCTGCGAGTTAAAGGTTTCGATTCTAATTCTTTAACTGTCTTGCATACCATGTAATTTCAGTACAAAACTGTTGTTTATTACCTAAATTCACACGTTTTTATTTATTCGGGCAGTTTTCTGATGATTTGAACGGTTTCTAAGTCAAATTTTATTCTGAAAAGCTCTTAGTTACTGTTGGAACTCATCTTAAATATTAATCTTAAATTCTCTTTGTTACATTTGATATTGTTAAGTGGCGTCATATTGTGACCCAATCTGGAATACTAAAAAAATTATGTTTTAGCCTCTCGGAATATTAATACATATTTCCAAATTATCGACCAAGGTATTCCCTCATCTGATATATTATTGTTTGCATGTTTGCTTCAGTAATCTTAGGCTTAGCGCGTATGCTTAAAATACCAAGCTCGTATCTCAATTCAGACAGGAATGTCCATATGATCCTAAGATTAAATCTGAGAAAGAACCGATTGATTTTTTTTAACATCAGTAAACATATTATTATTTAAAAATACTAACTTCTTTGGTATGTAAAGACATTAAGAAGGAGGCAGAAAAGGCTCCTTAGGTCGTATCCTTGGCCAGTATAACTAAGGGAAAGGATTGTGAATAAATTAGGCTAGCCCCGAAATTAAATAGTATGAACGTTATGTACTTTTGTGCATAGGAATGTATAAAAAGACTACGCATTTTCATACTCAAACAACAAAATTATATTTATCGCTCGAATTCCGAATCAGCGAACTCATTTTAGGCGATTACCAAGCTTCGTCAGTTGCTTAAATATTACGTAAGACTCCAAGAGCAGATTTTATTATCTAATTCGAAAGGAGCTCCTATTTATTTTTTGGAATAGCTATAAACTTTGTAAATACGCACTCGTGTGAGACGTCTGTGTTATGCTCTACCGAAGATAAAGTTATGGGAGTCCTGCGGTTCGAAAATCTAGCTCAGGCTTCGAGATTGCTTCCGGGCTGTTTCCATCCCACTGATTGTAAGGCGAGGCGGTTCTTTGAGATGCTACTCGTATCCAACCACCCAAAGTTTCCAGAACTCATTGCTCTGACTTCAGACGTATTTCATTTAGAACTTAGTTGAGTTATTGCGCGCGGTATAATTTCCATTATGGATTCCCTATGATCAGAACTATTTCGGCGTGCACGGGTTCCTCACCTTATGCACATCTTTCTCCTCTGAAGTCGAGGAAAGAATGAGAGTACGTTTTAAGGCTTCCTTTCTGAAAGCATTGTGTTTGAAATTAGCTTTCGTGGTGGAACCGTCTTTATTTCCACTTGGAAAATTATAATATAATTTAATCATTATTTATTTAATGATAAATGTTTACAGTAAAAGTATTATTTAAATATTACGTATGAATTACTGATGAATATCGGAATATTACGATTCAGAAACACGGTAGGAGCGACTATAATGCTACGACTATGCTTATGTAATTTTGGGCAGATGAAGGAGTTCATTTCTTAATATTAAGAAATTAACTCTCTATTTAGAGAGATGGAGGATGTTCAAGGAATTACACACGTAATACATGTGAACGTAATCAT
>KZ308742.1:32721-165084 GCA_000376725.2 Ladona fulva
TGAACGAGTGCTTTTCTATGTTTGTTATCAGATGCAATAGAATTTTTTTATTAAAATATTACTGACTTTTTTCATTACATCGGACCTTCTACTACATATTTCTAAAGTATGAGGTTCGTATGTTTAGTTTTACCACGAAAATGTTCTACAATATGATAGACTGTAAATTTAGGACACCAGTCCGCATTTTGTTTAATAAATAAAAATTTAAACAAATAACAAGGTAAGAAACCTCATAGTTGTTTAGCTAAAGGTCCGTTCTTGAAGAACTGCTAATGATTTGGCTAATAAACGGCAAATAAATATTTATAAAGGAATTAAAAGTTCTAGGGGTCAAATGACCCCTTCCCGTCCTTCTAGGTAGGGCGAAACTCCCGTCCTCCTAGTGTTAAATAGACATTATTCCCTGAGATAATAAGGGAGCCCTTATTAATTACAGAATAAAAGGATTACTTTTGTGTCAACATATCACATAAAAATGTAATTAGACTAAAATAATGTGAATGGATTTTCTTATAGGATATAACATTAAATTTCCTCAACTTAAATCAACCAATTGGATTTTGACAAAATGAGTGATTTTAGGTGTAAGTAATCATAGTTCTAGGATTAAAAAAATTCGTACAGAATAAAAAAACATCACTGGTTGAAACAAATAGGAAAAATCCTCTAAACGCGAAAAATGACGACATGGATCCATTTTCGCGATTTCAACATTTGATGAACCTCTGACAGACTCTAACGCGGTTTTCTTCCTTCACTATTTTACTTTTCCTTTACTCCATAAATACGGCATGAACCGGAATGTGACGCGAATTTTGATCAATACCGAACAGATGTAAAAACGAGAACCTATTCCTGCCACGAAAAGAAAGGAGCGCAGTCTAGACAAACTGCTTGGCGAACCCAAACCCGCAAAGTGAATCCCCGATCATTCCAACCGTACAAAAATATCATTTTGAGTAATAGCCTTCATATTTCTGAGAATCGTATCCAGGGGGGCAATAACCACTCATTTCTGCCCCTCCTCCCTCCTGCCCATTTAGAACATTCTCCGGCGAAGGTCAGAGCCCAACGAGTCTTCCCCAGCAGCGACGTTCAATGAGACCGCCAAACCCCTTCTTCTCACTTTCCACATCATTTATTCCCACCAAGAGTCAACCACCTTCCATCCCTTTTCGGATAAGGTACCACTCTGACGCCACTCTCCAACAGGCCTCCTCCGCAGCTTTTCTCATCCAACCCTCGAAGCGTCGTGATTGGGTCATTAAGAGATGTGGAGGGATGAACGCCCGTTTTGGTATCGAGTGAAAGGTCGGAGGGATTCAGGGACGAATGCGGCGGAGCGATTGTGTTGAAATGAACGTCTCGATGGAAGACAATGTCTTAATTGAGGGAAGGGTAGCGCGGTCGCCTTAGGTATAACCAAATTCTAAGCGCGTTACCACTAACCACGGTATACGTCGTGAGATTAACGCATAATCGTTATGATTATTGCAAAGTAATAAACATGACCACGGAAAAATTACGAGTAACGATTTTAAAATTTTTTCATCGTAGTGCCTTGGTAATTTGCTTATCAGGAACGGGCAGTTTTACAATTAGGCGCAATTGCGCTGGCTGAGAACCTCATCTACATGGGGGCCTCAATAAGACCGAGCCTATAATCTCTCAGTAACGTACCACAAATTACTCTTGTTTTCCGCTCCAAGAAAGAATTTAAAGTTTATTTAAGTCAACAAATTATATGTAATATAATATCCCCGTGGTGCACTAAACTATGTCCCTAAAAAGTATATGCATATGTTTTTTTAAAGTTATAGAAATGTAAAGCATTATAATTCAAAACTTGTTTATTGAATGAATGAATAAATTAACTCTTTCTTAAGGCGAGATTTATTCTTCTTGCTGTAGTGAAGCGACTGAGATTTCTATGAGATATATTTTTGTTCGTTTACGGAAATGATTGAATTCTTCCCTTGATTCCTAGTGGGGGCCTCACTTTCCATTAAAATTTAAGAATTATACATAAAGAGGCATTTGCTCTATACCTACGGTGAACAGACTTCAGGTTAGCGAGAGCGGGACATTATGGTGTTCCCTGGGGTATAGGTAACTAGAAGAACTTGCTCATTGAATTGTGAATTCAGGTAAGACATTTGAATTACAAGTACAGAGAGAACAACTTCAGAACCAAAACCATTGAGAGCCATGAAATATTAAAACACTGTTACATTCTACGTACAATGTAAATAGTTCCTAGGCATCAATTAATGCTTAAAGAAACCCTCATCGTTAGATGTTGGTGAGTAAAAAAAAGAAACCGTATATTAAAGGATCAATGGGAGGAGCGGGACAGACAGTTCAAAAGAGAGACGGTCCCGCATGAATCGGGACGTCTCCTATCTATGCCTCATCATCAAGTATACCACATCAGTGACTACTTATACCGTTACTATATAAGTAATTTCTCTTGCAAGAAACAACTTCAAAAATGAAAATGTTATTCCTTGAAAATAAGTTCAGTATGTATCGTATTTACGCGCTTAGGAAGAAATAATCCACTGAATTGAAACTAGTAAGATAATGCAACTCATGCGTTGTAGTCATATACTCGACAATCGGAATAACTTTGGGAACATAAAATAATACAAAATCCAGAATAACGTTAAGTTTATCATAACGACTTCCAATTTCATGTCAATGACAACCTATCAGGAAAACATAATGTTACTATTTGGAGTCTTAGTAATATTCCAATGAGCGCCATTTATATTTAATAATGGAGTAAAATTAGCAAATTCAGAAACTAATAAAAGATACCAACAGTAATGACTAGAACTATCTTTGCAAAACGGGCAAGTAATGATAATAAATAAATAAAAAATAATTCAGAAATGTTACACCAATGATAAATGTGGAAAAGAGATACAACAGAAGATAAAGACCTTAGATAACGCTTACAAATCAAACGTTGCGAGATCCATAAACAATCGCAATGTTTTCGAGAATTTTCCTTAAAACGTCTCCTTAACGAATGTTACACATATACCACTTCAATTATAATCGACATAATCTATTTTATTCACGATAGTTCACAATAAACTATAAACGTCCGTGATATCATGCGGCAACTTTAAAGGAAGTCAGCTGCAAATTAATCGTTGTATGCAGACGCCGCTACCTGGCCGTGAGGTTTGTTTGTCGCCGAATTGCAGCACTGTGCTCAAAAACAGGAAGCTGCTCGAGACAGGAAATGCATTTTTCATAACTGCATTCTCTTGACGAGCATCAAGTCTCACATCGAGAGGCGCAAGTTAACATCGCGTCTGTAAACAGCATCCTCTTTAATAGCTGAATTAACGGCTATCACCTCTTTTAAATCCATTTCTCCTCGTTAAGAAACAAACAAGAGCTAACCTTCGTAATGCATGGAAATTACCGAATGACTTGATATGCGTAAATCTTATAAAAGAATAGTTAAAATATTTGTTCGCGTCGATGTGACAGCATAAATTCCTTTAATTATTCTTGAATTAGTTAGAGATTGTGACTCAAACGTTTGTGTTCTTGAGCGGGTATATTAAACAATTGGTCCTGTTAACAACGATAACAGAAAACTGTAGTAGAAATATTCGGGAAAGAATGGAAGAAAGTGACTCATGGTGACGGCTTCGATGAAATAGGGGTTAGCGTACTGGCATAGTAACACAGAGGTCCTGGGATCGAATCTTGTTCAAGGGAATGGTTGTTCGTGTTGAGTAAATTTGAAGTATATTATATCGTATTCTTTCAATTAATTGTACGAGAGATCGTGTAAGACAAAACTTATCGCAAAATAAGGACAACAATAATTATTATTATCCTAATTAAATCAGTAAACGTAATAATAATGACAATAATTATATATAACAATAATTATTATTGCTCCTCGCGCCGATTGCTTCTTTTGTTTCCGTCATTAAACAGAGTTATGCAGCTTTAGAAATTAACAATGTGAATAATATTCGATGGTCAATACTACAGGTCGATCAAATTAATATTTTCCTTTTAATATTACGAAGTGATTTAAGATGAGAGATGTTGCATCCCTCCCATCCATACAAGAATACCTAAGGAGTTCTGACTGCTCCATTTCCTGCTGGAAATCAACTGACAGTACGGCTGAATTACAATAGGTTTCCTATCTCATTACTTGACTACGTATTAAAACGATTTTAGATTAGATTAAAAGTATAAGTCAGAGAACCTTAATTATCATCGTAAATAAATTCAGCTCATTTACTGATTAACTTATTTTGACAATATTATTATATTATTATTAGCTTATCTTTTGGTTAATTAAATTTAAGACAAAATTTGCTTTTTCTCAGTTCAGCTATCTCTTTTTTAATATAAAATCGTACGCGACTTTCACAGAAGAATTAGAACATCGCCGTATTCAATACTAATGACAATAACAAAATTTGGCAAGACATTTATGAGCTAAACATTTGACTATTCCGACCATTCCATCACCAAATGTTCTTAATACAGTCATAACTAACTTCGAGCAGCTCACGTTCACAACGCGCTTGCATCTAGCACCCTCACCCATCACTTAATTAATGACCAAATTATGCTTTTAAAAAGCCATTTCTCTTCATAAGCAAATAAACAGAATCTGAGACGACGAACAGTTTTCCAACGCTATTAAAACTGCTAATTAATTGCCGAAGACACGCCTGCCATTCAGTAAAACGCTCGGAAGAACATAATTTTTAATTATACTTCACCTCTACCATATTTAGGGGCTTTCTCACGTTATGAAGTTCGACTATTGCTGCACGAAATATATACCAAACCATTTATCACTTCGTACAAGTGTAGCCTCGGGAATAAAAAAACGACAGCTTAAACTCCGAGGAACCTGAGCAACTATAGCAAGCAATTATTATCCGTCGTAATACTCTTTAACGGTCTCGATCGATCAACGAGTCCATCCTCCATCGGCTCCTTTTATAGCTCCCTCCTAAACCGTTCAGATATAATACGAAAATCTCTGCAATCAGAGGGAATTAAATGGAAATCCTTCGAAAAATGTTACCTCGTGAATTGTTTTTGCCTTATCTCTGTCGTGTTCGTAGACTTCCTTTGGCGGAAATTTACTCTAAAAATTACTTGTTTTGTTTCTTTCAAAAAAATTAATTTGTTTTTGGAGTTTCAACTTCGTTAAAAGTCAAAAGAATTTCGTAGAGTTGGTCTAAAATTTTCCTTAGAAACCAAAGATGGTTCAAAGGGCGTGGACTTATGTCTCTCGGAATTCTAAGTGAAGTAAGATGATTTTTCCGCGTTTCTCCTGAGGGATTTTTATTTTGACTTCTCAGATTTCCACTAATGAAGACTTGTGAAGAAATAGACTTTATTAGTCCTAGAAAATACGACAAAATGAATATAAATTGATTTTTCTTGTTGCATCGCAATTTTATCGAGATCGAGATTTCAGTGAATCGTCGAAAATACAAGCAAATAATATTTAAAATAAGTCCCTTACATAAAAGGACTTATCAATATCTAATTTCTTTAAACAATTACGAAAACTACAAGAAATATTTAATCGACACCTATAACAGCATCTACCTATAAAATGTATGTGAACCATAGGAAATTATTCCAAATTCATTTATTCACATCAAACTGAAAAGATGAAATTTCAGATATATATTTTTGGTGTTAAATTCCATTTCAAATGAAATTTCTTTCCACCTCTTGCCATTCCAATCAATCCTTAAGGGATACTTATTAGCATAGGATTTTCCCTCGCCGAGGACATTAAATTCTGCCTATATTCCCTCAACCGTGAGATTATTATTAAACATTGAATTCCTGTATATATTGATACTTCGTTATTTCTCTTGATATTTTTTCACCCTAAATTGGCGACATCGCGCTCAGCGAAAATTAATTCATTTAAACAAATAGATTTAAAAACTTTATCATCACGAATGTAAACATGGTGGGATTCATAATATATTAATTTGTAACAAGAAATCGCACTAAGCTTAAATTATTTATGTGAAAATAAAATGGTTTCAGTGTGAACTTGAACCACATGATAATGAATTCAGTGTGAACTTGAACCTCATGATGATTCATCTTACGATGAAAGTATGCCAACCCAGGAATGTTTTTCGGATCGTAAGAAGAAATCCTAAGTCTCATCAAACCGCTCCATTTTATGCATAATTTTGAAATTCAACCCTTCGGCGACGAGAAAATCGATTTAAAAATCTCTCGGGTATTTCCTCTGACTTGCGGTCTTGGCTTATTCTCACGGTCCAGCGCGGCCCAGTTTGAGCAAAAAGGTTTGGGTTTATTGGGTTAGAAAATCTGTCTTCACCTTGCTCCGAACCCGGAACCGATGTCTCTCAGGTCAGCACTCCACTCCCCCGTCACTTGTTTTTCTTATCGATTACGGTGGCCGCTCCGTTACGGAGTGTTTGCAGCGCACCCTGGTGTTTGCCTTCTCGCACCGACGAATTTGAATATAAATCGCTCATCGGACGCCCGTCTGTTTGCCCACTCTCGGGCGAGACAAATCACTGATGGGCGGAGGCAAATACAAATCGTAATCCTTTTTCCCACACCTCGGTGCGTGAGAGGCGATCGAAAAAAAAGTCAAACACGCTGACCGCGAGGGACGAATCACCTCCCCACACGAGTACGCTGCTTGCGAAGGCACTCCACGCACCTCGGCATCCATGTCTCCCCTTCGTTTTTATACAAGCGCGTATTTTCTTGGTCCCGCACCTCAATCACCTCTTTCATATCGACGTGGAATCCTCAACGAATACGCCATCCGATGAGCTTTTCCTTTTTTCGACACTCGAGTGAGTAAACGGATAACGTTCCTTGGAAGGAATATTTGAGATGTTTACGCCAACAACGTAATCCCAAAGAGTAAGAATATACTAAAGTACCCGTGCTTTTATCACCATAAATCTATTTATGTGCAATAGCACATGATAGTGCTTGTCGTCTGCACCGTCGTAGTGTCTTAGTGTGTCGTCGGAGGTAAAGCCAACTTCCCTCACCGGGAAAGTTTTAATGTAATGAAATACTCCGTAGTTATTTTTTTCGAACGGTTAAAATTGCGCCAGAACCACCTGTACAAAATTAGTGAATATAAATGCAGTCGATTCAGTTGAGTATCTCGTAATCACTCTTACAAATAACTTAAACTGGAATATACATACCCGAAAAATCTGCGGTAAATCAACTAAAAAGCTAAGCTTTATTAAGAGCATTGAAGGTAGATGCGATGAAAAAGGTTAGAAAACGATGTTATTTCCCCTTAGTCAGGCCCCATCTGAAATACGTGGCGAGTGTATGGAATACAGCGGACGAAGTATGCACTCGCGAACTTGAGAAAGTGCAGCACAAGGGACGTGATATGTGAAAATTGCTACGAAAGAAACGCAGGCGTTATGAAATGCTCCAAGACGCAGGTTTGGAATCCTTGAAAGAAATTAAATTAGAAGCTAGCTGCGATTCCTTGATAAATTTAGAGAAAGTACATTTGAAGAGGTAATCGGCATTATGCGACCCCCCTGCTCCTTCGGCCGATCCGACAATGAGCGTAAAATAAGAGAAATAGATGCGAGGACAAGTCATTTTAGGGACCCATTATTTCCGCAAACGATACGCGAAAGCAATAAGCTAAAGAGGTAACTCAAACGCTTGGTGTTTACATCCCCTGCATCACGCTGAAAGGCAGCTTTCAGAGTATTTATGTAGATGTAGAAAGTCAAATTATATCCAAGGAAATCCCGGTTTTACTCTTCTATTAAGTTTAATTCCCTTCCGAGCATCCCTTTTACTTCCGTAGAAGCAGAACGAGCATTCTCCTTTTCATTACCAATATACACTCATCCCTAAGTAAAATTAGTGCCAACACAATATGCTTTTTGAAGGGTTATTATAGTGAGCTAAAACAATACAGTGATTTTAAGAGTGTAGCCTTACTTGGTGATTTAGTGACATGAGTTACAATCTTACATTTCTAACCTCTATTACGTTTTCCTCAACTTTTTAATTTTATTATTTAGTTCATCCTCAATGATATTATATGAGTGATCATCAGTGATATGAGAAATTTAAACAAGAAATTAATCTTTCTAGTTAGAAATCATCAATAATTTTGAAAATGAGAAGAATACAATTATATTATTATAGATTATGCATAATTATATTATTATTGTATTACTTCACCGTCAATTTGACTAAAGATTATAATCCCGGAAAATTCTCGTAACCCCGGGAGCGACAATTTTTTAAATCCCAAAATGATTGTTAAAAGTTCAAAAGGATTGCTAAAATCCGGGAGATGACAAGCCATAGCACGTGACAATCGTGCGAAATCGATGACTAAAAACAATTTATGAATATTTTATACGTCTGGTAATATTTGAATTGCTCTCCTTTTCTTAACGATTAGGTTCGAGTGCTTTAAATGTTTAAATTTAATTTGAAGATTCTTTAATACGTAGAGTTAACTGTATTTTATATATACGAAATTATAATCTTATAAATTATAACATTATGCAACATAATTTTCTAGAATTTATAGCTTTTCCTAATTTCTATTCTGTTAGGACGTGAAAGTTAAATGTAATAGCTGACAAGGAATCACAACACAGAGAACAGCTGCTAGTTAAATAAAAGAACAATCTGTACGTGGAAAACCTCCCGTGAAGTTCTTTCCAAATTCTTTACAGCCTGAAACGTCATTAATTTAATTAAAGACTATTTTGGAAGTTATTTTGGAACTGTGTGCACTAAACTGCGAGAGTTGTATAATTGATGACAGTAGAAAAAAATAACTCCTCAACTTTAATTAAAGCGTGCAATACAGTTTTCAGCACATCCCGTCATCGCAATCCGAAACATTTGAAAATTCGCCAATCTAGTAATCAATTTTGATTCTACGGTTACGAACGTACAACTAGAAATCTGCGATTCACTTTGGGACATGGTCGATACCCCAACATGAATATTATACCAGAATAGTCCGGCTTAATTAGTACATAAAATCCACTCTTGGCTTATAGTTGATTATTCGCATATCAGCAGGAATTTCGAAAAATCTGCATATATTAACTAACTCTTTAATTTTTGATTTTCAATCGAGATATTAATATTGGGAGGGCTCGCAAGGCATCAGTGGAACACAGCATCAAAAAACTCCTTAGATATCCAGGAAAGTCCTTGTCAGTGGGCATATATTTTTTTGTTTCCTCTCTTCTAAGAATCGTTCGTCCCTCACATCAATGGATGTCTGTCGGCTCCTCTTTGGCCAATTCCGAAAGGTGTATCCGGAATTCGATTATCAGCCTCCGACCGTATCCTGACTGGTACTTTTTTATACGTCCCCCATTTTATATAATGTGCGTAGGCGTTTTCTGCATGTAAAAGTAGATTCATCTCTGCAAAGGTATCTTCTGTGATCGCTGCCTACTTATTCAAGCTGCGTTTATGAAGGCTCGATCCGGAATATTAAGCAAAAATTATTTCCTTCTCATGTATGTATCTTTGACATAAATTTACGACTGATATGTCTGAAACAGGTATGTAAGTTGACAGACCTTTTGTCGCTAAAAGGGGATGAAAATTTGCTGTTTTTATTACTTGAAATGGGATTACCTTATGCAAGGAAAATATTTTAAAATTACAAGAAAACTATAAATATACCAACTATGCGTAACATCGGGGCAAAAATCCTCATTTACGATCGAATATTCAGTAGAAGAAAACGTATTCAGGGGCTTAATAATTATTTCAGCAAGTAAAACATTAGGGTTTCTTCTTCCTTACGCTCCGAATTAAAATAAAAATTAGCTCCTTATATAGTTATGGATCTATCCCATTAAAAAATTAATCAATACATGTGGCTTTACTCTTTATAGAAACCTATGAAAGGACGATTTTCTATGACTGACACTAATTAGAAGAATACGGAAAATAACAACACTAAACGGCTCTCAGTACCAAACCTGGGGACAAAATTATTTTTACAGATCTTTCGTTGACAGAGAAAGCATGGATTAATATTTTTCATATGTACAGTTGAAGTTCCTGCAATTAACGTACATAATAATGGCTTTCAGCGTAAATCACGCATCTGACCAACTGAAAGTAAAATATACAAGAACTAATATTCTGCCTATAAAATAAACGGGCAGTTAAAAAATACCGGAAAAAACTTCTTTATGCCATTGCAATTCAGAAATTATCATCTACGGTGAAATCTCGGACTCGGAGGCAGAGTGGTTAGCGTTCTTCCAACCCAAAAGTCCCGGGTTCGAGTCCCGGCTAATCGCCATTACCCGGTTAAGGAATGATTTTATGTGTATGGCAATAAGAATAATTATTAAAATTTGTGTAATTTGGATTAGCTTTCTCCATCCATTAAAGAAAATAGTATTATTATCTACATTTAAGGAAACCACTAATTTGAGACATTTTCGAACTAACGGGATACTGCATCGATAAATTACAAAGGATTGCAAAGAGTTGCCTCTTCGAAAAAATCCAAATGATGAAACGCTATATATGCAAATAGATTCAATTCTTTCTAATATCAAAGCGTAAAAAATGCTTAAAATTATTATGAAAATCGAAACGATATTATCATACACTCCCGTCGATCTCAGCTACTTTAAACAGTAAATTTACAGCCATCAAAGATGCTTCACAAAAGAAATGACAAGCAAAACCATTACTTAAACAATTTCTTTCAATAGACAGTAAAGGATTCTACGCTGTGTTTGGCATACGAGCGTTTGCGTGAGATTGTTTTCGGAGATAACATCCCACGGTTAGCCGCGCCCTCTTCGCTAATATTGTGTAGCTGCCGCTTCAATTCAAACTTCAATCCGCAATTTATATTTTCGGCTGCTCATTTCTCCGTTGATCTTCCCTTAAAAACAAATATTTGCCATGACGTTGCTCACAGTGAGTAAATTGAACGGGTATTGTGTGAGTTAACCAAATTCTATTGTGTTTTGGCCCTACGAATATCCACTCGCATTATCTAGTGAATTTGTATGATACCAATTATTTGGTCCTAATGCGGTAATTAGACTATGCAAAATTGCGTAATCAGCTAAATTCAGGGGATTACGATAAACGACTCGAAATATCGAGTCATTCATGTGCGAATATGCATAGAAATGTAGATACAATGGATTTTGAATATTTGAAAAGGAGCAAAACGTGAGCAGAGAATTGAATATTTGATTAGACAGCTGTAATTATAAAGCAAATCCTTTCGCCAACCCAAACGACATCAAAAGGATAGCATGTCATAATGAGGTTAATCTATTATGAAATGTTTGGACGTCATCCACGTAGTCCGGAGAAATAATTAAGGCTAATCTGTAAAATCATCAAACCTGTAGAACGTATTATGAATTTTTACTCTATCAGTTTAGTTTGAAAACATGAATGTGCACGCTTTTTAAATTTATTGTAATCAAATCGGAAATTCAAATATAGGACCGGCTAATAAACCCCAGCAAATGAACTTAATATCCTCTGTGAGAGGCGTCATACTCGTCATTCTGAGAGAAACATTCCCGAACACACACAAAAAAATAAAGGCCGACCAACGTTCCGTAGAAAAGGTTCTTAAGGAACTCATTTGAGAGTAGGACATGGTAACACTTGGAGTCATCTAGTCATTTGCTAATATTCTATTTATTGTTCATTTGATTTTAAAATTCAATAAAAAGCCGAATTTATAGCTCGTTCCTAAAACAAAGCTTAAAGTACTACATCCTAAAGTCTGCTAATCTACATCGTAATTTAAACCTGCTAGTTATAAACATTTGGGGATAGTGACGACTTCAACGAAGACTTTTTTTCACGTAAGTAATTTAAACACATAAAATACAATGTAATAACGTGTATTTTATAACATTTTGGGAATTTTGGATAGAACAATATTTGATGATGGTAATTGTAATCTCCACAAAACTTCTTTTAATCACTGTAATAATTTCTTACAGCAATTCTGTTTTCATTCAGCAAAGGAATTAACTCTAAAAGTATAACTGAATTTTACTTGTGTTACGGAAGATTATTCGAGTTGCCTAATTTTCGATACTTAAAGGAAAGAAACTGTTTTTAATAATTGATGGCACATTAGGCACTTATACCTACTCCAGTAACTCCCAGTCACTACAATAAGTAGTATTATCAACTCCTAGTAGAAATTAAAGCTTTAATTTGATTTATTTGTATCTCAGCACAGGTCTCGGAGTTAACTTCCAGTAGTACCGCAATTAATTTCTTATAAAGAATGGCTAACATCGGATACATAAATATAAATTTATATACAAAACGGTAATTATGGCCATTTAGCTTAATTAATAGGGACATGAAACAACAGAGCTGCAGAAAAAACCTGTTCCCTCCGTGTTTTTCTAGGTTATCTCGTGAAACACTCGGGTTATTTACTCTACTCTTAACAGGAATGGCTTCTTTCGGGCTCCTTAAAGACCCTTACGCCTTAACCCCTTAACCTAGTTCAGAAAGTGCACCAAAGCACTTTTCCGACAGTGAAAAAGCTACTGCCAGAGGATAAGAGAATGAATCCTAAGGATGGGAGTCTTTAAGAGCCTTACGAATAAAAATCACACATTTGATCGAATAAAGCACCTTTGGTGATAATGAAATATTGCAAGGATGATTTACCTCCATCATTTTTACCGTTTCACCATCTGTTAAAGCTGTATATAAATGAAAAATTTCCTACTGCAGTTAAAATTCAAGCCGTTCCTTTTTTTCTCTAACAAAAAAGTAGTAATTTAATATTTCTCTCCAAAGGGAAGAAAAGTCACCCCCATACCCTTAATAGCGAATTACCCATATAACTGAAGGCATTCTTCTTAACTAGATACAAGCTCGAATGTAGGCATTCCTATAAGGCAAGCATTTTTTCTCTTAAGATTCCAGTAGCGCTAATCTTTCCTCAACGGTTATTCCGTCAGTTCACGATATCACATTTATATATGATGTCTACTTACAATTTATTGACTTGAAATCATTTATGATATCCAAAGAGAAAGTAGAGACGCAAGATTCTTTAAAGGTGGCGAGGTGATTTGCTTAAAATTTTTCGTGTATTAAATATTGGTGTAGAAAACAAAGTTATTTCGTTGGGCAATTTTCTAATGTTTCATTAAAATTTTTATCCATATTGAATGAAGGAACACTTGGTAATTCCATAGTAGATTTTTAATCGACTAGATTTGTCAACGAGTTTACATCTTTAGGTTTGAACTTGAAGCCAGCACCTGAAGATGTCAATTCGTAGACGAAACTGGTCGGAAATTACTAAGTGTTCTTACTTTCAATATGTGTGTTGAGTTCCACAAAGTCACCGTTGGACACATTAATTTTATTTATTGTGTTATTCATTACAAAAATATTGCTAAGGATCATCTTTAACGCAGAATATCATTTAAGTAAAAGTACTATAAAGTCAGTAAAAGACGCTATAGTAAATCGTAATTTTAAAATGTTAAACTTTCCCAAAACATTTTTATATTATACCTTCTCCTGATTTAAAATTAAATTAAATTGAATATATGTTTTTCCATGTAAATAACCCAATCCTTAATCTCCCTTGTGAATAAAATTATACATTTTAGGAAAAGAGAGCGATAACACATTTTAAAGAGGGTTTCAACTGGTTAAGAGCTATAAGTCATTAGCTATGAGGGAATTAATGAGACTAAAGCATCATTGGAATAATGATAAATGTCATCTCGAAACATTTACAATGAATCCAAGGAACTGCTCTTTTATTTTACGGAACCATAATTATTTTCTGCTGAAGTACGAAAGCGATTCTGAGCCTGAAAGAGCTATCCGTAATTGAATCATGCTTCTGGGAGATACGTTAGAAATAAGAACGATATTTCTCGTTTAAATTTTTTAAATTGATGAAAAATATCTTAGTCTGTCTATTTACCAAGAAGCATACGTTTCGAGAATTGATTCATTTGCATATTTAAATGTCTTTGTACAAATATGTCAACCTATAATGAAAAGACAGAAATTTCACCTTCGCTTCAGAAAAATATTTAACACAATTTTCCCAAGGAAGAATGGACTTGAAAAAAGTCTGACGGCACCGGGAAGCGAACCCGGGGCTCACAATTGCCAGTCGGGTGCTCTGTCCGTTGAACTATCCCGGAAGCACATTTTTCCAATCCATTCGGGAGACTTTGTGGGCAAGGACTTTGCGATTTCGTCCACATGGTGGCATCGTTCGCTGTCGTGGCTTCATAGAAGCACCGGGCACACAAAGTGATGGAAAGGAAATCCCCTTCGGGTTGTAAACACAGGAAAACGGGTAAAGGTGATTGGGATTTTGGATTGGGATTTTTCCTGGGTGCGCACCATCTTGCGCAAAATCACTCTTACCCGTTTTCTTCTAGCACAATTTTGACCATTCAGTACCGAAAAACATGACAAATTATTCATCGGAGCTCTTAAATGAACGTTTTACAAGGAGAAATAGAGAGGAACTAAGAAGGTTCTGTTAAGACGTAATCGCATTCTGATACCCATCATCTCTAGTCAATGAAGAACGGAAGTATTATTTCCATTAGTGTTATTTACATCTGTTGCCATAGCATTGCGAAACAGAAGGAAACGGCAACAGAACATTACTAAAGAGCTTAGCTGCTTGGCGATAAATTCATTGGTCGAGTAATAAACTTGGCAGAGGTGATCATATTTTGATGACAAAGTTAATAAAGAAAGGTAAAATTTATTTTCACGCTACGCCCTTATTTAATAAATACCGCTATTATGTGCATCGTTATCCAATGACGACGAAAAGTCATGCATCATTTTATTCTATTATCATTGACTTTCCGGGCATTGAAAGCGAGGCCGAAACACCCTTCAAAATGGTAATACATAATAGGCTTGAATGCAGCTGCGTCGAGAAACGGGGGCTTATAAATAGAGCTCAAAGATACGAGCTAAAAATAAAAATAAAACTTTCTTCCCGAGCAAAAAGCATGGATATTGCGATAAAAATTATCAGCACCCCAACACCAATGTAGCTTTCGGTGACCTGGTTTCTCCCAAACTTCGGAAACGGTCCAGAAGAGGAGGGAATAGAGAAGGGAAATAGACAAACTACGAATATTCGACCGTGCGGAAAACGGAATTACGAAAAAGTTATCTTAGTCCACTCCAGCCACCCGTAGCGATGTGCAAATTCGTCTTTATTTGCCCCACTTACTTAGACGGCCTTATTCGATTAAGCTAATGAGATCGGCACCCGTTTGCGAGTCTCACTTCCATTTTTATAACTCGAAGATATGCAGTTGAGGAAATTGCGTCCCAAATAATGCATACGATGCAAGGGTACAGCCTAATTACGAGGAGATTAATTGCGAATGTCCGACTCCAGAGGTCACAAGACAAAATGAGACGTCATTGTGACAGAAAATTAATGCGATAATCTATGCAGGACGCGATGCTTAGTTCTCGATACATATCAGCTGATTAGCCATTGATGGTCTGGGGATTGAATTAGTCGATTGTATAGGAAACTCATGAGGAAATTCAATTAATTATAAATCCATGGCATTCGTTTGATTGACAAGCATAAATCTTCCTAAATAATTACTAGTAGAAATGTTGCTTTCAATCCTCCTCTCCATTCATAAAGTCCTTATACACTCATGAGCAAATGCATTTTCAAAGAGTTAAAGTAAATAAAAAATGATTGGAGGCGTGATTTTTCCGCGAAATATATGGGAAACATATGGCCAACTTCAATAAATTTTGTTAAAAGAACAAATAAAGCCTTCCATTCCACATGAGGGAATTTTACTCTCCCTGTGAAGCTCATTAAATAAATGAAAAGTTCATCTGATGTAGATAATTTCAACTCGGAACAGCGCTTTGTGAATTTTATTTTTTCCATAGCATGTACAATTTCATACTTTTATTTTAGTAACACGTTCAATTCCTCATATATAAAACTAATATGGATTTCTGGAACACGTAATGATCTCAGAGAGATTTTGACTGTCGAATTTATTAATGAAATAACTTATCATTCGCATATTCAAAGTAATGCGAGCTGCGACTGTTTATTCCGAATGTTAGTGTAGACCTTAGCGTCATAACGTAGTTTTTGTAGGCAATACAGTCAATTTGTATATTCATCATTCCAAATCGACCGTAAAAAGGCAAGAACACACTCCTATGGTATCATGAATAAGCATTGACTGCAAATCCATTCCGGCTTAATTTAGTAAAGCTAGCAAGATTATCCCTACAGCACCGGGGCTGGTCAAAGTTAAAAAAAATCATTTTACGAAGCTAAGATTATGTTTAACTGTGAGTAATCCTTAATTATAAGCGAAGTGAATTGCATGAGTTGAGGAAATTCTACTTGAAGGCACTATTACGGCGTTTATCCAGCATTCGCTCCTATGTAACTTAACAGAATTTCTGAAATTTAAACTAAAAACAAAAGTCACTAGAATAGATACAACGAGCGCGACCAGTATTTTTATGGGAGGGAGGCTAACCTAATGACTAGAACTAACAGTATATTAAATAAACTATGATTTTAGGTCTGATTAGAACTTTTTCTCGTCATAAAAAGAATACCTCTTAAAAGAAATGCTTAGAAGTATCCGTATAAAACACGTCGGGAATTTAGTAGCCCAGATGTGCAGGGGCCTCCGGACAGCCATGTGGGTAACGTGTTCGATTTCGTTGAAAGCAGTTCCGGGTTCGATTCCCAGTGGGTGTTCACTTGCGAATTGAGCTCTCCAAGCACTTGAAATTACTACTAATACCCATATGTGCTAGTAGTTGAGGCAAATCCCCAGTCTCTCCTGCACAGCTTGTGAGTAGATAATTATTTCTGAAATACCCACAAGTGAACTATTATCTATTAAAAAGAGAAAGTTATTCAATAACAAAAGAATAAAGATAACAATTAAAAACATTTAGTAATGATATTTAGGTACAAGAAAACGCTGCATGTGAAGTATATTTATAAATAAAATAAGGAATTAAGTGCAGGAGTGTAATTAAGGCATGAGTAAATATTTATCAGTAATCACACAGATGACACATATAATGAGAAGTGCCGCAGTTTTGAAATTTCAAGTTCATACCACATTTAACACCAAGCGAGACCCATACATGATTTAGTGAATTATCACAGAACACTGGTTTAACGCACAACACCAGCGCAGTATGGGAAACGATGGACCGATCCTTTAACATCCTCTAGTCCTCCAAAAGAAAGGAAACTCCATCCCTCCTCAAGATAAAAAAAACTCATAAAGAGACGATGCCAAAAAAAATCCACACCCCTGTAGATAGGGAGAAATACCCAAGAATTCGCGAGGGAAGGAGAAGGAAATGGAACTTTGCGATTACAGAACTTAAGGAGTCATCCGGCATATTTTTCAGATTGTGCGCTGGAATGGGGTCCAGAGGAAGGAGCGAAATAGCCCCTGTGGGTGGCGATAAATGCCCCCGCGTTGACCCCAACACGCATGAAGCGTTTCCTTCCTCCGTCCAAGACCCCGCCCTCACTCCTCACCCACCTCCCTCTCAATGAAGAAATTTCCTGCGGACACTCCACTGGCCTTTATCCCCTCCGCCCTCTGTCGTCACTTCCCTTCCCTCTTCCTCATTTCGACCGACACTACCATGCACCCGAGCTGCACCAGTGGCTACATATGCACACTTCCGAATTTCCAAGCCCGGGGAGAATTTACTTGATGATTCGCCGCGGCACAATTTAGCTATTCTCATCCTAATTCCTCTCCGGAAACGATTCCATTTATAGTTGTTACGGCGAACTCTTGAAGCTTATCTTAAAGCTATCTATAGTATGTAGTAATGGAGCTTGGGTCCTCAAACCCCCAACATTAGCTACCATAAGCCCTGGGGAGGAATGAGGGGACTAGGTATTGTGAGAAGTGAGGTATTTTTCCGTTGCTTTCCTTACTGAGCCAGGGGGTTATTACGAAAATTCGAAAAAAGATTAGGATTCGGATTCGAGCCCCTATCCGATTTCCTTTCGAAATGTTCATACTATAGAATTCGGGAAGAATAGCTTACGTGGTCGCACAGTTAGCGAATCCTTTCGAATGTGACATCTTTTCGAATCCGAATCCGCAAAATCGAAGCCGAAGATTCGAATATGACGCTTAACTCCCCAGAAGGTAATATGAGGAACAGGTCCACATGAAAGTAGTACAATGATTCAATGAGTTACACTTTATTGTAGCCCTTAATAAGGAGGGAGCAAATGAATGTCACTATTCAGTATCCGAACTAGCTATCATATAATCGCAACAAGGAACAAAACTGAAGAGACAAAAGTTAAACAGAGGCATATTTTCCCTCTATTCTCTAATGAATTTTCAAAAAAAATCTAGTGTTCCATGCATCAAGATCTGGAGGCAGCAACTCCTTATATAATAAGTAAAGAATTCATTGCCAGGATGGTAATTAACAGTGTTATGCCGATTAATTTTTATCTTTTACCTATCTTTTATCCAAGAGACGATCCAAATTACTGTTGCATTTCCTTATTCTAGTTCAATATCTTTGACCAAGGTGGTGGAGTAGTCAGCGTACAAGTGCTCCAACCCCAAGGTCCCAAGCTCAAGTCTCTGCTGATCTAATTTTATTGTTGAAGTTGATACTCTTTACATCTACCACTTCAATTTTCCAGTAAATGGATGCATGAGGAAATATCGGGAAATAAATATATAAATACCATAATAATACTAAGTCTTAGTATTTCATAATAATTAAGCTCCAATAGCCCCAAATTTCATCAATAAAAAGTCTGTCTAACCATGCCAAAATAGAAACCGAGCTGTATTCAGAGCGTGAGAATGGTTTACAAATAAGTAAATTATCGAATATTATTCGTATGTTCATTGATATTTCATAAAACCATCGTGATTTTATAGTCGCAAGAAATTATCAGTTTTGATAGTTTTAGTATTACTGAAATTGCTTTGTAACATGCATTAGAAATTGATTAAACTTTTTCTATTTTTACCAAAAAATTATATCCTAGATGTGATGTAGCTTGTTCTTAAAAATACTTTTTTTTCTTTTGGAAAGAAGTGCACAACCCCAAATAGGTTTGTGTCGTTGCTGCATTTTTTTTTAACTTAAATGTTTAATTTAACTTCAGTATTGGCAATTGAGGTTAGGTGGAAGAGAGTCTAATTAGGCCTAACCACGCCTTAATAAAAAGTTTATTCAATCATTCATTCATAAAATGCTAGTGAGATACTAATGTTAGTATTGCAAAAGTAAAGTCAGAAGGAAGTTATAAAATAACGACATGAAATCATATGATCAAAATGGATCCAAGCTACGGGCACCGATTCATAAAATTTTTATATTTAGGAACAATTCCAAGTTTACGTAAGTCTCAATTCTCTTTGTCAGGAAACGCTCATATTCACTAAAGTATCAGTACCGTAGGACGTTGCTGAAGCTGTCACCGCAAAAACATTGGCGCTCTTGAGTTTCCTTTTAACAAATTGGTGTATTGAGTTTCACGTCAAACTTCTGGACGTAGACAGAAAAAATTAGCAAAACCCAGTTCTCTTTATTGACACATCCGATTGACCTTTCGCAGCCGTTTCTCTCAGGGATAATGAAGTCTATAGCGACTCTGAAAACGAATAGAAGTTCAGAAAGGGTTGACCTTTAGGGACATCGATCCTAAGAAACTCAATTCGCCATTAAAAGACTAAGGATCTATTCATTGGAAAAATTGAACGCGTACTTCCCATATGTAAAAATGCTAGGCATTCAAGATCTAACTAATTCAATTAGTTTTTAGCAAGGAACTGCAAAAAAATGTTTCCATTATGTGGGCCATATTTTGGTAGTATTCCGTGACAACAGAGAGCAAGTTACTATATAGATTTTTTAATCCGAAAACACAAAATATACTAAAACATACCACCCGGTTTTTGATGCCAGGCATCATCAGGTCAAGATTCTACGAAATGGAACTCGGGCTCTTTGTTACAAAGAATGAATTTTAAAATAAATGAATCCTCGTTAAAGATATACAAAATAGATTAACTTGAATGCAAATGCTCCTGGTAGCTTTTCGGCACTTCCTAACAACCAGTAATCGACAAGATAACCAGATGGCATAATCTAATCTTATTGTAAATATGGTTTTCTCCTCTCAACTAATAGAAGATTTGAGGTTGTTGAAACGATATAGAAAACACTACTTTTTACAACCGCGACAATGCTTTCCCTTGAATTTTCGCCTATGCAGTCGTATGGAATTGTCACACGCGGAAAAATTTTAAGAAATTTAAGGTAGGAAAGAGGGAAAAAAGGAAAAAAGAAAGGTTCAATTCCCAATATATTTCATACTATACGTTGTGTTTCGGTTAAAACCGGCAATTAAAGTAGAAAAATATCAGTATTTGAATGCAGAGAGACATTTAGCAAACCGATGGATGATAACAGAAGAATAAAGAAAGGGTGACAATTGTAAAAGAATGTTTTATAAAATAATACTTCGATGCCGAAAATTATTACTCAAATCACTTATTCAATCAAATCAACTTCCATTAATTTTAAAACGACAGCAATTTTTAAGTGATTATTTTCTTTGCTAATAGAATGTATTAGCAATTAAATGTAGCCATTACTGTGATAGTTCAATACTAATATTTAACTTTCAATCAATTTTCGTTACAGGAGAGCATAGTTCTTGAGATTTAGAAAAGCAGATTTCATATTCCTTCATCAACCCTATCTAGAACCTAACACCATTTAAAATTTAAATAAATGTATTATAAAAGAAGGAAATTTCTTATGAAGAGGAAGGAATAAAGGCGGTCGATGGGGATTTTATTCTGATCCGCTGATGTNGTATTAAATACGGTGATACCTCGAATTACGAACAGCTTTACTTATGAACATTTCAATTTACGATCCTTTAGGATTCTAGATAGGATCTTAATTTCTAAATACGAAATAAATGTATTATAAAAGAAGGAAATTTCTTATGAAGAGGAAGGAATAAAGGCGGTCGATGGGGATTTTATTCTGATCCGCTGGTGTAATTTCTATTTAAAGTTCCTAAGTAATGAATGTAGATAATTCAGAATGTCCACATATGAGAAATTTTGAAAAAAATCTAATTCCAAAACACGCGTTGGTCATATTCTTTGGCTTATCTAAGCATTTGTAAGCGCTTGACCGCCGCTATTTTTCCACCGAATCTTCTCTGACATAGACCTTTACCCATGAAGAGGTCGGAAGCGTCGTTAGTCAGATGCGACCCTCGACAGATAAAACCTTTAAATTCGCCGAACTAGAATGAAATTTGCAACTTGGATGTTGTCGAGCAAAATTCTGAGAAAATATCTCCCTGTGAGGAATCAATCTTTGGAGTTTATTTCGAACATTATCTAACCTAATTGGGACGAAAATTTCATGACGAACAATGCAGGGACCATTCTACAGAAAATCGGATAGGATAAACCTCGTACATGTTAAATAATTTTGCAAATTTTTACACTTGCAAACATCCTCGCGAAACCCTTACCGGTGTTTACCCTTAAGTTGCAGTTATACAAATATTTTTGGCTAACTTGCTAATTTCTGAAGTTTCACGACATTCAGCGAGCATGGATCATTTTGAAGGGTAAAAACTTTTGAACTAAACAGGTTAGATAGCAGATTCTTTCGTTTGATAGCAAATATAAAGCTTTTAATCGATTTATATTATAACTTTAGTAATTACCAATCTTGCAACATAAATCTTTCTTTTTTTGCTTTACTACATAGGTTCTGTCCCTCTTTAATTCCTACATTCTTGCATTTTCAATGTTAGCGACTAGTTTGTCAATGCACTTATATGTTTTCAATTTTTCGTTATTTACATGAAATATTGTCATCGAGATAGATGGGACTTTCCAGTATATTAATGGATTTATCTGCCTTTATACCGTGAAAAGCAATTTTTCTAATTTTATTTATCTATTTATTTGTAAGGTACGTGGCAGTTTGACCCGCTAGCAAGGTGGCAACGCTGGATGGGAGTATAACTTTAAAATTTATTTTGATAATAATTGCCTGGCTTTCGCCAAAAGACGGGNAACGCTGGAGGGGAGTATAACTTAAAAATTTATTTCGATAATAATTGCCTGACTTTCGCCAAAAGACGGGAGGGAAACCCATCCAATAACCCCCCGTAAGTAATGCATTCAATTTATAAGTTATACGTTAAAAGTAACATATTACAAAGTCATCCGTTAAAGTAACACATTTACGAGTTAAAAATTAAAAAAAAATATTTGCATAGGTACTGACATATTGAAAAGTTATGTGATAAAAGATGTGAATTAAAATTAAACATTATAACAGTGTACAAAAGGGCTCCCGGGTAGCCAAGTGGGCAACGCGTTCGACTTACGTGAAAGCGGTCCCGGGTTCGATTTCCGGTGGGGGCCTATGTGCGAAATGACCTAAGCTGTTGAAGCACTTCTAACAATACTACTACTACTACAGCATACAATTTTATATTACCAAATACATGGTTGGATATCCATATAATCACATACGTAATTATTTATTTCAGTAGAAATATAAAATAAAATGTTTTAGCATAATAGAATAATTCATTATTTTACAGTAAAATAACTAAAAATATATGAAAGGGTACAACAAACGTGGTAGATGATGCTGCAGTATCTCGTTATGGTATATAAAGACGTTGTTACAGTAACTCGAAAGTCGAAAAGATCGCGCCTTATTCTTTTCCCACCATTTTACAGAGTATGAATTATGCAGCCACAAAACGGAAACGAAAAACTTGTGGGAGCGGGATTAGAGAGTAACACGAAAAGTAAATTTGAAAACAGACTTGTTAGCAGCGGTGTACGGACAGTTTCAACGGGCGATGGAATGAGTGAGCGAGATATTTAGCGCGAGGAATTGCTGGAGGGAAGGATCTCTGTGGAATGCGCTCTTTCCGTAAAGCAGCACCTGGTGCAAAACACACGCCTTCAGCTGACTAATCAGTTCTCAAATCGGATAAATGGGAAGGGAATGCAATGGAAAAACATAGGTACCGCCTTTTCATGCTCCAATTGTCTCATGAAACTATGTAACGACCGGAATTTCATCCTACCTCCATAAGAATACTTATTCGATCAGATCTTATAGTCGATTATTCCTAAAGGCGTGAAAAATTGATAAAGAGAATTGAAAACCGGGTGGAGGAAATTATACATCGATGTTCTAGATTCGGTGTATCATGGGCTGTAATTTTAGAAACTAAATTGATAAAATTGAAGAATTTTCAAATGGAAAGCACGAGTCCCACCCCACTAAAGAATGCTTGTGTCACTAATTTTTTACTTCGAATGAGTTACTGGAAGTGATGGTAGCTACAGTCGAATAATTTCGTTATTAAATTCTGATGCTGTTGAATGAACTGTCTTGAATAAATCATACTTAATCTCCACATATTTACAAAAATAATTTTTTTATCACTCTTGCTCAATGAACAACGGCGAGCAAAGGTGTAATATCTGATATAATTCCTTATTTTTTAGTATCGCAATTGGCAAATCACTCATGAAAAAACAACGTTTGATATAGGTTGATTTGCTCTGCCTATCAAACTTCCATAGGGTAAAATTAAAATATCGCTCTTTTTATTAATTTTGCTATTTTCTTGTATTTGTTGTTAATCTAGCTGTGATGAGCGATTATTACGATTAAATTACTGTAGTCTATAATAGCATTTTCGTATTAAATACGGTGATACCTCGAATTACGAACAGCTTTACTTATGAACATTTCAATTTACGATCCTTTAGGATTCTAGATAGGATCTTAATTTCGAGATACGAACCGAGAAAAACCGGAAAGACGTAATGTAAAACAAAACTGGTTTCGAGATGCAAACTTCAAACTGGAACAAATTTAGTTCGTAATTCGAGGTATAGTACATAGTTAGTATTGTCATTGCTTAAGACTAACTCACCTAACTATTAATTGCTGTCATGTTCGACATGAATCCTATCATATCCTACGTATATCGAATCACATTTTCCCTCAATCAGACTATTTTCAAACTAATAAAGTGTTTCTGGAGTAATATCTCTTCCAACTAACAGCATCTGCAAATCGTATATGGCATTTGGTTAACCTGATAATCGTACTCATATTATACAAAAGGAAAAACTAGCAGTAATACGGCAGGGAAAGGTTCTACCTAGATCGGAAAGGGCACGAAATAGTAAAAAAGAAACGGTTATGAGCAAAGCATTTCCCTTGATTGGATGGAAGTCGCCGCGGGTCATTTGAGCCCGAGGGCAGCCAACAATGAATGCGGGGAAGTTCAACTTTATGTCCGCTCCTCGAACACCTGCACTGATTGCCGCTGGAATCGAACCGAGTCGAGTCAGGAAGAAAGAAATCGAGAAAAAGGTCAAAACTCGAGAGGAAAGAGACGAGAAAAATTAAGGGCGTCGACCCTCCTTAGGAGATTACGCGTAAATGGAAGCGAGCCTTGCTCTCGGTGTAATTTAGCAATCAAGCTCCTGATCTTATTCATTTACTTTTTCGATTTTTCTCTTCGCGTCGGCATTCCTTAAGCTTCTTTATAGAGGTGCGGGCGGGGGCTGTAAAGCAAGATTGTTACTGCCGAGGAAAGTATAGATTTTTCCATTGCCTTCCTCACCAAAGTCAGAAAAGAGGATAAAATTGCGACGCGCGCATTGTGAAAACATACGGGAAAATATGCGACGCAGGGACTTGAAAATCAAGCTCAAGGCGCCGGTAAAAAACCTTAAGGTCAGAATCTCTTCCTTGTGCAACAGCGTGCGCTGTGGTCAAAATGCTATATTATGGGAAATGTGAAGCCACGACAAAATACAAAGAGAATCGACGGTACAGATAAAGCCCAACATACAGTATTTATCATATTTAGCTTTGGACATCTTAAAAAAAAGAGCACTTCGTAGTTTCCAAATCAGATCTTTCATTGACTAGTTTCTTGAACGAGTTGGCATCTTCAGATCATCTTCACCTGAGGATGTCAACTAGTTGACGAAAGTAGTCCATAAAAATCTGCTCTGGAAATTACGGTACACTCTTTCTTTTAAGGCATGCGTGGAATTGGAATTCCACGAAGTCACGCTTGAACGTACTAATTTTATTTTAGCTTTTGAGTAGTTGTAGCAATAATTTTAAAAGTGCTCCGACAGTTTATGTCACTCCCCTCATCGGAAATCGTAAGCCCCACCGGGAATTGAACCCGGAACCGCTTTCATCGAAGGCGAACGCTTCATCCACATGGCTGTCCGAAGGTTTTTTGGCTTTGGAATTCAAAAATTTAGCTCAAAAAGACATTAAGAAAGTAATGAGTTCTGATAGCGAAATATTACTCGCAATATATATGTGGCCCGGAGAAGTACATCTTAAAATGTTTAAGAATTTCCTGTTTTTTCTTAATTTTCTTATCGGCTTAATATGTCTTAATTAATACACCAAGTTTTTAATTAAGATCAAGAACAGTAAAATCCGGATACGCTCTGGGGGTAGTCAGATATGTTTAAGTTACATATCATAATAAAATCTGCCGGACTTGATGTGAAGGGCGGAGATATTATATTCTTTCCGCATTGATAAATTAAAATTTTATGATAAGAGATGGTTATTTTCAAATCGTTATAATAGAGGCAGGTATTTTCCTATTCATCAAGAAGGACCCGACGTTCTAACATATTTTTTATGCTTTATTTTTTATATCATCTACTACTACTTAATTACTGTTCTTTTGATATAAATTAAATTTCTTTTGTTGTTCTCACCTTTTAATATCAGCCTGACTTTAATAAACTTGTCCATCCTTTTAATCACAATACCAAATTTCATTAAATTCTTTCCGTCCCTACTTATATAAATTCTTACTTGGTATTGACTCTCATGAACATAGAGGTATTTGTGTTTAAATTCATAGAATATGGCGGGACATTTATCAAAAGAATGTACCTGACGAATTAAATTTGTATTAGATGCATTAATATTTTTTGAATGTTACTTAATTTAACTAACTTAAAAATAAAAATTGCCATATGAATTAATATGAATACAATAAAAATTAAATTGATCACCTCTGGCTCTTCTAGATTCTAAATCATCTGCTAAATTAAATAAGGAGGAAATATTAATTGAGCAAAAAAAAAACTCACCGTTACCATTGGAAACGACATCGTTCGGAACGACCTCATAGAAAGAAGAAACAGGGCACTCACCTAAAAGGAAAGAAAACAAAACTTTATTTCATGTTTTGATGGATCAAATATTAATGTATAAAGCCACTTAATAGCAAATAACTAAATTAATTAATGAATAAAAGTGTTAACGATTTAAAAAAGTTATTTACCATCATCCCATTGACAATCATCATTGCGATGTGGACGAGAAGAACTAACGAAAACGAGTTTCAGTGCCCGAGCAAGGACATGAACCCGGAATCTCAGTTTTGCAAAACTAATATTGTGATAAATCACGCAGGAAGGAATAAATAGATAGATAGAGCCTATAATGGCGAGGTTAGGCCCTTTTGGATCTCTCTTCTACTTAACGTAGTATATCGTTAAATTAATTAATAAAACAACAGATATTAATAAAAAAGAAAGAGGAAAGTGTGAGGAAAAAATCTTTACAATTTGAGGCTGACAAAAAAATTGGTCTCCGAATGGCTATGAGGGTAACGCGTTCGACCTCGGTGAAAGCGGTTCCGGGTTCAATTCCCGGTGAAGGCTGACGTGCGATATTAGCTGTTGAAACAGTCTTTAAAAATTACAACTACTTCTAAGATAAAACCCATGTTGCGGGGAAACACCCACAGAAAAGGGGGGGAAGCACGAAAACGCAGATAGTAGCTTATAGTTTATAGTGCAAATCGAGGAGGAACACAGACTGCAAGTATCGATGTAATGAATGTCGAAAAAAGTTAATGAAGCTCCATTAATGAATTTATATGGGAAAATATGATCGTATGGAATGGTTTGTTGACAATATATTGGCAGAAAATACAACGTAAAAATGTGCTTCCGCGATAAAAATGAGGGAAATAGCTATACGTAAGCAGGGGCGTAGCCCTGATTTGTTCAATGAGCCAGTGGAGGTTTAAAGGTGAAAATACTTCATTGCTTGCAATACAGGAGCAGGAATAATTCTACCAAAAATCTAATAAAAATATAAACTGATTTATTTTAACATGTATACCCTGCAAATATCCAGTGGTTCTTGTAAGACAAAATTGCGATAATGCATTCTTTCGTTAATTGTTGGCTCTGTTGTCATGGGGAAGGGGATTGAACCCCCAAAACCACCCCCTTGGCTATGCCTCTGGATATAAGTAAACCTACCTTTACCATTATATTTTTGCTTTTCTTTATAAGAACTGCCGACAGTTGTACCGATACAGGAACTCTTAGTGTATTCTGAGTACCGTATCAATATTGAAAATGCTAGACGAGTAACGTAGATGGTCATGCTGTGGTCGTAAACCTTAAAGTATCTCGCGAGATGCTGAGTGGAATAGCCTTTCGCATGACGTAATCATCAGAATAGGTGTCCGTCAATGGTTATCATAGTACTTGGCACGTGTTCTAGGACGTATTGTTGGAGAGAATTAATAAAGAGGCACTCAAGAGGGAAGTTGGTTTAATGAAAATCCCTTCCTCTTGTTTAGCTACGAGAAGTGCTTCTTCGAGTCTTAGCACACTCTCACGAACGATAACCATCTGTTTAAACGCCGACAGAGTTAAATAATGACTCAGAAGAAAGAGATTGAACTCCAGACCGTATATCGAACTTACGTCATTATAGTCGAAACGAATTATTCATGTAATGCGATATTCGCTGAATATATCAATTCAGATGTTCGGCCATCTGTCGCACCGAAACTGGAGGCATCCAGTGCTGGGACCAGATCCGAAATCGAATAAAGAACCGAATCCGTTGGACAATTCGTTTCGAATTTCTCGCGATGCTTTGTTCCAGTTTCGCGGAAATCAATTATATACAAGGACTAGTAATGAAAACGGAATATTGAACATGTCAGACAGATGTCATCGTATAGTGATATGATGGAAAGGAATGACTGACTAAATAAAATAACAATGGCAAATGTTCACTACATTTCTACCTGTGGATTTAATCTAGTGGAATTTGACTTAGTTAATTTATTTAATTAACTATCGAATTTTCAGTGGTCAAGGACTTAACCCTTAATAACCATAGAAACTATTAAGTTACGAATAATGGGAAATTAAATTTTTAAGAAATTTTAATAATATTATTTCAGAAAATGGACGATGTCTTACGTTAAGGAAGACTGATTGGAATTAATGGCACATACACAGCCATCAAAATCGGAATATCTCAGAATTCCAAAGCGTAGAAATGGAGAATTCAAACCCTTTAGTCTTGCAAATAGCATGCTATACAGCTCACGAAAAGTACATAATGTAAGTAAATATAATCTATAATGGACACCATACAAAATATTCTCCAGGTAATCAAATAAAAACCAATTAACAACTAAAGTTACCGAACCTAAAAACCCGACGTAAAAGATGTAGGAAGGATCGAGTAGAATAATTTTCTACTATTAAACCTCTTCGTATTTTCTTAAATAATTAAAATCTTCTTCCATTTATTTCCTTTTTGTAATTTCGGAAACAGCATAATTAACTTGATGTAAAACACGTTGTCTTCCCGCATATAATTTTATTTACGTAAATTCGGTAACTGCAGTCGTTAATAAATTTCCTAAATTTATAAAGCATTTTTCTTCTGTGTTGTAATGAAGGTTACAAAAGTACGTCAAATACGTCTTTTGAGAAATGACTAATATCATTTCCTTCGAATGAGATCGCACATTATTTTTTTATATCAAGGAAGGTACTCGGTATACGTAAGATCAACTCCTTTTTCTTTACCTTAAAACAGAAAGGGTACATACGCGTTTTCATGCAACAAACGCAGTAAAAATGCATGTTCTCTTTAAGACCGTGATCTTAATATGATATCACGATTAGGAGCATCGTCTGTCTAAACCTACTGAAATATATTTGTCCTTTCTAACCGAAGTTTTATGGAGGAACAGGTAGGTAGCGCATATCGCAAGGACGACTGGAATTTATAAATTTCCTTACGTTACTATCAACTAGGAGCCATAAAAAGCGTGGAAGGCAGAATGGAGCGCGTAGAATGCCATATATCGCGTCGCGCGACTAACAGCTTGTTAGCGGTTGGTACGCTATCAAAGACGGTGGCTGAATGGGAAAAGAGGGGAGCGGGAGTACCGAGGGAGTGAGATAAGAGGATGTATGATTCCAGGGAACAAGTTGTTTCCGAGTTCCACGCTCTGCCTTCTAAATATCCGTACCTATTAATGAACGCATTAACACTGTTGCTTTTTAGTTATTAACTAACAAGAGAGGGAGTAAAGAGTTAATATGGCTAGGGTATCACATCTACAGAGTGATGAACTATCGATGAACGCTGCAAATTGAACCTTAATGAAAAACCTGGTGTTAATTATAAACCCCACATTGGTAAACTAAAACGGAGAAAAGGGAAAGGTGATAAAAGGTTTACTATTCTCTGTTGATGTTTTCGGACATATGACGGTCAGTTGATCAATCAGCAGTTGATTTGTAATTACAAATTCTATTACAGAGAAAGTTATTATTGCAATGATTAATAATTGTAAGCCAGTCATCTTAATAAAAAAGCATCTAACTGAAAAAATATTAATAAAAACGGTAAAATGATGAGTGGGAAGAAGTATGTATGTACATACTATGAAGTCAGCTTGAACACAAACATAATAAATTATAATAGATGGAAATCGTAAAGTAAATAAAGCGATAAATACTACAGCAATTAAGGACTAAAGAAATAAGGTTTTCATTTGGGAAATATAAATACTATATAAGGTCTAATCTCTACTGTACTCCTTCCCTGTCTAAGATACATAATTTCACTCCAATCTAAGCCTACGTCTAAATGGCATGATCCATCTCTTTCTTGTATTGAAGAAGGTCTCTAATTAGTGGTAAATAACTAATTGCATTAAAAACTTGGAATGGATAACATGTAAGATAGGGAACGATATATCCGAGAGATTGACCAAATCAGATTACTAAATATTGCAAAAACTCCAAAAAGAATGTCTATATTACTACATAAAAAAGAGGAATGCCGGAAGTTTTTGGAGTTCTTGCGATATAAATTAACGTAGGTAACCATCAATTGTAAAATCATTCTAAATCATATAAACTTCCATAAATCCTTTCCCTTCAAGGTACGTTCAATTTGAAACATTTACGATCCTTGCACGCTAAAATTTGTTAGCAGCGGAGAGGTAATATCAAAATAATCAGAAAGTGCATAAAATATTCCCTGAAATTGAATTGACTATTGCCTTAATCAGTAAACAGAAAACCTATGCTAAAATAAACTCAGACTGCTTATAAATACAAAATGAATCACCTCGTTAAGAAACAAAGTCCATTAACGAAGTATTTCTTGTAAAACGGTTCCTCTTTCGCGATAGCTCAGTTCTTCTGTAGGGCGGTCTTTTATTCACAAAATTTCGGGCAGGATATAAAAAAGCTCCAAAGACGTAGACGACGGAAACCTCAATCATACATCTCTAACTCCATTATGAATGGAGATCGCGGAAGAATCTGCCGCACGAATTGCGGAAGCGTAGGCAAGACTTCCGGCGATTCCCAAGTCTCTCCTCCCACATTACCTCACACCACAGCCACCGATTAAGAAAAACTACTACGAAGATGATTACTATGGAGATGCTTCGCAAACGACCTTGGTGCATTTCCGCATTACTCATAAGCACCTCGAGATTTTATAGAAAGAAGTAAATCTAGAAAAAAATATTTAATTACATTCATTTAAATTCCAATAGTTTTTATGGGAGCTCCTGATTGCTGATCACTAAAGATTTACAGGATTTAATATTGGCATTAATTCGTCCCCCATAAATTTATGCACATTTATTGTTGTATTTCTTAGTTTTCAATACTCCTCAAATTCAATTCAGGGATCTAACTCGATTATTAAACTCAGTTGATCTACACCAGTCCAACATGTCTTACTGAGACATATTTAGCCAATAACTTTTGTTTCCGCAAAATAAACGGAGTAATGAAGTTTTTTTAAATCAATAATACTAGGCATATGAACTAAACTAAGAAAAAATTGTAGGATTTTCTGCAGAATACAGTGTACTGCTTTTTAAGTTATAGACTGCTGTCTTTGACTCAACCTATTTTATAAATAAAAAATAATTTATAAATTCAACCTATTGCAAATTTAACATATACATCTATTTTCGCTAATTTTGAATACATTTTGTAATTATAGAGTAATTTGTAATTGTCACTGTAATTTTTATAACACGTCCGACTTCAATAAAAGCCGATTCAGGTTCAATTCCCGGTGGGAGGATGTATAATAGCTCCACTTGTGAATGTGAGGTATAGTCTGCAAATCATACCATATGCCTTTTCCCTTATTCGATGCCACAATAAAATCTGAAAACTCGAACAATGGATCTCCCGCGTTCATAAGGATGCTAATGAGCACCCTGAATGAAATTCCCTACACGTGTCGGCGACCCATATCACAAGCGGACTACGAAAAGAAGCACGTCCGGTTCCCTTCCGCGTTTGATTAAGGACCCGGAGGATAAAAATACGAAATTAGCGCTTCATTAAGAAAAATAAAGAAACGGCAGAGACAGTGTGAATGGAAGGTGGATACTTCGTGATGAAATAATGGATATCTTCGCACGTCACTTTTTTATGCGTTCTTCTTGCTTTAGGAGCGCATGAATGAAGATGAAAAATTCGATTCGAGGAAGCGAAACCAGTTATACGAGTTTCATCGCATGAGGAATATTACGTTGGCGCTGCATAACTTGAAACGTTACTCGTACGACGCGTGTATTACGAAAAAGCCCAGACCCTGCTATACATACAGGAAGCACCCTGACGAGTGACCAAATAATTTGGAAATTTAAACATTTTTCAATAATATTTAAATTAAGATTACGATGCAACGAAAGGCTACTTCTAGGGATAATGAAATACCGAAAACTGTGTAAATGAAATTTATAAACAAAAGGATAGCAAATCTGATAAAATTAAGAATTAACCTATAATTTTGGATTTTCCACGGAATAGCGAATGTTTATTACAGAGTTTCACGTAGTTATGATTTCATTATAATTAATAATTTATTATATAATAATAATATTTTATTGTGAACGAGATTAATAAACTTCAGCGTTTTAAAAATGGCGTTTATACTTGCTATATTGTTTTTTACAGTTTGGTTGTGTAAATGCAACAGACAGTAAATTACTTCGAGATAACGATATAAGACTGCATGAACTTGAAATCGATCGGATAAGTCAACTCGGTCACGTAACAAATGGAATCGCCCATTGTGGCGTTTAACCTCCTCTGGAAAAATGTCATAGATCTGTAAAAACCATACACCGGAGTCAATGGACAAATATTACCCAAATTAATAATATAATTAACAACTAAATATCTATAGAAGCATTATTTTTAACGTCGTACTACTGCGTTTGCCTCTTATTGTAAAGGAAGATAAATTTTGAAATTAGATTATTGATGCAACTACTTTTCACACTAAAGTTCACTACAGCTAAGGTTATTAATATAGCCTTGTCAAAAGTATTCAATAAAAATATTTTAAGTTACATAAACCAAATTTTTACCGCTCACTTTCTCCTCAAAAATTTTCAAAATTCCCCATTTGCGAAATGTGAAAATATCTAACCTTAGGGTCTATGATTTAAATATTTGTCTACTGTAGCATCTACATCCGCTCCTCTAACCTATTTCGCTAGATATTTTTTTACCCACCTCCATATTTTCTTCCGTCCATAATGACTGTTAGTTTACTTACAAATGTTTGCTTTGGCCTAGTTAAATACCTACAAGAAAAGCATTTCAGAAATATATTCCCGTAAAACTGCAATACTTCAGCCTCATAGAACGCAACGGCTTCTGCAGATGATTCAATAAAGGAAAATTTTGTAAGAAAGAGACCGTACTAAAACATCCTTTCGCCATCATCCCTAACCCTCTCGTAGATCATTCGCGGATGACAGCATAATGGACCATATTTTTCTCTCCACGTGCACATATCGGATGCTAATCAATTTCTCTCTCCCTTCGCGAAGAAAACTTATTCGTTTTAAAGTGCGGCGAGTGGGCCTCTACACACATGACACCCTTTCATATCCCCACTTCCAGTCGTAATCGCCAAAGCGCCTATCTGCAATCCCTTCCGGTGTTCCCACTCCCTCACTGAAGCAATCAAAGGGGAGCGGAAGCCGGAATCTTGCCTTCCGCGCTCTCCAAACTAAAGAGGTCTTGTGTGTCTCCATTGAGGCCACCCTTTGGAACTGAATGAAAGATCCCTCATGACGCCTGATTCGCCAAGAATGAGAGAAAGAGTGGGAGAATTCCATGGTCATCGTGCATCGTGTCCCGAGCGAAATATGTATTAGCATCTTAATTTTAGTAATTTATGCTGAATTACAGACCGCATGCTTTCCTTAACGTTAATCCACATTGTCCCTTACATCAGAGTTTTTCTAACTAGGCATCTCGGCTCCACTATGACACGCAAAACCCATAGAAATCTAGCACCAAGTTAGTGATAAGACACTTATGAATGGATGTATATTAGACAAGGGCGCATCCATTATTTTTGCTTGGGGGGCTGAACTTTGTTGTAATTGTATCTAATAATCTCTTAAACTCCTATTATTATTACTATTTTTTTAAAAGCGCTTCGACAACTTGGGTTATTTCGCACATAGGCCCCCACCGGGAGTTGAACCGGAGACCGCTTTCACAGAAGTCGAACGCGTTGCCCACTTAGCTATCCGGGATCTCTCTTAAACTCCTTCCAATTTACGATGTCATATGAAATAATTGATTCTCATCATAAGAAAGTATTGCCTATAAAATTATATTTTAAGCGTATTAATCTTTGCTAATAAGGTCCTTGAGAATTTGGTTCTGAATAAATACTTGCAGAATATTTAAGGGTGTTTAAGCCGGCCACCCCCCTGGGTAAGCGCCGATGTTAAATGAATTTATGTTAGTGACAGCCTCTACGATTAGAGGCTATACGTAGCTTCTTAATAACAACGATAAAATAACCCCACTACATGTTTTTCCGGATTGTTTGCCACACTGGTTGTGGACGTTTTGATTACAGTAAATTGCAATACATCCGCTTTTCTAAACTCAAACTGTAATAGGGTGATGTAAGCAAAAAGCTCTGACTGAAATATTGTCAATGACAGCTTTTAGATAGAGTGAAGATCCAGCAGTAAATTATTCGGAAATTATGCTCGTTTTCAGAAATGACAAATTATAAAAAGTGATGGCAATTTTTTTTTCTATTACCGAAAAAAAAATTTTTAATAAGGCAATTAAAAAATCGTTAAGGAATTTTGCAGCGAAAGCTTTGAAAGTGCTGAAATTAGAAAAGAGTGAATGAATTAGTCCTGATTTGAAATATTTTTCAATCATTTATCACTACGTATATTTTACATAGCGGCACGATAGAAATGCTTGAAATGCAGAGTAAATGAATTTGTACTTTTATAAATATACACGAACTGCATACTGAGATGAATAGCGAAAATGTAGCTCATGGGAGGAAAATTATTCCTACCTAAAAAATCCTAAAATGTTCGTCATTACATTTATTTATCGCATCAATATCCGTTCAAAAGCTAGTACTCATGAGAATTAGTCTGATCAGCTTAAAAACCATTGTGTCCTACCGATTTTTACGAGTAAACAACAAATCAAAGTACTGGTAAAAGCTTGCTTTCGAGGATAAAAGGATTAAGTAATATTTACGCAGAAATTTACCGAACAACCACAATTCAATTAAAAATTAAAAAGATTCGCATTAAAGACAATTATCAGGTTTCTATTTTCTCACATTTCCTATCGGATGTCCTTCAGATTCTCGATACATGATCCCTTTATCTCCCCCTTTGTTTAACTTTTGAACGTCCGCAAAGGTCACGATTTTTCCAAATAATTGCTAGTTCCTCTGCCTTTCGTAACAGCCTACCCTTTGTCTCAAATCTAACCCCATCGATGGTAAAAATCTCGACTTTAATAATGGAAAGGGATCAACCAAGGTCGCTCGATTATGGGGATGAAAGCTGATGATGATAGGCTCCGAAGCTTTCTCGATGATGACTTAATTTCGAGAAGTAAAATTTCATTGAGCTTCTCGTATTCAAAGAACGATCGATTTCCCACCAATAGAAACCATTTGATGTACAGTATTACGACGTCTTAAAGTGTTAACAGTATATCATACCGGATCAAATATAAAAGCTTAAATCACAAGGACCCGCTTTCAGGCAGGTATGTGAAGTAGCTTCGGAATACAAATAATCCTACAAATAAGATCACAACAAATTTAAGAAGCTTGAAATGTTAAATAAAGAAGAAAAGAAAAGATTCGAACGTTAAAGAAAGCCCCGATCCTCTTTGGTATAATTTTGTGCAAACAAAAAATAAAACTAAATCGCTAGAATTATAAACCAATTTTGCGATCAGAAGAAATGTATGCCCATTGTGTTAGAAGTTAAGTCATACTGGAAGCAGATTAATTTTACCAGCGTTAAATTTAAAGAAAATATGTTATTACATTTAAGAACATATATGATTATATATTATTTACCTCCATAGCTGTACTCCTAGTCGATAAAACGTAGTGTATTTTCTGCATGAAAAGCCGAAAATTGGTTTCTTATGTTCAGGCACTCATTATGCTTGAAATATTATTTTTAACTGATAAATATGAAACCGTACACTTTATCTGTCTGAAGCTAAACATGGTTAGAAGAACGAGAATAACGGCACCAAAATAGGATGTACTTGGGAAGCATACCCAAAAACACAGCTAAATGTTAAATTCTTTCAGAAATTATTTTTTTTCCAATTATAAAATTTCCTTTTTGAAATTTTTTATTGAGTGAAACCAATTCTCAAAGTATAAACCATGCATAAATGTTGATTAAAAAATTAGCTTATAAAAGCCAATGTTGAGCTACTCGACTCATTCGATAGTAAATAATTGCCAAATTTAGCATGGTATCGAGTTGAAATAGCGGCAAGTAATAGAGGACACCAGAGACTCAACCAGATCAGAATAACCCTTACACCTTTTCCCGCCCAAATAATTAAGACTACGAAAATAATAATCGTAGTCAAATAAAATCGTGTCCAAACCGCAATATACAAGTATAAAGAAATTACGAGTAATAGTAGTACTGCTAAAAGTGCATTGACAGCTGATGCCCATTCGCATATATGGACCCCCACCGGGACGTAAACAAAGGACTACTTTCACCGAAGTCGAAAGCAGCCCCAGGTCTTTGCAGGTCAACGCGTTGCCCGCTTGGTTATCCGAGAACCCATTAACTAAAACTTTTGAAAAGTACAGCAGTTTCTTTCTTCGATAAAAATTAACCGATAAAATCACGGTTTTCAGAACAACGCCAATAAATTTTTGACCTCTGCTGCAATTAAAATTCGAGAACATGACTGTAGCATTCTTAACTTTACTCTGCCTCCATCTACTAAAACAAGAATTCGGAAATGATTCTCTATAACCGAGTCCTAACCACCGACTGATATAAACGTTAAAAATATCGGGGTGGAAGACTAAGCTGTGGGTTTATTCACAAGTGTATAAGAGAAACCATGCAAACAACATAATCTTATCGGAAACTAAAGAATCACGCCGAGAGAGAGAACGTGAAAGTATCCCCCGGGACCACTTAAATCGGCAAATAAAACATTCGGGAAGATTTATGGGGAAAGAAAAGGAGAGGAACGAGTCTTGGAAATGCTACCTTCGATATAAACACCAAGGGCAGTCGATAATCGATCTTTGACGCCCGTTTCCCCATCACACGGGCGAATTTCGAGGGCAAATTGAGGGAAAGAGTCCATGCGGAAGAATATCATTAACGAGAGGGAGTTAATGTTGACGGAATTCAGCACGGGCGTAAATTCCGAGAGTGAACTTCGGAGAATCGAAGCGAACTAAAATTGAAAAAATCGCCATTCATCTTTAAGGGGAATCGGCGAATGGGGAATTTATCTCTGGCGCCAGCGAATGGAACGAAATGAGATGAAGTAGAAAAGGTAAACAATTCCGGAGCCTGTGGAAGGGTAAATATGTCTGTTGTAAACAAGCAGAGCCAACAAAGGTCGCCTGTTTCCACATTCTGAGGTGTTATAGGTGAGTTCATTCTCTCCACTGATGTGTTTTACATTACCTTGAATCAGTGTTGAAAAAAAGATTCAACGAAAGCGTTCTTTCAGTTTTTGGCTACATTCGCAGTGTTATTTCGTGGCTCCAAACTCGAAACTTTCATCTTTCGTTTCTTTCTCACATGGAAAATGGAATTTAGGAAGAATCAAAGCGTCCTCGTTTCATTGAATTTTAAAATTTGGTACGCACTGATCCGTGAGTAAAAAATTGCTGGTAGGATAGATCACATGTATGTAGACACTCGGTTAATAATTGACGTATAGAATAATGATTATCGATAAACTTTTAAAGTAAAAGTATTCCAGACCAAATAAAGATTATGAATTATCAGAAATAGCACACATAAAATAGCTAATAAAGAGTAAAAACCACTCCAAAAACCATCAAGTAAAAAAAGGTTCATGTAAATTTCACTCTAAATGTTAGCATCTTCAGAGTCCTGTCGACAGTATAAATTTATCAAGAGTCTGTTACAGTTTGATAGAGCTCTGAAGATGCACTAATTGAGAGTGAAAAGTGCATAATCCGTGTTTTCCTTGAAGTTTTTTGTAGTGTTTTTTAAATTTTACTATCATAACCAACCGTGGCCTATATCACTCATTTATAAAATAACTACACTTAAGTTTCTCTAGGATAAATAAGTGTTCATCTGCTCTCATGGCATAAACACTTTTTTCTGCTAAACTGTTACTTATGAAAAAGTTTACATTCTAAAGCATTAAAGAGGTCGAGTTAAATCTAATCAACCTTATGGTTTAATTGTTTGTATGAAATAAAGCCAATAAGCATAAAAAGTAATGAAAAATTAAAATAGAGACAGGCAGCAAGCCGAGTTTTGAGTTGTTCTTTAAAAAAAGAGCGTGATTGTGACATGGATTCATATACAAAAGTCTTCATCGCATTAATTCTCACTTAAGTGGACATCGCACGATGGCGTTCAAATAGCTGGACAAAAATAGAAAAATGGTTTTCATTGAGTCTCGACATAGAAACTTCCAATTGCGACTCTGGTATAAATTTATGCATAGGAATGCCTTAAAAAGTTTATGTCATTAATGAGGATTATCGCGTATTAAAATTACGCATGACGTCAAACGAAGCGCAGTTTTTCTAGCTGTATTCTACAGCGGCAGTCATTATTCACTCAAAAATAAACATCCTTTGAGGGTTTTACGAAAGGAACAATAATGCTGCAGTACATCATCATGATTTTTGGAGAGAAAATTGCCTAAAATCATACTAAAAGGCAATGATTCATTCTTTAACTTCAACCTCTTCCTACCTCCACTCTGTACTGTGCAAACAGCGTCAGCTGGTATTATGACCATTCCTTCCATAAATAATTACTTGGAGGGCGTGTTTCATTCATTTCCATCTCATCCAAGATCGATGGAGAAGTCAACTCAATCATACATCTAATCATAACTCTATCACGGCCACAACGTTAGCATTTATATTTCTAGGGGTTAACAATCTCTAACGCACAATTAACCGCGATCGGACTTATAGAGCCAGCCTCTCGATGCGTTCGCATTCCCCGCCAGAAAAATTCATTCATCACCGTGGAAAGAACAGCTAAGCAAACAACGTTCCTCCGATTGCATATCTCAGAGATTCCAACGGGAATGCACTTCTAAGACCCCGTAATTATAATCATTCCACCCGCTTCCCATACGTGTCTCATTCCTAATTTTCCGGATTGACCTTCTCGCAATCTTGACCTCTTGGAGTGGCCCTGCGAGGAAATCTCAAGAGAGATATTTCGTAACTATCCCGTGGGATAGGGAAGTGGACATCCATGGAAGCGGTCAAGAACGGAAATAAAAAAGCTGGATAAAGAAGTTTGATAGTTGTTGGGGAGAGGGGTTGGATATGGGGAATTTTGTGCGTGAGAGAAAGAGAGGTTCGTAGATGATGGGATAGAGGCGCAGAAGAATCATTGCCTGCTTATCTCGATAGTTGCCCGCCTCGACCAGAGAGAGAAAGCTGATGGCAAAGTGGAAGGACTCTTATGGGCGAGTGTGGAATGCCCGCCGCCGCTAATGTCCTGAGAGTTACGCGCAGAGGTTTCTGGAAAAGGAATTATGTGATGATGGGAAATTAGCGCCAAATGGAACGCAAGATGCCGGAGTCGGGTTTTGTGAATAAGCGTCGAAATGTTTCATTTTTCATGGCCACTTGGCTGGATTCATCTGGAAGCTATGACTTCATAGTTATGTTCCGCGCCTAGGAAACCATTAACAATCCTTGAAGAGACAAAGAAACTTTTAGCGCTCGAAAATCTGGGAAAGCTTCATAAATTATGAACAATATACATTAAGAAAAATGAGCAATTCTACTTTGCTCACTTCAGATTTTACGCGGGCCTGTATCCGAACAATAACAATATTCATTAAAAAGAACGAGGAATTCTACTTTAATAATTTCAGAGTTTTTGTGAGCCTGTATCCGAACTACGTGAAAAGAATATCCGTTAGTTTGATATTATATTACGTTGATATAAAACTGCCTCGGTAACTAATCAATAGCGATCAACCCATTAGTAGCTGACAATGAGGCATATTTAATTATATTTTTTCCTGGGATTCATTTAAACAATCAAAATATGTATATACACCGAACATTTCAACCATACAAGGCATTTATGTGAACTGATATTGAGTAGAAATTTTCTTAGATTTTACAAAAATGCTAAATTGGAATTAGTATTTTTGAATTTGTTTCATAAAATCCGATTTTTTTTATCAGAGTAGATTTTGATGCGATAACATCTGTCAAAATCGGTCGCAGCTGGAGATGTTTTGAACGCTTCCTTCAATAATTAATCAATAATAAAATTGGATTCTTTTAAAAAATTGCTGACATTTTTGACAATGTTTTTGTTATCTATTTAAGCCACAATGATATGATTACTAGAAACCATAATTAGTAGAAAATCTGAGAATACATCTCTTCCATGAATTCATACTGAAAAAATTTCAATGCTTCAAACCTTGGTTAGAAAGGTAAATACCGAAATAGAAAGAAGGGCAAACTGAAAATAAAGTTATAAACATTCACGAATAAACTTTTCCAATTTCTATTTAATATTATTCAAACAAATTATCTCATCCATACATGCGGGAATTTCCAACATACACCCAAGTGTTCATTAACAACCAATATAGACAACGTCGTAAAAATGCGTGTAATCCCCTTAAGATCGGTTGCCAAAAGTCAAGTATTTGTTAATTATGTGAATAAAAAAAATTGCAGTGTTTTTCCAGCACCACGATATATCCAATGAGTTGTGGTTAAGGTTGTGTTTTTTTTACCACAAATCCGTGCCTGAAGAAATTGATTGTATTGTGTACATTTTCTATTCAGAAATCTTTGCTCTGATATCTTCATGAACGAGCAAATCTCTAAGTTAAAAATAAAACAGTATTGATTCCTTTAAATTACCCTAGAATGAATTTCAAAAATAGATTTAATACCTCTCTATTATTTGCACAGGTCTGGCTGTTTTGCAGAAAATGTCCTCTTTGACTCTCCAGCTTCAAATTAGCGGAAGACTTTAGCGGTTCTTTAGACTTCCCAACCCCTTTCTTGAAAGACTGCGACAGTTTCTCCGAAAAATTAAACGTAGTGGGAACCCAACCGTTAAGTCACCTGATTTCTAATTTGGTTTCCGAAAATTCAAAAAATTAGCGGCCAATAGAGAAGCGTTGCTAAGGCCGGAAGAACAGTGGTTCCTTAGAAAATTTAAAAAAAAGCTTAACATATACCAAAGGTACTTTCTTTCATGGGCCGACAGAAGAATTATAGACATAATTAACAACTTTTTCACCAGCTTCAAACTTGAATTATGAAATTTGTCCGGTAATAGGCCATAATTAGTAACGGAATCTTCGGATTGACAGGAGAAAGACTTCATCTTCCAATGTACCTTATCGTATACAAGTCATTCAATTCTCTTTTCCCTAAAACCTAATAGATGTTCTACAAACATATACCAACTATGGAAATTAAATAAGGAAACAAAGGATATACCTATACATAAAAATTTTATGCGGAAGGATAACTGAAGAAAGAGAAATTTTAGTTAAATTTCAAAGCTAGAATATGTAGTTATGGTATTACCGACAGGATTCAACGATAATTTATTATGATTGTACAGACTTTAGATTTCAGTTTAACTTCGAAATAGTCAATCTCTCTCTCGTTTTTGTCTTGCTGAAATCTCTACGTTGATTTATGTAAAATAGTTGGTGTTTACTTTTTCTTTGTTTACTTTTCCCTGCTGCTACTTCAGAGGCAGCAAAACGTTGCTATTATGCTAATATTTTGCTATCCATTTTACCCAAAAAGAAGTCGCATTTGTTCTATCACTTATGTTAGCTTTATCTAAGGGCACACGATTTCAGAAGTTGCAAAAATGAAATACTGAAATAGGAAAACATACATGTTTGCCTTCTAGCGTGGGCTACAATACTGCTAAATACTTGGAAGTTGTTTTTTATATAAGTTTACCTATTGCCCCGTTTAGTATTGGTTAGTATTATTAAGATAAACACCGGTTTCACTAAGGTATTTTGCAATGGAACCTAAACACAATCTCGAGACCATCAAGTAGCTTGTTAGAAGCTTCATAATTTATTCGGAGTTTAGGAAAAAGAGTTGTGTTTAACTTTCTCTAAACGAAGCAATGCTTACGTCTTTGGAACGATAGCTATTTTTCATGAATACCATGATTTTTTAAATATTCTATGCAAGAGAGCAGATATTGCGTGTAAAATATTTTGTGCAGAAAAAATCCAGACTGCGTAATTTAAGGCATATAATAAGTCATTTTGTTACTGAGCATAATATACGGTGAAATCATGTTCCGGCTTTGAAGGCATTTTATGTAATTGACAAAGCTTCGTAATTTCAACGAAATTTACTTTCTTTCAGTTCTGCAAGCGATCTTATTTATTTAGGCAAAGGAAAACATAGAAAAATATGCATTTTAAGATGTTATATATTAAGAAATTACAAGAAAATAGACGGTATTTTTTTGCGTAATTTAAGATCTAACAAGATCAGAACATTGATTTGCTCGAACCTTGTGGAACCACCTGTAAAAATATTCACAAAAAGAAGATTTCCCTTGAATTTCAAATATACAATCCTTGACAAAAGATAACCACCCTCATAATAGCATCATTCATACATCATCAAAGAGTACGACATCAAAGTCTGGAGTCAGAACGTCATTGCGTGGGTGAAAATGATGTTTTTCCATGTGAAACATTTTTATCGACGATGGGTAAATGGCCTTACATCGCAGCCATGTGCAAAAGATCAGACTCTTGTAGACTACACATCGCTTCCTGTGCAATTTCTTGTTGCCTAGCTACCATAAACAAACCGACTGATCTATAGAGAAAAGGCTTGATTCCAAACATTCTAAACACAGGAACGAGCTATTTCCTTGAAGAACCTGACGGTTACCTATACATCAAGATCAACATGATTAATCACAGGAAATATCTGGTCTTGGGAGGAGATTTTGTTACTAATTCTTTTTTTCTAGTTTCTGTTGCTCTGTTCTTAGGTGGAGAGACTGATCTCGAAATCCAAATTGACAGGACTTTGATCTCTCAACTATTGGAGACTAATTAATATTGATAAATAGTTCAACAAAATTTGATCAACTTATGGTAACTCTGGGAGAATAGGTTCTCGTAGCACTTAGCTTTTTTATGTGTAGAAAGGAAGACAAACTTTCGGTGCACCAAAGTGACGCAGACATTTGATGTATCACGAATAAAAATCTCAAGCTGATAATTCTAGGCTATATTGAACAATTATAGATATTATTAAAATTTTATCACTGCAAGTACGTGTATGACCTGGTGGCAGTGGATACATTAAAAGAATTTACATTGCATATTTAGTTAAAACTATAGAAGCAATTTAAGCTATTGCCTCTCTATTAACATTTTCTTATTTTTCTGGTAAATATTTGTCGTTTATTCCAAATAAATAAAATCATCCATGGATATTATTCGTTGAATATGTACAAACAGTAAAAAATTACCGGTTATATTCAATGCTACTCAATATAAATTATTCTGCTACGGTTATTATTATTTATTTGATTGCAAAGTTGACCCATTTTCATTGCTATAATGAGGCTATTTGCATTAAACGTCTTGAAAATTTTCCAGACCTTCTTTATCTTACGATGTTTTGTTTTTTCAAATTCCGATCTTTTGATAATCATAATCATTTGTATATCTCTGTAATTGTATTCCAATCTTTTGAGAATCATAATCATTTGTATTTCTGTATTTTAATGCGAAAAATATATAACTATTTCGATTAAATATTATTTTGTTATTTCAATATGTATTAAGTATTTAGCTCTTTTCTTTAACCTCATTTCTGATAAGGTCTCCTATCTACATACATCATTTCACCCTTTTGAAAAAGTTATCTTCCATTCCTCTAACTTTTGTTCATACACGTCTATATCCTTAAACATCATTTAACATTCAATGGTTGATTACACGCAAAACCTGCGCGGTTAATTAGCCTTGACTAGTTTTAATCTCAGTGGAAAAAACTGTAACCCGTGCATCTATCTTTGGCTTCATCGCAGACACACGAGAAGTAAAGCCCATTCTCTTCCCCCGAATCTCGAGCAAAAAATTCCCCGGCAGCAAAAAAACTTCAGGATTGATCATTTCTGAAATTCTTAGACTCCTTAAAGTCTCGATAGGATTACAAGGATTTTCCTTTCGTTGGGCAGAGCAAGAAAAGGCTTCACTTGTATTTACTTTGGTTCGTTAGCCTAATGGAACCAGCGTGACCTTCCGTATAGCTTTTTTGTCGCAGAATTTTTCGCGGTAATTTTTAATGCGTGAGCAAGCACTACAGGATATTTTTTCCTCGTACACACGCGGTTAATGGCAATGAAAAGCACAAACCTCCACTTTCCCAAACTCCAGCGTTTTCTTCTCCGGCACGTTCGAAAACTGAGAGCGCCGTCTTTGTCAAGGGATATAGGCAGATGCTTTGAAATGCTGTTCAAAGAATTAATCCTGCAGAGAACTGAAATATATACAAGACCCTGCTACGTCATAATATTCTGGAATAGCGTTATTCTGTTGGTTTATTTTCTTTGGGAGGAGATAGCGGGAGCAAAAAAACGTAAATCTCTAAGGATCCCCAGAGGTGAAATGTACACATCAGCCATATACAGTTGATTATTCCTCATTTCTTTTCTTTCTTAAGAGGGCGCGCAATGATAATATGATTAAAAATCAACAGTAAATTGAAGATGCTGGGCCATTTCTCTACACCTAAGGGGTTTTTTTTATACCTGTCATAGCGATTGATAATTGTTTGTGATTAAAATTAGCATATCGAGTTATTAAAATGGTAAAGGAAGTTGTTTTTTATATAAGTTTACCTATTGCCCCGTTTAGTATTGGTTAGTATTATTAAGATAAACACCGGTTTCACTAAGGTATACTCATTCGATAGTAAATAATTGCCAAATTTAGCATGGTATCGAGTTGAAATAGCGGCAAGTAATAGAGGACACCAGAGACTCAACCAGATCAGAATAACCCTTACACCTTTTCCCGCCCAAATAATTAAGACTACGAAAATAATAATCGTAGTCAAATAAAATCGTGTCCAAACCGCAATATACAAGTATAAAGAAATTACGAGTAATAGTAGTACTGCTAAAAGTGCATTGACAGCTGATGCCCATTCGCATATATGGACCCCCACCGGGACGTAAACAAAGGACTACTTTCACCGAAGTCGAAAGCAGCCCCAGGTCTTTGCAGGTCAACGCGTTGCCCGCTTGGTTATCCGAGAACCCANATCTATTTTTTAACTCTTTGATATTATTATTAATTTAAATGTTTTTATAATATTGACGATGGGTTAAATGGAAGAGGAGACTTTAAAGTCTCAATTTCGCCCAAAATAAAGACGTTATTTATTTATTTTATTTATTTATATGTAGCAATTAGCGGCAATTTAACTTCTTAGAGAACATTTCCACTTCGGCCACTTATGTCGTGAAAATACATTCACAGTTGCTTCTATTATGCAGTGTAAAATATTCGAACAATACTCCAGGTTCATGTCTATAACAAGTGAGATTACTATCGTACAAAATTTCCCTGAGAATGGAAACTGCAATCCGGCAACAGAATATACACTACCAAATCAATTGTTTTAAATGCACACAAAATTTAAGTTCGATAAATTATCCAAAATTTCAGTACACTTCACCGTATTCTTTGACGTATCTCCCCAGTTTGTTGGGCATGCAGCAAAATTTTTTTCTACCGTGGGCGTTCGTTTTCCTTCGACGTTTTTTGAGACTTTTATGTTTCATAAGTGCTATGCCTAGTTTGCGCCCCGAGCGCGAGGGTGCGCGCAAGTTCTTTCGGATGGTAACAGGAGAAAGAAATGAAAGAGGGCAAGGGAATCTCGCCCTTGCGGTGAGTTCACATTTTTCTCTCGTCACGATCTCTGTTTGACTTTTCCGATGTTCGTTTTTCCCTCTCCGCTTCTCCCTTTGTCCTTCGAAACGCCGCTGCCTTCCACACACAGATTGGTTGATCGTCCTTCAACCTTTTGACTCATCCCCAAATCAAACGCATTTTCTCTCCCGGAATATACGCTTTACGCACGTACTAAAAACAAAACGTACCCTAGACAAAATTAGAAATTTTAGCTGAACACTAAATCAACATTTTAAAATAGTAAATATCTGCTTTTTGGGCCGTAACAAGGAGCATTACATAATGATTGAATGAAATCAAGAAATAATTCATGCGGAAATCATTTCTTTTCCAATGTTGATGGTGACAAAAGTATAGCCAGTATAGATTTATCACTCATTTTATGAAAAAATTAGCGAATTCTCATAAGTTACTGGTGGTGATATGGAGTTTATAGAACCTCAATACTTGTTAGATACAAAATATCACGGCATTCGTAATACTACGTTACAGGAACCGGGAAAAAATAATTATCCTAAGGTTCCACTGCTTTGACTAACTAGCATACAAAAACATAATGGGCAAAAGATGAAAAACTGCGGAATTCAGAAAGCTTTTACATAAAGTGTAGAGGAAACATTTAAAACTTTTTCATGTAAATTGTCAACGCAGTTTCGTCAAGCACGCAGAAATAACTAAAGATTAATTAGAATTTTTTTCTTTTTCTTTTTATATGATTGAAAAATTAATATATTTTGTATTTTTGTTGCGTACATTACACTCGCATTTAATAATATACATTCATGTTTAAAATAGTTATGTTAAAGTTTCACAGAAATTATTGGCGACCGGTTTCAACTAATAATAGCTATCGCCGGGCTTGATGATAGCTATGATAAGCTGAAACTGGTCGCCAATAAACAATTTCTGTGAAACTTTAACATATTTATTTTAGCTATCAATGTTATTGAGTTTCCCAAGTCACGGCTGATTCCATCGATTTTATTACAAACATACCTTTTATGCCCACTTTTACATAGCCTTTTACGACGTGAACGACGCTCAGACGGAAAACTCCTTAGAAAATGGTTGAGAATTTGAAAACGCGTAACAAATAGTACGCCCAATTAAAATATCTTAAAAGGGTAAAACAAAATTTCAACGCCTCATCGTCTTCATAGCAAAAAAAGGCGACGCTTGATAGGGTTAAGAACCCTGGCTCCATTCCATTTCTTCCCAAGTTATAACCCGCTTTTTTCCATCTCTACCCCGAGGAACATTAAGTCTCCCCTCTTCGCGTACTTTTTCACCGCAGTAATCGCGCCATAAAAATTTCGGTCGTTTTTTGTATTCCGTCCTTGTCTTTCGGATGAGGTGATGGGCGTAACCGTTGTCTCGTCACGCATCGGTACCTTGTCCTTAGGAAAATAAAACTTCTCTTTATATTTCGGTCAAAGAGAAGGCGTGCGGGAGACGCTGGCAAGAATGCTAAAGCGTCGGTGAGACGTTTAATGTTTTCGTGCGTCGATTCTCTCGCATTTGCAAGTCAAGAAAAAGTCCTTCGCCACCTTAAGTCTGTAAAAGGAGAAGGGAAACCGTCCGACACAATCTGAACCATTTCCTTCTCGGAGTGTCGTAAATTCGGGGAATAAGCGGACCATTTCAAATCCATACCACGATCATTTGCGTAGATGAATAATTCAATTTTGATGAACTGGAGATACTCCTCTTTGGAGAGGTAATGGTAATGAGGCAAAATATGTGACTTCTCACCATCACCATACAGATGAAGGCGGGTTTAAACTATCAAAGGCCCTAAACGCAAAGATTAGATTGACCCCGAGTAAGAATTATGAGTAAAAATTCGAATTTTAATAAAATACACTAATACACATGCTATAGTAATCTCAGTCACTTCACTGCGAGAAGAATAAACGAACAAATTTTGAATTACAATATGTAGGTCCGTTATTATAATGGGTAATTAAAATGGACTTATGATTACTTTGGGGCCCAGTATTATAACAGTTGTTAGAGTAAAATGGAGATTACAGTTAATCTCCTACATACATGATGGATAATCTTGGAGATTAAGTATAATATTCACTTTCAGTCTAACAACTCATAATAATATCGGGAACTAAATTGAACATTAGTAAAGTCCAACTTAAGTATACGTTATAAAAATTGTTCATAGTATTTTTATATATTACAGAGAATGATGGATAGACTTTAAATTATATAGTGATATAAAAATTGTAATATATTCTATAAACACATTCAGTAGACTTGTTCAATAAATATAAAAATCTCTCTTGAAACAAAAAACAAGCTCAGCTTGTAGCACTTTACTGAGAGTGCGTAAACTTAGTGTTAACGAGCCCACTACACATGCGGATAAGGCTCTCAGCTAGCACCCACTGTGCCTACTAGTAATTATAAATCCGCCCCTGCATACAGACAACAATTTCGATAGATACAGATTCAAGAATAACTGTTTCTAAGCCCTAAGCGCAAAGATCAGATTGAGGACCATACTAGGAATTATAAGAGAAAAAATTCGCATTTTTACATCAAACACATGAAGATAAATGCCATAGGAATCTCAGTCGCTTCATTACGGCAAATATAAACTAACCATTGAATAACAAGTGATGTTTATATAAATAACTATGAAAGATGAATGGACTTTACATCATATTGTGATAAATTATGTTAGATATTATAAAATCACATCACGTAGACTTACTCAACAAATATAAAGCTTTATCTTGAAAGGAAAACGAGAACAATTTGTAATATGTTACTAGGAGTTCATGATCACAGTCTTACTGAGGTCACCATATGGAGGAGGTTAGCGCCTCTTGCGCCACTTGCGATTATAAATCCGCCCCCATTACAGTCACCTCTTCCCCATCTCTTGGGGAAAAAAATTAATCCGCAATATGTTATAGGTTAAGAGCGTACTCGTAAAAGCCTTAGTTCCAAGAATTTTAAAGCAATCTGGCATCAACATTTCCTTAAAAAAAGTTGAAACAGGTTGCTAGTGAGAAAGCTTTCCTCCAAAGTAAACCCCTAGACGATCTGCAAGCTGCCGTTTTTTATCATTGTACCTTTTTCCCTTCCTTTTGCCTACGCTCCAATGGGATAGAGGTTGGTAGCCTTTCTTATCAACGAGTTGAATTCTTCTTCCAATCTATTGCCGGGTAGAATGCGGCAAGGGATAAATTTTCCAGCAAATCAGAACGGATTGGTATTATCAGTATTATTTACGGTTCTAATTTCCGTTTCGCTGATTTAGATAGCGCAGAAGTAAGCGGTACGAAATTCGAATTCTCTTTCGAAACAAAATCTACGAGTCCAATGCTGAGGAAAAAACCAGGAAGTTCTCCTTTAGCCGATACTTTAGACACGACCTATTTTCTTTGCTTGAGAATGACCAGCTGGAAAGTTGTTAACCGGTTAAAAAGGTAAAACAAAAACGAACCTAATTGCAGGAGGATGGGATTAGATCGATAATTTTTAAACAGAATTTTCCAAATATTTCTCACTGCAGGCTCATCGAAAACAATTAAAATTACTAATTTTATATCTATTGCAACAGATAACATAACTATTATCATTGGAATAATATATCTAATTGAGCAATTAATACAGCAAGATCCCACCTTCTATTGAGATTGACGGCATTTTATCAGGGATCGATCAGCATGTACCTAACTTTGAGTGATCAGAGTTTCTTAATATGTTAAATATCTGCATCCAGGTAAGGAGAGAGAAAAACTCCACTTTATTCAAATACTTCCTGCAAGATACTTCCTTCCTACTTCTGCATTCCTTTTTTGATACAGACTAATTCGCACAATACCATCCTATGTAAACATCAAGAACAGACTAGCAACTTAATACACTCTTATGCCTAAAAAATCCTTATTTCTTTGATTTCCTGATTGATTTTTGTCATATACGAGTATGTCTTATAAATAGTTTAGTTACTCATGTTTGTTAACTGTTAAAAATAAGTTCAATAGCCTACCTACTATTTATTTTAAAATATTTTTCAAAACCTGTTTAACTCAAAAGATAACTTGAAAACTTTTAACTAAGAAAGATCTTCTAGTAAAACTAGCAGAAAGGCCAGACCATTCGGACATTCGAACGGGAAAGGTAATGATAATGTTTAAAAAAGAAGTCTAATCTGTACAGAAGACATTAAGTAATATCTCTCGGCTTCACTCCTTATAATGAATCGTATCTGAAGTACTCCTTGGCCATAATCTATCGAAAACAAGCTAATTACAACTTGGACTTCATTTTCTCTGTGCACACATCGTTCCCACGTCAATTACATCGTCAATTCGATTTTAATTATCCTCACGCCAAGTTATTTTATAAGTCAATCACTTGTAGTGAATTTGTCACATAATGGAGTTTATTTGGTCAATGCCATATATTCTTTCTCGCAAACTTCATTCCAGCCTCTGCTCAGTGTCAGCTAATAACACGACCGTTACTTATGGGGCGGATACTTCGGCTGATGTCTGGAAATCCCCATCAGCTGCCGATATTATTTTTAACTTTTAAGGTTATGTATTTGTATTTTATAAATAATCCTTTACTTAAATTTTACACTCATTTTTCTCTGTTTTCGTAAGTTTTTATCTCCCCTTTCTTGTGTGGTTGTTATCCCGCAACGAGATTTTTTTCTCTGCCACCTTCAGTTGTGGAGATATTCTCCCGAAAACAAAATCTGCCTTTTGTTTTTCTGTGTATTTTAATTTTTGAGACTGTAAAGTCGCATCTTACATCAAACCCTTCGTCATATGAAGCTTAAAAGAGATGACTAGAAAAACGGGGACAGAAGAAAAATATTTTTTGGGTTTAAAAATCTGTTAGTACTCAGGAGAAAATCCACCACAGCAGGAAAATACCCACAAGAAGGAATACGTGAAAAACCTGCAAAACCTACTGAAGGTTAACAAAATTTTAAGAAAATGCAGGTTTAATCAAATCTAAAAGACAATCAAAATGGTACAGGCACGGAAAAAACAGCTAGAAATTGTTCTTCATAAATATAAAAAAGAACATTATAAAATATAACCGTTCCAAAACAGATCAGTATTGATAAAAATACTAAATAACAAGTTAAAATAACGAAAATTAAATAGTTCACTACTAGTGAGCAGGTTTATGAATGTTTTCCATAAAATTGGATTAAATTTATCATAATGCTAAGTCAAAAACGTTAAAGATATTTGGAAATAATGCAATTCTTCTCCATCCAATGGAGTACCAACGAAGTTATACCACTGCATAATAAGATACGAGGATAAATGGAAGAGCCCACTTGGGCCTAATCTCGCCATCAAAGGGTCAATAATAATAATAATATACCAAGAGAAACCATCTATTCAGTCGCCTCATGATACGCAGCATAAAGCTCGTTTGTTGATATCGTTAAGTTTAAAACCGCATAATACCGGGTATGAGACATAAAGAACGGAACTTTTTGAGGCGTTGGGTAACGTAGTATTGAGCACCCGAGCTTCGGATTCCGCTAGTAGACCCTTCCGTTTAAAACACGTTTACCCTCTGAAAATTCGGGACGGAAGCGAGTAAAAGCAAGTGAGAGTAAACTCGAGAGACGACTTGATCTCTTCCCGACAACCTGCATTAAAGACACTCTCTCTCATCGGTAACGAGCGAGCGTAAGGGAGATTTTAGTAGGAGGCAGCCAACCTCTTTGAACTAAAAGGATTAATACCGCCGAGGCGATTCTCGCTTTGAATCGTGGGAAAGTAGGCGCCTTTGAGTCTGCCGGCTCGGTACACCTGTTGCTTTCCCCTCCCGCCCCCGCCTTCCCTTCCTTTACGACGGCTATCGCCTTAGAGTCGTGATCCCCTTGGAGAGATGTGGAGGAACTTAAAGGATGAGCGGTGGACTTAAGTAACGGTAAGGAGATAAAAGGGCTCTCTATGACCTATAATGAATGAATCTAAGCGGAACGCAAACCTCTCTACCTTCTCCGGACGAGATTCGACTCCTATTGTTATAAGCGTGTAATAAATTTGCCTATCTGTGTGCCTGGATCTTATTCTCTCGCATAATCGCGTAATCTGATCCACGAGGTTACTCATGTTTGCTTATACTATCCCAAAGCTAGGGAGAGAGTAATGTAATTGCGGAATCGTGATGTACTTAAACAAGGTACGTTCAGATTGTTCCCGATCCGTGGTCTTTTAACCCCTCGCGGTCCGGTAGCAAATCCTCGCCTGAAAATTTCATAAAATGTTCTATACACTTATAACTGAAGTAAAAAAAGTAGTTTGGCTCGAATTAACTCTATAAATGGGACTCTATATGTCGTTGTAACGAAATCTTAGCCTAGAAACCTTTATGATTTTAAGATGGCTTTTATCTTAAAGAACATTGATAACCGAAGTGAAAAACAGTACATTTTGGCTTGAATCGACTTGATAAGTAGGACTTTCTGTATGACGTTGTAACGAACTATTAGACTAGCAACTTCAATGGTTATATAATATAAAGAAATACGGAGGCACAGCATCTGCCCCCAACAAAGTTTCTATAGAAGCCAATGTGGCCCTTTCGGAGAATGAGCTTAGAAACTAAGCATCAGTATATTTCAAACTATGTGCTGCGTAACGCAATTGTGCCGTGAGAAATAGTAACTGTGCCGCGAAATATTTGGAAATTTTATATTCTTATGTGATGAAATTCAACCAAAAAGTCTTGCCTAACATAATAGACTGTACATATAAAACATATAACATTTTTATTATTAAAATATTTTAATATAAAATATTTTAGCATAAAATATTTTGATATACTGTAGATAAAGATTTTTTATATCGCGTGCCACTAATCCACTTCCGTTTCCCCAGTGTACCTTGGCGTTAAAAAGCTTGGCAGACACTGTTTTGCATAAATGAAACTTTACTTTACTTAATCCAGAAGTGGACAACCTACCATTGCTAATGAGTCGATTATTTAATTTCAACAAAGAAAAGGGTTAAGGTGACTTGGCATGTAGCGGCGCGCTCCCAAGAAAAATTCACAAGGAGAAAGGGACATGAAAAAAGGTGAACCGGTGCTTCAACTAGGACGTACTCGTAAACGATGTGGCACTGACGGACAAAACCTCACCGCCCTTGCCTACAGAACCTCTCAAAAGGTATGTCTAAATGTTCTGGCTTGATAACTCCATGGAGAGAGCAACCATCCGGGCAATTGAGAGACTCGGATTCAAGTCCCGGTCCATTCGGGGTCTTTTCAAGTCCGTTTTTACTCGGGAATATAATAACTATAGTATTTGAGATACAACATTTAAGCAACATCAATGTTCCGTAAACTGTAATAAATAAATAATCATTGCGTTCTTTAGAATTTAGCGTTTTGTATATAAATGTGTATCTGAGTGTACGTATGTATGTTGTATATAAATGTGCATAGAAATTATGAGGAACCAACAAGAAAGATTTTCATAACTAGTCAAACTGAAATATAGTATGTATATCATTTATACCGACATCACATGGAGAAATATACTTGGTCTCCGGACAAAAAAGTTGCCAGCCCTTGTTCTACTTGGTGGAACTAGGGTAAGCTAAGAACTACTTACACGGATGGAAATTTCTCCTAGTACCAAGAAGATTTACCATCAATTTTCCAACTTTTTTTCTTGCGATAAAAATATAAATTGGACCTCTTTTTTAGAACTCCCTGACACATTTCGAAACTTAATACAAATCTCGTAGCCAAGGGGGTGGTTTTGGGGATTTAAACTCCCTCGTGAGAACAGAGCCAACGATCAACGAATGAGAGAGAATGGCCACTCGCAATTATTACATACAAACACCGCTGGAGATTTGCATGGTAGACATACTAAAATAAATCAGTTTCCATTTTCATTTTGGATGGAAGTATACATGCAATGGTAGGGAATGGAGTGTTAACTCCATACCTCTAAAACCCCCTTAGACACACCCTGGCTACGCCCCTGGATGACTTCCATGTTTATTAGTTTGAGAATAACCCAGAAGATATATACACAGCACTATTTCAATTATTAATCTTTGGAATTTATGCTCCAATAAAATCTTATGAAGGAGGTACAATGTAGCTGAATTTTTATGACTATCATTTGATTCTGATACAAACGTTCCGCATAAATTTCACAGGCACTGAACTTTATTGTATATACTTTACTGTAGGACCTTCACCGTATAAATCGATTTACATAAGAAAACATTAAGACAAAATTTATTTTACACTTACTATTCTTTACACCCGTAAAGTATGTAGAGGAGAAATATCTCGTTGAAGCAGTCACGTCCCTTCAAACACCAATAAAAACCTACGGATTTACGTGACTGAGAATAAACACACAACAGAATGCGGTTTCTCATAAAACAATGAATTCCACGAACCTGCCGATTTTTACAACTTATTTTGTGGCCAAATAAAATTCGCTAACCCGCAAATAAATCGACGTAGATTGTTAGTACCGGATTTCAAAATACTTGAAAAAAAAATAAAGAAATACCCGAAACTCGAGACGCACTCGGGGTAATGAGAGAGGGAGAAGTGTGTACGTAGAGATGAGGGAAATGTTGTAAAATAAGACGAGGGCCTGGAGAAAAAAGAAAGGAGTAAAGACAAAAGGGAGGCTGTGGAGCCAGGGTAAGGGGAAAGTGGCGGTTAGGTCTTTCTCTCATTTCGTGCTTTTTTTTCGGTTGTTTGGAGTGAGAGCGGTGACTCGCCAAGTAGATTCTCAAACACGCACGGGGGCTAAGATGGAGTGAGAGGGAGGCAGAGAGAGTATGAGGAAAGACGGAACACACGCACGTGGCAACTCAAGGGAAGAGGCTGTGAGAAACGGGAGAGAGGAAGATGAATATCGGCGAAAAAGGTAGTGATGAAGGTAATAACGAAAGAAAATAAATAAGCTACGGAGTTCATACTATTGTATTTTTAGCAAAACTAATTATTCTTGTATAGATCATGGAAACAGTATGCTTTTGGTTTGCATTTACGCGTTGATCTCAGCGGAGAAATCGCTGAACATTGACAGGATTTTGCCTCTAAGAATGTGCATACTGAGAAACTGGGGTAAAGCACGTGTTACACAGGGACGTAGCTAGGATTTGTCTATGGGGGAAGTTTAAAGCCATTGATGCCACACTGGATTGCCTACAATACAGGGGCAGCAATACTTCCGCCCAAAATATAATGAAAATATAAACTGATTAATTTTAACATATATACCCTGCAAATCTCCAGCAGTGTTTGTATGGCACAATTGCGAGAGGTCATCCCATCGTATGCTTTCGTATATTGTGACTCTGTTCTTATGGTGGGGGGGGGGGGTTGAACCCTCCAAACCACCCCCTTGACTACGCCTCTGGTCATGGGGGTTTAATTCATTTTATATGCCATTTATCTCATATTATTATAATTTTATAGTATTACCTAGAAGAGAGTGAACTACCGAAGAAGAAGTCAATTAATTAACGGAAAGGCACCATTTAATTATTTATTAAGCCTGCATTGTTGGATCTTGAATTTGGACAAATATATGAATGTGTATATACGGTGCATAATGCATCTAGTGCCTTCAGCTTGAAGTAATCCGTCGGAAACTTGTTGTAAAACGATTACTAGCATCTAAAATATTTAATAAGAAATAATCGTTTCGTATATATCGCACCACAATTAATTAGCTCTAACATCCAGATATTATACCGATACTAGTAAATTATATATCATTAACTAATGTTAACCTATTAAGATCCACAAGCAATCACAGACCTCTTACCATCATCAAGCTGTTATTATTAGATTAGTAATAACAGGATTAATATAACCAATCAATTAAAATTGTACATTATTTCCATTGGAACTTTTTTTGATAAAACTAATTATACGTGTGAGAAGTCGAAGTAAGCTGCAGAAGCGTGAGGTTCTGATTATTGAAAATCAAAGATAGCGCGCTGTAATACCATATCCACAACCGAGACACGAAGTTTCCGCCTTCCTCGAATCCACGGAGGAAATTTTGTGAGGCTACTGAGAAGAGTAAAAATTTAAAGATGCGAAGATGGTTTAGCCATCTAAAACTATATTTGGAAGGGAAAAATGGTGAAGAAAGCGAGGGCAGGCGGAAAGATTTAAGGAACCAAGATGGCGGATGATAGACCGCGAAGATTTGGAAGGGTTAAAAATAAATGAAGGCGAAAAACTGCTCCGAAGGATGAGTATCTAAGCCTTCCTACGTGATAGTCGTGGAATGATGCAACGCAACCGCCTCTCCCCTCGTTTTACCGAACTTCAAAAAGGAATTCCTCTCTCTTTCTCATTTTTTCGATCCCGAACACAGCGTCGCGGTTTCCGTCGGAGAGGACGTCGGAATCTTTTTAATTTCGAAACCGTGACTAATTTACTAGATTTTCGGAAAATGGATGGTCTTTAGGGCTTCGCATGCTTTCCTGAAATGGGCGAAATTAATTGGTTGAATATCGCTAACGATGTATTTCTAAGAGGCGCGGGTTACCGTTAGGGGTATGCTATGATCCTCTGAACCGATCTGCCCAATATGAATTTAGTTTACACCCTCAATTAGCCGTTGCAGTCGAGTGGAACGGCATTCTTTGGTGGCCGAAAATAGTCTTTTTTGGTCATGCCTTACAACCTAAACAACTAGTTTCGCGAGTATTGGCTTGATAATTTTTATTGACTCAGTCGCAAAATTTTTATCGAAGTGAATGAAGTCCTAATTAATTCAGATTTTAATATTGGTTACTTAAGTTAGTCTTGATGTTAGCAAGGAGAAAGGAGTAGAAGAAGAGAACAGTTTAAAACAGATTTTTTAATACTGTGAAATACAATCCCGAGTTTTAAATCATACTGCTTTCGATCAGTGTATATTTATCATTCGATAGATTATTTGCTAGGCTTCAAATAACAAAAATAATATCTGCATGAGTATGCATACAATTTATGAGCATTGAATCAGCTTCTCCACGCTAAGAAAAAAATTCATAATAATCATATATACTGATCTTTAGGCATAATATACGAAAAAAATACTAATGTGGCTATAAATATTTAGGGAAGCGAAATATTTCAAAAAAATTGAAAGCCAGAGCAAATTAGAAAGATAAAAATAGAAATGCTGGAATCTCACACTAAAATTCTACAGAGGTCTCAGGAGTTAAAAATGTTGCAACAAGAATGGTAACGTCAAAGGCAACTAGAAAAAATGGTTAACTTTCTTTCAATTTTGATATTACCGTATGCGTTCTTCATTTAGTCCCATTGAACACGTATCAGAAGAGGGCAAATTTGAAAGCCATACTACCATACCATACCATAGCCATAATAATTATTCGTAAATATATTAATTTCTAACAATACCCATTAGCGTTTCCAAACAATAGAAAACAACTTCGTGCTGCATCTCATAAAATAGGATAGTAACGGAAGTATATAAAAATACAGGTAATTATGTATAAACTCACTCTCGCCAAAACATTTAACCAATTTATTTAAGATTAGGATTATGTGAAGATATCATGATTATTTGAAAACAGCAATGCAGTCAAACGACGAAGATGTATGTACGAAGCCCATAGCAGCTTTCCTCACTTCCAGATGAAACATTTCTTAATTCATTCGGGATAATAAATGGACAGACATTGTTAGAGGACGAAGCGCGTAATCTTTTATGCTATCTTCATGCTGGGTTGGTACTTCCGCATATCTTCAGACAACCTCCTAAGCGATCATTTTCTTCTCAGAATCCTACAAATATTCCAAAAGCATTTTTAAACCCATCCACCATCGGCAGCCTTTTCAAAATCACCTCCATATGCATTGGTCACCTTCTAAGGAACAAATGTCTTCTTTCTGATTCGCGTTTTCACTACCCTTTATTCTTCGAAAAAGAATAGCTTTAACTTAAAAACGCGAGACATAATTGCTCGTCGTGCATAGCATGGTCTCTTTGTATCATTGAAGTTACCTCAGATCCAGGAAGTTGAGAGCTGCGTCCCACTGGGAATACATTTAAGCAGGTGTGCATAAGCCATATTTCAAGAGAATTTTAAGAAAAAATTTAGGTGTGTACGCATGAGATCATCTGTTTAGTCTGTCCTTATGAAAAATCAGAGAACAAGCTCGAAGTATTTGAAGCAACTTTGCAAGCGGATTGGTGAGAGGTTTTTTCGACTCAGCTCATCCTTGAATTTTAAGAAATTTTCTCACACTAAACTCTGAGAACTCTGCTTCATTAGCTAAATATTACTTTATTTCAATCGCTAACTAATCAATAGACACTGAATCACAGATAGGTAAGTGGATTTTACTTTATTAACTGATATTCATGTTAGGATCTCCTTGAATTCTGAATCAGAATCAGGTGAGAAATCATATAGACTTTTGGATGGCCCAAAACAAAACCAATAAAAGGAAAGAAAGAAGATTTGTTGGAAGTATTTCAATATTTTAAAAAGTTATACCGGTTTCCCACATAAGGCGTTTGAAATCAAACCACGAAATTCTTTGCACAAATCACACCGAAAAGTAATCGTTTCCAGATTAATTGCTAAGTCCTTTGTGCTTCCGAACTCATCTTGGCTTTTCTCTTTCGCAGAGATATAAGATATAACTATTATCTTTTACTAAATTTGAGAGTGAAGAGGGTCTTACGGATTTAGTTATTTCTCCGATCAGTTCCGGTACTTCTTAATTGTCACAAGTAGAACTTCCTGCCTCAAGGGAAAGGATGTCGGTTATCTTAACACATTTAGGCATGCGTCTAAAACTCAAGGATAAACAAATGTGAAAAATAGCGACATGGCTGGGACTCGAACCCAGGTCCCCTACTTTCCAGTCATGTGTTCTCCGCGTAAAGAGGTTACCAGGGTTCGAGTCTCAGTCACGTCACTATTTTTCATATCTTTTTATCCTTGACCTCTCATCTTACCAATAACGCTTTAAACTTATTAATATATATACTTTAATACGTTTTTATACTTTTAAAACACAAACGTACGCAATGTCAACAGAATGAGCGATGAGAGTCGATGACATCAGGAATTAAAATTAAAACCACTTCCTACGGAATTTAAGGAATAAAAAACGATTTAGTACGATAATTTCGACTGCTGTTAAATGATCCCTAAATTAATCTCCACGTATCTCGAAATCAAGATCCTGAAACTATAGCGCATTTAAACTTGATACACATTATTAAAATGAAGAATTAATGACCCTATCCAGGGAATAAAACGAGATGTGCATTTGATATAACTGAAACGTTTTCCTAGTCGATTTAAAAACGTTGGATATGAGGGACGCCATATCGTTATTTCAAGCTCTCGGATGTCGGAAGGGAGGAATGATTGATGGATGCTCTTTGAACGTGTTTCGGCTCCGGGCGAAGAAGGCAATGCACTTAAGCCACGAGAACTTTAACGGCCATGAACATAATCGGATGATAAGAAGCAGAAGAGCGCGGCAGGAACGAAATATTTCTAGTTTCGGTTATGGTGAATAAAAATTCCGTTAAGAACGTGAGGCAAAAATACGGCCAAGTGCTACGGAGACAATCCGTAGGAACCAACGTACTGAAGAAAATCTCCACCTTTTCTAAACCATGTCTTCCCAAAGTAGAGACGCCAAAGATGACGGGAATTCAAAAATCTTCGCCCTGATTTATACTTCCAAGTTCGATTCGCGTTTATCAGATATCTTGCAAAAAATTGCAGTCTCACTACAATGAGTAGCACTCTAGAGCTCGTCAACCTTTTTTACAGGTGATTTACTTTTTTACCAGAACAACCTCCCGATCTACTCACTTACGGAAAATAGAAATGTAAATGGAAAAGCAACAAGAACTTTATGACCATAAAAAGTCTTAGTAAAAACTGATCTATCTTTCATATGCAACTTAGAAAAATCCGATTATTACTATCTCGCATTATTTTTACTATTTAAACATCATGTTCCATTAAGGGCAACGCACTCCTCCATGTCAATACGTATAGATTATTCCTTGCAGATCATTCTCTACAATATCGATATCCTAACCTTCTAAACTCCCAACTTCCCTCTATATACGCTTTCAGATTGACATGACTCATCCTTAAAACAGTTTTCGTATCAATTTACATGTAAATATTCTCTAATGTAAACAATTTTGTATCTAAAGCGTAACTTGTAAATATTTCTTTAAATTTAGTTATTGTTGACTAGTTTATAGCTCATGCTTTCATGAATATCTACTGTAACTTTGTTATAAATTGTTTTTTTTTATTCACAGTAAATTGGTAGCATCATTTTATGCCAACCTAAAAAACAATTAAAAGTGCGCATCAAAATTACAAACAAATTTTGTAACAGTGTTCAAAAAATATAAAAGTAAGGAACTTTCTTTTTTAAAGAAAAGGAAGTAAGTAAATATCAGAGCAAGGAACTTAAATATTTAAAACAAATCACCGTAAGTAGATATTTTCCTTGGTTATGGAGTGCAATCACTACCTATCATTATTAAAAGTGCGCGTAATTGAGGGAAAAGAAAGATTTACAAAACACTTCCTGATAGATTGGCAAATAGGATTGGTTCGACCCCGGCTTTCTATAAATAGCTCTCGATTATTCGGGTTGCAGATTAAGGTAATTGTTAATTAATGTAGGTCTACTTGTGCGTAGACACATTCTTACTACGTTTATCCATAATACAGCAATTTCATGTACAATATCGTGATAAACATGACTCTGCCATTCCAAATCTATTCTTAACCTGAAATCTTGAATGAAAGGGAGGTAGAGATTTTCCTGGTAATTCAGAAAATTTCGTTTTCCGTATGCATCTTTAACATAAAATATATTTTCACTTCATTTTTACAGATAACTTTTCTTTTAAATTTCATTTTCCAATTTTATTTAGTATTATCAATTATCCATCGATTCAGTTACTAGAGGAATTGAATTTCCCTACTCGCTAACAGAAATTCGAAAGTTCACCATAGGCGAATTCATCCTTGAACTCCGGCGATGACTCAAAAACCAGTCGATGACACAAATTCAGATTAAATTAACTTTCGAAGATTTCATATTTATGAAAACCACACGTAAATTTTACCGTAAAAATTTATTCATAATCTAATCAAACCAGAAAAAAACTTGAGAATGGAAAACTTGAAGACCATGTTACTCGGCTGTAAAAGTCCAAGAGCAGAGTTTTATGGTGAATATAATTTATAGACAACAGGTTTCAGCGAGTAAAACCAACCGAAGATATCGTCAAATCCATCTGTCAACGTATATTCTATGAAGGAGGAACATTTATTTCCTTCCTCAAGCAGAGAGAGCTATTTTCCAGCTTTTTAATTCCCTTGTATATTCTTCGAAATTCTGTTTCGAGAAATCCCAATACTATGGTAAATTTGTGAGACGACCGATTTTGAAGAAAGAATTAATATTCATCGATAACTTTCTCATATAGTCCACGAATGATGCAAAAGCGGTTCCGAAAAAGGAGAGAGAAATCTTAACAAGTAAAATCAACAAATGCTTAAGTAAGAAGATAACCAAATGGGGAGCGGGCAATTCAATGCGGAAATAATGAATACAGCGGAGGGAATATAAATAAAACATATAGAAAGTCGGGGATATGTAAAAGAATGCATACTATTATGTAGATATAGAAGGTAGTAAATGAGGCGGCGTTACAAAGGAAGACCGAAACCAGAAGAATAATCATTCGAAAAATATAGGATACTGGGTAGGGTATCAATCCGAGAGTGGGAATATATGAAACAAAGGCGTGGCCAAGAGGGTGGTTTTGGGGGTTCAAACCCCCCCTCATGATAACAGAGCCAACAATAAACGAAAGCATGCGAAAGGATTGTATTTCGCAATTATACCACACAAACAACGCTGGAGATTCGCAGGATATGCATGTTAAAATTAATCATTTATAATTTCATTAAATTTTAGGTGAAAATATTACTGCCCCTGGATTATAGGCAATGGAATGTTTACTTCGTAGCTGTTAACCCCCTCCTTGGACAAATCATGGTTACGCTCTTGATATGATCTAACTATTAATTTGCAACAGCACAGATTTAAAATAGATAAAAGGTAATACATGCGGATTTGCTTTCTCCTCGTGATTGAATGATTTCCTCTAAGCATAAATTTCTATCTAAGATATTTCATAATATCTTGAAGTAACATCATAACGGAATGATTATCATGGCATCATAAAGGAATCAAAATTACCATCTTTGGTTTTCTAATAACAAATTTTGATCAAGATTATGTCTTAGATTTAACTCATAGATGATGTATTTACTCTAGGTTCAGAGGTATCTTCCTTACGGTATTTCTCCTTACTGTATTTAGATTAACGTGTCAATAGTAGGACTTACAGATAAGAAAGTATAATGAGCCGATTTGAGAATATAAATGTAAATCTTAAAGCCAATACATGGTCACTTCGAGAAGATTTCAAGGACTGAGACGATATAAATTAAAATTAATCCACTATATAGATAAATTAAAAAAGAAAATAATATGCATCCATAATGCTAACAATATAAGAGGTTTCATTCACGATTTGGACAAAGTTTGTCATTCAAAGTCCAAATAAGACATCTATAACATTGATTGTGTGTCATTTCCAGTAATTGGTTGATGACTAGATAGTTTGAGGAGCAGAAAGTGACAATAAATTATTGATTCTATAACTTTAAAATCACTGCCTTCAGTAATTTTTGTTACATGAAAGCTTGAATCTGCAAAAAGCATTAAGACAGTCAGTTGAGCTTCAACCTCGGAAACCTTTCGAAAATCGACGAAATTGAGAAAACTTCCCAAATATTCCAAGCAGTTTGTTCTTTCGATTTTTCACGCGCCTCGGAAATTAAAAAAATACCATATGCGTACGAACTCACATTTCTCTGCAGGCAATATCGGCTTCTGTGTATTTCGCTTATAAAAGAAATCCGCTGTTTTAGACCCTCGACAGTTTGACTCCACTAATAAGTGTCGCAAGCATCGCAAAATTTTAAATTCTTGCCAAAGTCCTTCAAAAGATAAAAGGAGGAATTCAGAAGAGAGTTTCGGTGAAAAAATCGAGGAGAAGCCGGACTTTGAGGAAAGAATTGTAAATAGGCCGAAGAGGACAGTGGGAAGGAGAAACAAACACGTGACCAACAAGAGTAGTGATCCAGGTGCACGGCGGGAAATCTTAACGGGAGGAGGAGTTTTGACAAATACTCCGAGCGCAAATAATTGAGGATAGGACGAAACAACAACGGGGCATTGGACATTTAATTTATTTAACGTCGCGTCCGTCTTTATAGAGTAAATAAAGGACTGGTGACCAGAGGGGGAGGAAAGAATTCAGATGCCAAATATGGACATAATTTGAGAGTAAAGGATTTATAGGTGTTTTTGAGGCACGATTTTTCCTAATTTTGAGTAAACGGTTTTGTTATGGCGAAATATTATAGAGGTGCTTCCTCTGCCATTTAAAAAAAATTCTTGCGTGTTACGTAACATTATTTATGGTGTGTTATGTACGGGATATTTTTCCAATAAAGTTTGTTTTAAGAGAATTAAATCCAAATTCGAGAGACCTTATAGTCATAATAGTTTTAATTCAGTCTGGAGAAACTTCTTAGTGAAATCTTATGATTTTCACGACACCTAAAATATTTAATAAGAAAAATTAATTCTTTTCAGAACTTCTTTTGATAGTATACTAGATCTCGTTCTATTTCTGATTTTAACTTCAAGATAAACTGTAGTGATCCTACATCTATCAGCATTGTAATACAAATCATAGAGTTTTAAAAATTGAATTTTATCCACTTTTGCAAATTTTGTTGAAATAAACAGGTAATATTGTCTCATTTTTAGGCATATTTAGTCTAAACTCAGTGATATAACGTTGCATTCTGAAGGGAGGAAAGATACGTACTTTCCCACATAAAAATGATATATCTTCCTCCCTTCTGAATGAAATTTAATTTCCACAATACTTCGGCTGTGAACTAATTAAGTTGGTCAGAATAGTTTGTTAGAATAAAACCTGCAATGTCAACTAATACTGGCTGACTGAACGGCTGCTTCATTTTCAAGAAAAAATACTAACTTCAAAGATTTAAATTTTTGGGTAAATCAACAAGAGCGATAGAAACTCCAGCGACGAAGAATTTCAATTAATTATAATCCTTTGTTTTTTTTTAATTTTGAGCTTACGGAGAAAACATAATTGCATAAATCCAAATGTAATACACTAAAATCACATAGTACTTTGAAAATATGAATGCTATGAACTCTTTAAGTAATTCAATTCATAACTTCGAAGTAACTATGATCTGTTATGAAAGAAGTAAACCGAGCAGAATGTATAGTCTGAACATAAGGTGTGAGGAATTTATGAATTAACTTTGGCTTAAGAAAAGTAGCAGTAGTGTAATTTAAGTGCGTTGGCTGCAGAGATCATTTAGCACCGAAAATATAATCACTCTATGCAGAACCATGGATACCTATGTAATATATATTCAAGTTAGTGTAATGCATTTTCCAGTGTAGTAGTTCCCATCCGAATTTTTGATAGCCCTGAATGAGAGATTACTGCGGTACCTGGAGTTACGTACCTAATTAGTTCCATTTCTAAGTCCGTAACTCGAAAATTCTTGAGTTCCCAACTCAGTTTTCTATTTTTCTGTTTTCTCGGTTCGTATCTCTAACAATTACTTCATCAAATACATAAAGAAAAAAGTACGTATGTAGAGCGGTACGTAATACAAGTACAGGTGATTGAAGTACCACTGTATAACCTTCACACAGACTTCAAAATACATTTAACGTAAAAAAATGTAATAGTCAATAATAATTTAGCATTGGTGCTTAGCTGAAATCTCTTATTCTCGATATTTCTATTATCAGAGTCAAGACCAATTGTTTTGCACTTGGGTGGTCAAATAGCCGGAAAAAATCGCCAAAGCGGAATTCGGAAACGAGAATCGTCGCTTCTGGAAAGAGAATAAGGTTCGAGGGCAGAGGACGGTCGCTGTGATGGATCTCAAATGGAGAAAGAGAAAGTGATCCGAGGAGTGGCCGGTGGAACTGGCGCGAGAATGCGGCAGAAGAGGTGTCTTTCACCACGTGTCGTGAATTCACACCTCCCAACACTTTTGAGAATGGGCGTGTGTTTGCATCCCAGTCGAAGCGTGCGCGTCTCCGAGTAACACAAGCAGAAGATCTATCTCTTTCCTCTTCTCTAATCTTTCCTTCTTTTCAACTCTCACTTTTCGCCCTCATCCCGCAGACTCGTGAAGAAAGTCAAATTAAATGGTTGAATCTGTACTACGATGCAGTAGAAGAGTTGCGTGTAGTGTATGAGACTCTGCCGACAAGTATTGCATTCGGGTTTTAGAAAAGGTGTAGCGAAAGGCGATACGTATTGTGAAGAATGATTACGATAAATCAGTGAGCGTTACTCAGATACTTCAGGACGCAGGATTCTTTTGAAGATAAATCATTTAAACATAATGTTAACTTACAAAATAAGTTCAGAGAAGTCGCATTCACATATGATGTAACCGATATAATGCATCCATGATACATAGGTTCTGATACTGCGAGGAAGATCAGGGAAATAGATGATAGAAGGAATTGATTCAAAAATTAATATTTTCCGCGAATGATAAGCGAAAGAAATCAATTAGGGAAGTAGACTCGTAGTGAATACAACCCTGCCACACGGCGAAGGGTACTTACATAGACGTAGAAAAGACTATCCTAGAGAAAGGCCAAACAAAATGCCTCGATGTCCATGCTATAATTTTACCTCGATGTTTTAAAATATGCGTGTGTACTGAATTGAAATTTATCTAAGGATAATTTAATTGCAAGAAGTTTTTGTGAACCTAAACGTCGAAGGTGCTGGAAATTGTTATTCCATAGAACATGACTAACTGAAGCTCTAGATAATCTAAAAATATATTAATATAAAGAAGAAAAAATACAGTAAATTCAAAAATCTTTAGAAGTTAGAACCTTTTGACTATTTTTTCGTTGGCAGCATTGGAAGAATTGTTACAAAATAAATAGTTGCTTACTAACTTAAATCTTATATAGTGATATCAGTTGGAGCTCCAATTTTACGATGAAATAATTTTTTGAGGAGCAAAAGACAGCCAAATTAAACTCATTTATAGCCTAAAAAATACTTTGAACATTTTAAAATAGCAACAAGGAGAATTTTAAATCTACTAGAGAAAAATATAAAGAGTATTTAGGGGAAATCGTAAATCGGGCCCGTATGTGAAATATAGCGGCAATTTGAAATTGAACCAATTAAACCATTAAAGGAAAATAGCATAAGTGAATCCACAGATTTATTCTAACACTAAATTGAAACTTTGTGTTAATAATTAAACCACGAATAACTTTGATTTAGCCAAAGAATGCTCACAAATTTATTTCGCAATATATAACCAACAAAGATTTATTTCGTCGAAAACCTATGATCACTAATGAAATTTTACGTCACCTTATGACATTATCCCCTATTTTCAGTGTATGTACAATGTATATTATATACCCTTATATTTCATTTAAATTTATCATATATCACCGCTATAGGGACCATTATAGTATTTCTGGCAAATTCAGAAAAGAAATACCCACTCATGCGTTGACATGAAAAATGCAAAATCCATTTGGCCGTCTCATGAATGATAAGAAATGAATTGGGTGTATATCAAAACCATATTTAAGGCTACTTAAAGAAGAATATTCGAGAGACTACCCGCAAGTTTACTATTCAAAGCTTCCTCTTTAACATTACTAATATTACGACAGTTTCAATACTGTATAGCGGAATGTTATTCATACAAGAGAGTGCTTTTTGTATCTTCAGATTCGGCGTTACATCACGTTCATTCATACGCTCATCTCATCCACATTCAGATGACGATAAGTGACTTTGTAAAAAACGCGTTGTTCAGGACGGAGTAGAAATGCACGTGGAATCTCTCTCTTTACGGTAATGTTCGCAAGTGAGAGTAAAGAATTCAATGAAATTGCCATGAACTCACCCTCACTTCGTACGCTTGTGTTAATGAGAGAACAACTCTCCAAAATTCATGTTGTTGATTCGATTTATTATGACGAGAATAAATATCCCGAAACAAAGTTCAGCTTTGCTATGTTAATGCGAATCGCCTTATTGACCCTTCCTTTTCATCTTCGCTTGAGGTTGGAATGCTTGTTTTCCGTTAAAAATAACGAAAGCTTCACGCGAGAATACGATCCAAGAAAAATAACACGTCAGAAAACTACGTTTCTGCAACATTAATTCTTCCTATAACTAACAAAAGAGTGCAGGTTAACTTGATGAATTTTTATAGCGCCTAATCTATTTAAAACTAGTCCATCATATGACCTAATCTATTCTATGACTAATGAATCTCCTTTTTTCAGTTTCCTAAAACTATTCCTATTGACTACATACATCAGTCATCAATATGCTTTGTGGTGGTTCAGATATTAAGACTTTAAAAATCAAACTTAGAAAAGCCTGATTTCCTTTTGGAAAACTAATCTCTCTCTCAATATTATCCAAATAGTTGAATGTATTTTTTTTCACTTTTTTTCCCCTTGCATTTACTTTGAATCACTTTCTTTCGCAATACGTTCCCAATATTTGACCTATAAATTTCTTCTGCCCCTGATTTACTAATCAATCAAAACCATATCCTTATCCACCACCTCTTCGTTCGCTTCCCACTCTTTCTCAGATATCTTTCTCAAGATTCATTGTCATCCCGTTGTGATAATGATTAAAGTTACTCCATACATAATTCAGATTGAGCGAACCCTTTTGCAGTCCTATTCAGTGCATCTGTCGATAACTGTATCGAAAATATAAGCTGTTCCAAAACGGGGGCGGATTAACGCTATGAAAGCCCATAGCCGCAAAGATCAGATTCAAGAACCTTCTAGTAATTCTGAGTAAAAAGTCAATAAACTACAAAATTGACTTTCTTCATTATATAGAGACATAAGTAACAAGTTTAAAATTCTTTCTTGAAGCGAAATACGAGAACAATTTTCTACTGAAAAATTATCAGTACGGTCTTATTGAAGCCTCCATATGGATGAGGACATCAGCTAGCGCCTACTCCGCCTAATTATTAATCCACCCCTGAACCAAGGATTATTTTGTTAGGAAACGGAAAAACAGTACCGAAGCTACGAAATAGTTAAGAGGAATCTACCATCGTGCCTTAAATTTTACAAATAATGCTCTTCAAAGCAGTTAAGCAGCTAATACAACGCAATGATTCTATCAGCTTCAAGGGTTTAGAAGAGAATTGGACTGATAAAATAAAGGGTGGAAACAACGACCACTTGTGCAAACAAAGGATATCTAAAGGATTTTAATTTCTCTGAGCTGGAAGTTTAGCGTCTGCCAAGAAATGAAGACCATATGAGCTGACCTAAAAACAAATTTATGAGGAGGCGTCAAATATCAGTAGAAAAATCCCAGAATCCAGCGGAAGCGGGAAGTAAAAGAAACGGAAATCGCTGGAGATACTAGCGCGACACTCTCCGGAGATTCTTCGTCTTTAAGCTCAGAGTAGGCAGCTCCTCATAACAACTATAACTACTTTTTGGTAAAATAGGTAATCGTTGTTTCAGTTTGTAAATTTACATAGAGCATTCCCTCAATAACTCCTGATCAAAAAAATTTTGTATAGAAATGGAAGAATCTTCTGAAGCGACACTTGCCGCTAATCCGTTATAAATTCTTTCTAACAAATCCCAAACGTAATACAATTTTTAAGTAATGTACATACATAAACCTTGAAATTTCCTGCTAAATTTGTAAATTCGTTGAAAGTGAAAATATAATACGTTAGTAAATTCATCAAATGAAATAACATAAACAAGAACCTAGGAAGGATGGAAATGGTATTTTAGAAAGGAAATTTAAATGGTATATTAAAAATACATTGTACATACATAGAATACTAGCATTTAAATACATAGCATGGAATAGAATGGTTCTATGTTTATCCATTAATTTATTTCATTTATTAATTATTGGTTGAATGGAAGATGGGACTTGATAGTCTCAATTTCGCCAAATAAAGTCCTATGTGTGTATTTTTTCTATAAAACGTTTTTCGATTACGCTTAGGAATAAAATAAGAATTCACTCCAAATCATCATTTCAGCAAAGAATTAGATAGGAAAACTGCAAATATTCCAAATGGAGACTTGTGAATAACGAATGTAACAACTCCAAAACTTAAAAGCCTTTCTTATAAAAACTGGCTGGAAAACTATCAAATTGAAATAAAATTTACTAAATGGAAAAATTAAAAAGATTTCTTCAGTGGAGCCTTCAGGAGTGGAAGCATTATAAATCTGAAATATCTATAAACACCCTTCCTTACATCCTTCAACAAAATTCAATCCATATTCATTCACAAACAACCACGTTCTCAGATAATATACCTCTCAACGTTTAGCAGGTGTAACATTGAAAGTATTGAGCCTTTTAGAAACGGGAAAGAGAAATCCTCCACATCAGGAGTTTGGTTGGTAAACCACAAAATTTTTGGTTGGTTCGAGAACTTGAAAACGATTATCATATCCTAGTTAAATATATTATACAAAGTTATCTTCCTGTTAATTGCCACGAAACGGTGTAAGTGAAAGAGAAGAGCCGACAGAAGCCCTAGACAGCAGAAAATAGGTCGTCGTTTTCTGAAAGAAGCTGACTAATTACTATGCTGAGACAGTCCGCCTTCCCTTCCTATCTCAAAGACTTTCACAGTCGGATACATTATATTAAGGAATCACGAAGTATTAAATGACAAACCATCTTAATGATTGAAAACCCAAGCCTTACTACGAATACTTTTTTCTAAGCGGAAAAGGGGAATGTCTTAGTCTCTTCTCCACGGATGGTTACAAAATAGCAGTAATCTTACAATTTACTATGATAACTTAGTTTCAGATAAGGCTGTAGTCATTCTTTTATTCGGAGCGGTGGTTCTTCTCAAATTCTTAAATGCATTATAATTTAATCATTAAGCGATCAAGATCAGTTAAAATCTATGATCCATAGATATATAGTATTACATTCCAAAAAGTTTCAACAATTTAGAGCAGTGTTTCCCAAACTTTTTTATGCTATCGCCCCCTTGGATCCATACCACCGCCCCCCAAGTATGAAAATCTGTATGACCATAGCTGAAGAAAGATAATAAAGAAAATTAAACACCACAATGATAAAATATCCACCAAATTACTATATGACTATTTTCTGGTGTTGTACTGATACCATAAATCCAGTAGAACTCCATTGAGAAAGAAAGATGATAGGGAATGGAATAAAATTCTTTTTCGTCTAGCGCCCCCCTAGATTAGATCAGCGCCCCTAGGGGGGCGGTATCGCCCACTTTGGGAATCACTGATTTAGACCTTACTTACTTCCACGCAAAATTCATTTCGTACCTCCTGTTTCTCGCAATATTTGCTACGCGCAAAGAGGAGTTATCGAGTCTATATTTCCTGTTATACCAATGAGGGGTATAAATGCGAGAAGAGCATATTCATAAGCAAAAAATGAAATCTCCGCGCGGAATTGTTTTTGGAAGGTCTCTCTCGATGTTCAACTTTTCATCTGTTGTCATGGCCGTGAAGGTTCACCTCGAAATCCGCGTTTATGATCAACAAGTGATTTTGTTTGAGTGGTGAGTAATTTTTCACCAGTAATGTGTCTCAGCGAGTGACGCAACGATGGTGCATTGAGTGGGCGGAATCGCTATCGTACAAGATTGCGTAACTCACGCGCTCTGCCATTCATAAATCGTAATAAATACGAAGCAGAAACGATTCCTTTTCACGTTTCGTACTCACTCGGCTCCAAGCGTTAGTATTTACGCAATCCTCGCCTCGCCATTTCCCTCCCGTAACGTTCAACTGTTTTTTCTCTCCCGACAACAGGTTCTCTCGTTTGAGCGCGTGAGTAGGCAGTCTTTTTTCGTCGGATGATAAGGCGGTATTTCTATCGGGAAGCGCTCTCCAGTTACGATTCGTCTCTTTCGATAGTGGGACGCGTTCACAATTGCGCGCGCGAATGCTCCGTCTCAAGCTCGTAAATACGTGCAACGCGAGTGAATTACGGCTGCTCTCCTGAACCGGGATGTATCTGAAAAACATGGAATCTCAGGTAAGGGAAGCTCCACAGTTGGCTCGTCCTTCGTTCTCGGCGCGGTGATTTCTCTCTTAGTGCTCACGAAAATAGCGAGTCTCGGGGAAACAAATGGCATTCGTTAGGCGACTTCAGGAGCAATCTATTTTCTGGTGACTCGTTCCCATGCCTACTTAGTCGCGATGGGAAGCAGTTTCTAGTGTTTCCCGACCTTTTTCGGTCTCAAGTTTAACTAACTGTCGCAAATTTGCTTTAAGCAAATTTTGTTTTCCTAATTTAATATTTCACGGGTAAATAGTTTGATGGTGAATGATAGTGAAAATCTCGGAGAGCACATTCGCAATTAAGCATAATATTAGAAAAAAATTGAATATTTAAACGATTAAAGTAAAACAACAACAACATGCTGTGGTTTCACTAAGAAGGCTCGCAAGACCCACCAGTTCGAAAATACTACATTACCATTTCGACAACCATATCTTACTCTATGAAATATTTTTCACCTTATACTGCTGAAGGATAAAGATGCAATCGGTATGTTTAGGCGCTACTTCGTGGAAAGCCATATCACAGATAGAAAAAAAACGGTACTTTTTCCACACGTTTTATTAGTTGTGACCGATTTCGCTAACGGAGTAGAATCATCAGCTGCTAAAATGATACAAAAATGTGTTTCTTTTTTATTCAGTCCCTTTCTTGCTCATGGCATTATATGAATGCTACTGAGATATNATATTTAGTGCGTATGTATGTATAACTTATAACTAGTTTATCAACTGCCATAGAGACTATATTCAATCGGTAATTTCAAAAACAGAGAGAATTTCACAAAGAACAGAAAGCTTCATATACATTTTTACGGTGTTTTTTGCGGATAACATCCACCACATCATGACGTATAAAAGTCATCGATACGTTATACGGTGCAAACCGAAATGAAATGTATCAGTCCCATCGGTAATTAACCCTACACGAATCATAAAACATGTCGACAGGATCGACGCATTCCGACCGGAAACACACATCATCATATACGAATAACGGACCGGGGAGAGAAAAAAACACCGGGAAAAAAAGGAAGATATCCCGGCTGTCCGAGAAAATAAAAGGTATGGAAATGTCATCCGGCGGCAACAGTACGTACGTTTAATTAAGTCGAAGTGAGGAGAAACCCAGAGTCATAAAAGAATGCGGCGCCGGGGAATGCATCTCCGTGAGGGGAAATGAAGGGAAAAGCACAACACGGCGTTGTATTGGAGAGACAAAAGGTGCGGAGGAGAGAGACTTTAAAAATACACCCCAAAAGGTACGGTTTCTTTTTATTTTTACAGGGAAAAGGAAGAATAGAGGTCCTTAAGTGTTCTTTAAGGATTCTGAGACGTGGGAGGAGGATGAGGGGGGGAAGAATCTTTTTTTCAGCTGTGACATTCTCCCCGCCATCTTCCTTTCTTTTTAACTTCCGGCTTCCCCGCATCGTTTAGGAAAATAACGCCCCCTTCCGCTTTACAAGATAAGTAAAGAAACATACGCGTTGATTCCCTTCGTATGGTGCAAGTGGTTCGCTTTTTGGAAGACCGTTATAAAAAGTATGCTAGGGTACCCTTTGTTGTTTTAATGCAGAGCAGTTTTTTGTGTTCGGCGGCCCAGGAATAATACCAAGGTGAGAGGTTTTTACGCCGGGTTATTCATCAATAGCACTTTCATATATAATTGGGAAAATTTTTTCTCAATTCGACGAACAAGGTATTCCGCATCAGGATATGAGGACTAGGGAAGTGATACGCCCATGTTCTAATAAATATTCATTAAAAACTTAATATTAAAGGCTAGCAAGCCTTTTAGTCAATGACAGACTGCAAAATATCAAAATAGTTTTTGGATAAATGTGTACGAAAGACAGTATGCATACATNTTATACTGCTAAACTAGTAAAAAGCAACAATACATTTTAACAAGATTTTATGTTCATAATAACGATACAAAATATATACCTCTTGTATATATATATATATATATAGACCAACTACGAAAATGACATAAATATACGTGTACGTTCTATAAGAGCACTAAAACCCAATTCAAGGTTTAAATCGTGCAAAATATATTGTAGTATGACATTTTGGTGACGCAAAAAAAGTAGTATTCGGTCCAAAGTTATTAAAAGGGAAATTTTGGGCAATAAAAATATAATTTCCTTTGAAACAAGAATAACATACTGTAACACTGCGACTTGAAAGTTTATTGACATTTAATCCGCCATAAGACATATGGCAGTGTATGGAAACAACGAACTATCTTATTAATTTGTGTGTCTTAAACAAAAAGGTAAAGATTAACCAATGATAGCTATTGAACTAATTGTGTATCGAAACTCAATTATGAACATTAGTAAGCTAACAGAACAGCTAAGTGAAGCTTGAAGAGGAGAATGTGACATCACTTATAAAGGAACCATCTCTCTTGCCGAAATTGACCTTTAATATCTTCGTCAGAGTATCAAGAATTAGATATAATTGAGAGAAATACCTAACTTAAGTCAGTTAATCATACTGAAGATTAACAGACGCTAAAAGATGGCATACAGTTAGAATTAAAATGAACTTATTTTCAAAAACTGTCGATTTATTTATCTTTATCTGTCGATATTCGACGACTATCGAAAGCTGTCGATGACAATTTCCTATTAGTTTCCCATCTATATACACGAGGAAGTATCACTAATGTATCAGGAGTAACTAATAATATTTAAAACTAGCATTTACTTTCAATAACTGAAGTATAACTAACAAAAAACTTGCTTTTAACAGGATACGAAGTATTTATTGACGACAATCGATATGATCAATTGATATCGATACTATGAATCGACGATTGAAAGGATGTGTCCACATATTTGTCGTCTATCTTCTCCAAGTGGATCTATAGCCAGCATTAAGGCTGCTCTTAGTTTCAGTTTCTCTCTATAGACATTTCCAATCATAACATATCATCAGAATCCATTCTCGAACCCAGACACCCACCCACTCCTCCGAGTTACACGCAACAGATGACGCGACGATGCGTCATCCGAATCGAAAGTGTTAAAAGTCTATATGGACGGAGATCCAGACGCTGAAAGGCACACAAACTTACATGACCGTTTCATAAAGCGAAAGAGAGGAAACCTTCCTTAACACCGCCTCCATCAATGGAAAAATACCGGAATGGAAAGATCGACAGAAGTGATCGTGAATTGGAATAGTCGAGCTGAGGAATAGAAAAAATAACATTGGGAAAGCAAATCCCAAACTCGAACTTACCTCGTGAGGTCTGTGAGCCCGTGGTGAAGGCTCCTTGGAGAGCGAAAACCGCTTAGCGTAGTGCCGATAATTCAGAAGTAAAAGACTAGGTAAGACGGCATCCGAGCTCTTTGCAAATAGCCATGGAGAGGAGAATCGGTTCAAAAGCCAGAGTCAAGGGCACTGTGACACAAATGGATGAAAAGGGGAAACGAAGCTCTGGAACCCATTTGCTATCGAATGGAATAAATTTTCCGATGTTCATTTCAGAAATGAAGAAAGGGAGTCTAAATATATGACGCTTTTAGCCAAGGTAAGGAATTTTGACATTCATAAAATTTTATCCGGTCTGATCTGAAGATTTTGTAAAATAGAGTAATGGTTAAATTACAAGCTTAACTTAAAACTTAAACTTTTGATGAACCTCTTGGTAAATGATATTAACTTTTTTGTTCCTAATTCACTAGCTATAGTTCGAGTGACAGGACTTTTCGGAAATGGGGACGTAAGTTTAACCATAATGTCTCTGCGACAATGGAATGAAAAAAATTAAAGAAAAGTTATATGTATTTCTTAAGGAAACCGAAACTTCTGGATTTTCTGGGCTCGAACTCTTGATAGTTGGATCAGATATTTACTCTTTTGGTGCCCAGTTGACGACCTTTATGCGTCGAAAAATCAGAAACTCATTCCTGCCAGTATTTTAGGCTATGGATCTTTTTTGGTTGCTTTACGTTTATAATTATGAGGTTGAAATTCTTTAAGACCATTTTCGGGAAAAACTACCGCTCATAAAACCTCATTTTGGGAGTAATTCTTTATTTATTTTCTCAAAGTACCCAACTACCAATTTTCATCGTAATACGCGTTGCCGCCACTAAACACTCTCCTCGTTAAACTATACTATCATCAAGATTAGACAATCACCAAAACAATATTAGATAAAAAGATCTTTTCTTGATCCGTATGAACTTCCAGTGAATGTATTACTTTTAATCAAAGTAAAATATGAAATAGTTAATGAATAAATAACGATCGAATTGAAATATCAAAATGCAAGTAAATCATAACGAAGAAAGTAGTAATGTTACTAAGTTAGATTCTGTTAAACCCAATTTTATCCAAAATGTATGCCTACTCCAACACTGTCTGCACGGTTTGATCCTCAAAACCTCCGCCATTAGCTACGAAAAGCCCTGGAGAGGGAATGAGGCAAGAGGAGGAGTTCTTCCTTTCTTTTCTCAGTAAACCAGACAGCTGTAAGTGGAGAAAGTCCGCGTAAGCTCAGCCTAATGACCAAATGAATATCACTATGATAGAATTCGATAAGGAGTGACCAAAATGAAAGTCATTTACTTGCATCATTCATACCTTAGAGTGGCTTTCGTATCAATAAAGTGATAAAAGACTGAGACAAAAGTTAAATAAGACATACCTTCCTATTTTCCGTGTGTAAAGACAAATGAAAAATATGCCATTTATCAAGGTAAAGTAGCAAGAACGGTCCTCTAAAAAAGTACAACTTTTGGTTCGGATTTAAAACTTCAGATATAAATATCGGTATTCGGTTAATGTAACAGTCGTAATTTCCCGAGAAAAGTGTAGTTTATCCCCGTACGTGGTATTCGACTCGGGTGCAGTTTGATGTCCTGTTTCAATGAAATTAATCGCGGTAATTAAGTGTGAGTGTATACTGGAATTTTTCGTGCATCGAACGTGATAAAAAAGCAAGGAGGCCTTTTTAATGGGCAAGCCAGCCTCACCCTAGGTCTTGAATTTGAGTGACACCTAACTATTCGTTGGGCATAAAGCAGGGAGCACTTGATGGAAGAGGTGGCACTGAGAGGGTTGAACACCTTTTTCTGGTGAAGAGAGAGGATGGAGAGTTCTACGACCTCCGGCATCAGTTGTGGGAGAGTGTTTTATGTTGGCGAAGGGATTTTTGTGCCGGTGAAGGGAGCGAGCTAGATAGAGAGGTGAGTGCGGGAGAAGGGCACGAAATCTTTAGCTAGGGTCGAAAGAAGAAAAAAGGATTTCATAGCGAAAATCAGCACCGATCGTATATTTATTCGATAGAAGGACTTCTTTTTGTAGAAATCTTAGCTTCTTGCGACGATGAATAAGAAAACCCTCGGTTGCTATATTATTTAATTGCCTGTTTTGATTTGATTGAAATAACATAGAGTCGATCGAAAAATTATTATATCCAATCACGTTTTCCTAATCTTTTCTTTGAATAATCAGTCTCTACATCAGTAAGATAAAAATGGATATAAATATTGTGAAGGATATAAGAACGAGGAAGTAGTATTAATGCTTTCCTTCGCTGATAAATCGTAATGTTAAACATAGTAGAATAAAAAGTAGACATACGTAGCAAAAGTGTGAAAGTTGATATAGTAAATCTTCCGGAAATTAGTGTATATACTAACTATTCTGATGATGAATCAATTGATGCAATATATCCATTTACCATTACAAAGTGAAACTTTCATTAAATGATCACAACAAAATCCTTGTCAAGTAATGATACACAGAAATTGATAACATAAAAGGAATAATAAATTATTATCAAATGCCAGTCTTTCACAACCAAAATCTTTATCAATGCCCAACCTTCTGAATTGATCTATTCCACAATTCAGAATTCCAAATTAAGAATTACTACCCCAGAAACAAACTTCACGAAAATTAAACAAATGCATCTGGTGAATAAAGAACACCGGTAGGGTCAACTGAAATTCTTAACAATTGAAAATTTTAACCAGATAAATACACAGAATCTTACAAGAACTAGAGGAGGTTGTTCACCGTGAAACGTAAGCATTTGCTGAGGAATTCGATCAACATCAGGAATGGGATGCCTAAATTAAGAAAGTATGAAACCTTTCTAAGAGGGAGTAGAACTTCCCCACTTCCTTTTCCTTATCTTTGAAGAGGCGTACCCATAGAAGCATTACACCCACACTACCCAGCTGAGAGCTTTTAGAAGAGAAAAATTTATTAAAGGATTACGAAGAGACTTGCCTCTCAAAGAATCTTGTCTACGACGGAAAACCGTAATGGGAGAGTCCACTGAACATGAAATATGACGAAAGGAGAGGAATGATTAAAAAGACAGTAAAGATTATAACTGGAATCAATTATACGTACATAATGGTCAATGGATGTATTAATAACATCAAAATAGCAACCAATCATTAATTGTCATTAAAAGAAAGCATAGAGGTTGCCGGATAGCCAAGCGGGCAACGCGTTCGACTTCGGTGAAAGTGTCTCGGGTTCGATTCCCGGTTGGAGTATACGTGATCTCAGCTGTCGAGGCACTTTTAACAACACTGCTACTAAGAAAGCATACGAAACAGAAAATAAAGGCATCTGTAGAATTCCCATACACCTACATATTCGTTTCATATTGCTCGCAAAAATGTACCAATTCTATCATCCTTACATGTACTTGCCGAAGCCGGTACCACATCTATATTTTAAGTAATACCACTGAGCTTTCGAAGATAAAATTATTAAAATAAAGTGTTGACTTGTGACTTCCAAATACGAATATAAATATGACAACCCCAAGGATCATATTGGTTTATATTTTAAAGTATCCCTTTCTTCAACAAATTCTGAGTATCTTATTTTATTTGCGTCCATGGCCCTACTCCATAATAGATTTAAATAAAAATTGGAAGGCGAACTAGCTCCGACTCTCGAGGGTCTGCGACAGCTTCTAAATGACGGACAATCAGTACATATTGTCGGCATAAAAAAAAAACTATTAGCGTCCTCAAAAATATTTGAGATTATTGGGGGACCTTGAGAGGAAAATGCTCGAGAACCCCTGATTCAACGTTACCTAGCGTATCAAAATGGTAAATAACTACTGCTCCAGAAGATTCCTCTCTATTTCTTCGTAATCGCTGACTAATACACCACGATACCTAACTTTCTCGCTACCCGTCCCTAATCAATTCACGAGTCCTATGAGTGTTTAAGATGGTCACGCCTACCTTTCCATTATATTGAGACGTCAGCTTGTCTGTGAATGCATGTGTGTTCAACCTCCACTTCGATCATCGCTTTGCCCTGGGCGAACACGATTAAGGCCTCTCGTGAAAAATAAAACGACTGTGATATTTTGGGTGCAGCCTACCGTGACGTCGCTTAGCGAAGGCATGAGGTGCAACGCCGGAATTATCGACTTCACCAGCCGCTCGTCTGCAGGCGAGGGATTCCCGGGATAATTGAGTAGTTCCGCTGTAATTTATTGAGACATTCAGACCACACTTTTGAGAAAAGAGGGGAAAATAAAGGTTATTTCCGATGCATATTTTAAGGCCGACTGACCGCACTTTTCTCCTAATTTGCGGTCGTTGAGGATATTCATGTTGCCTCAATGAAATTATAAGACTTTCAGATCAATTTTTTCCATTTGTCTCCTTTATCCTCAAGAAATACTGTACTTAAAATAAATGAGAGGGGGAAGTGCATTACCTCTTGCTAGCGTAAATCCCCAAAAGGAAATAAAGATATTTCAAATAACGCAATGATACCATGGATGGTTTGTTCCGGAATAATAACCGTCTGTCGAAATGCTATTTCTCATTAGTTGCATAGTCCTAAAACTTATGTAAGCTCTGATGAATTAACAGAAATTTTCTTACTAGGAATAATGCGAAATAACCCTTTAATTTTAGTCATTTCTAAATATTTTAGCACGCGATTGTTCTATAGTATCCTCCATATCACGTTTGTCCAGAAACAAAATCTTTCTTTAGTTATTTAATTTTTTTTTTATTTTTCAATAGTAAATACCAATGTATAATAAGATACGAGGTTGTGTGGAATAGAGGCCTAAGCTGCCCTAAATTCACCAATAAAGGGTCCAATAATAATAATAATATCATTTGTTAACACAAACCAATTTTCAACGGAAAAAATTGTGGTCGGACGAAAATTCGTTTCCATGGGCATAAGAAGATCGCACTATAGTTCTTTAGGCTCTGAAAAGTTTGTATAAATAACAACTGAAGAGTGTACAAGATAGGAAACAATAGACTCTGCGGAGGAAATCTCAATAAGTACACCCTCAAAACTTACCACTGATTATCATCTAGGGCAGTTTCCAAACCGGTGTGCCCCGGCGTAGTGGTGCTCCCTGATCAAGATCTTTTTATGTCGCGTAATTCGAGAGTAAAACGTTCTTCTATATGCTGTATATGCTCTATTATGTAAGATACATTTTCGTTCGTCGGTGGTCCGTTTTGAGAGCTTTAATGCAATATTTCACCCTTCTCGTTTCCTTTTCATTTTGAATGAAACTAATATGGCTCCAGGATAGCCAAGCGGGCTGTGCGTTCGCCTTTGGTGAAAGCGGTTCCGGGTTTGAATCCCGGTGGGATGTGACATTAGTGAAATATGGCTTTAGTTGTTGAATCACTTTTAAAGATATTTCTACTGAAACTACTAAAAGTATGGTTTAGCGTGCCGCAAAACTTGAGTATCTCGTAAGTGTGCCATGGAGGACAAAAGGTTGGAAAGCACTCATCTATGGGACCTAAAATTCTCTTTACTATTAAAACATTGAGTTATTCCTCGGTGCTGAATAACCATACCGGGAAACTTAGATTTCAATTACAAAGTGACCCTGTTTCTTATGTATCAGGATCACATCCATTCATACTTCACAAGCACTACCAAGTAAATAATCAAAAGGCTATTAGAAGCGTGGACGAAAGCAGTCTTTCGCCGCAGAGACTAACAAAACAAAACTCCCAAGCATCTCATAAAAATAACCGCAGACCGCCTCGGAGACTTGGTAGGTGGGGCACATCTATAGAAAGTATTCGTGTGTTTCCAAGTTGTGTAGGCAAGCGTGGACACGGGAGTCTTTTTCGAGGGTTGGGCAGAAAGGGGAGGGAGTCTTGTTTGTTTAACCGCGTATCCCTCTCCGGAGAGAGATCTTAACGCCTTCCTAATTCGTAGGAAGTGTGCCAAGGACGAGGGAGAATTACAAATCGGGAAGCGACACCGGGGGCAGAATAGACGAGTCGAAATTACAGAAACGATTAAGACGGCATGAGTTACAAATTAATAGCTGATAGTAAATAAATGATCATAAAGTATCATCATTTTATTATTACAAGGATGAATGGCTTATTAATGATTTGCGGTGAAATATAGTAATAATAGCAACTATATATATGAAAAGCAAAATGTGCCTCCGTCTGTCCGTCCTCCTCTCTATCTCAGAAACGGCTTGACTTAGAGGTGTCAAACAAACTGCATTACGTTTCTACGAGGATGAAAGACCCACGAAAACTGTTCACATCTCTCAAAAGGCCCCGGTTCTAACCCAGGAAACCATAATCTAATTCCATGAGAAATGCAAGTTAAGTTCGTTTTCATGACTAAGTTTATTTTGCAAAATTGAATTAGAAATGACGGTCTTACGAAATCTTAAATCTACGAAAAATTAAAATGGAAGGAAAATGATTACAGATTCTTATTCTAGCGGTTTGTCGTGATCAAGACGACGAAGAAATATTATTGCGATAAAAAGGGAAGATTATTTGGAGACGAACGAAATTTGAATGCAAAAGAGATATTAAAACTATGAGCTATCCCACGATATGCGTAGTGTTCGACGAAATCGAGTTTGTAATTTTTCTGAATTCCGCTAATATTTTAAGCTTACATTATATCCTAATTAATATCTATTAAAAAATAGGGTATGACTATGTTGAGTATCCAGTTATCATAATTCCATCCTGCTTGACGGGGGAGTTTACCAAACCCGATTGTCGATACCGAGCAAAATTTGTTAATATACAAGAATACGTTGGAATTTGAAAGGAGAATTAACGACGACGAGATGGTAGTATTTTTTTCTTTCGGATTCGATGGCTTAAAGTTGTAGTATACAAAAGATTTATGAATGTTGACTATGACAATTGACAAATTAGTTCTTCATACATCTAAGTATGGGCAAAAGTATACCAAATTAATCCCCCATCAATCAAACCATATACCGGTCATAATTATATTATTAAACACCAAAAACTGACACACTCTGGATTAGGAAGACCAGATATACGTGTGCAATAATTTTTTTTTAATAAGTTATGTTCCGTCCTGCTTGACGGGGGAGATTACTATTAATAATAATAAAACATCTTTATAGAGCGAAATTGAGATTTCTTAGTCCCTTCTTACATCTAATTCTTTTTCGCTCAATATTAAAATTTTTTTTTCTTCTCAGTGATTCTCCTACGTATCCTACCGGATGCAAAGGCCGATAAAAAATGGTAAACAAACTTAAAACAGCAAACGGCTGCTGTAATACTTGGGTTCAAAGAACTTAAAGGGTGTAATCCGCAGAAAGGAGGCAGAATGCCAAATACGTGTCACAGGTGGTTTACGGAGACGCTAAGGGACGGAGACCTTTGCCTTCAAAATATTCTAAATTAGTTTTGGACGAGAATCAGTTTCCAAAAGATTCCAATTTCATTTGGGAGAGAAGGAACGAGTAGAATGGTGACCAAATGCGATTCAAAAGACAATAGAGGTTCTGTATTCTTTCCTAGAAATGGACTTTTTAGACGATCTCATGACAGCCTAGAGCTATTTTTACGAAAATAGGGTATTCGTTGTTTCAACAGATTAATCAAGCCGTAATGACAGTGAGAGTTATAAGGCTATTATTTTCAAAGTGAAATAAATTACTAATTTCATCCCATTTATACACTCTGGAATATAGCATAAATTGATGCATAAATTAAGTTCGAAAATTAACGCAATATACCCCATTTCCCACTCCGAACTCCTCGTAAAATCGAGTTAAATTTTCCTCCTTTGTAATGCGTTCACGTAAATTACGAATCCTAATTACCATTTTCACCAGCATATATCACGGAGACATGACAAGCGAAATTAAAATCTATTAATTTTCCTTACATGTACCGTAAAGTACATAAATCTGATATCTCCATCTCTAGTAACCAGAAGTTCCAAATAGAAAGCTCAAAACTGTATTACATAATTCTTCATTAGTCTCTTATTTATACTAATGAGACCAGAAAGAGCGAAGTAGCTTATCACCCAATACAGGTGTTGAATGGTTAATGATAATTAATTTTTACTTCTGAATATAAGCGATATACTGTCATTTACATTATAAATAAATTAGCTTGGTCGAGCAGCAAAATGTTTCTTCGATTTGTAAATAAATCGTGGAGAAATTCCTGCAAGCATCGCCTGACAAATTCCTTTCAATTTGAGAAGCTATGAGATTCACTTTCGGTCTATTTAGATTTGTTAGTAACCCGTCTCTATCCAACTGAGGTTGTAGATGCACCACCTGTGGCAGAAAATATACGCTACGAATGCTTTAAAAAATATCTAAAAAGCTCAGGAATACATGTACCCAGTATCAAACAGCGCTTTGAGATAAATTCACACATCAAATTTCTATAGAGGAGGATCCCACTGCCAAGTTGGTTGAATAAATGACCGATATCAGAGTTTTCTATGTTGATATTTCTCATCCTTAAGTATCGAAGGAGATATTCGATCATTTAAATGCCCGCTAGCGAAATATTTATATAGATCGCGTGACTATAAGACTTAACTTCCAGCGGCTAAGACCGCTTATCTCGGCGGGACGCCTTCTCCAAAGAATGAAATCTCCATTTCGAAATTAAATAGATGATCATAATGGCCTGGGGATCCATAAGGCGCATGGAACGAAAACTTTTTATGAGACCACGCCGAGAGAAAGTGAAGATTGAGAGGGAGGGGATAAAATAAAAGGCAGCACGAAGGGTGATAAAAACTAAATTCTATAGGTTTACGCGGGTAGAAATATCAATTTTACCCTTATCATCCGTCAACGTAAAATTCAAATGATACAAAAACACATAAGTATTTAAATTGCTAGGTTTATGAGGAAGTGGCGATGGAAAATCTGGTAATTTTAGGTACTTCTGAGATTCAAAATATGAAAGCGTGACTATTATTCAAACAAAATAAGTAAATGGTGCATTTTCAAGTTTTCCTGTAAGATTAAAAAATGTCACTTGAAAAATTTCATTATTCATTGAAAGAATTTTTAGATTAGCCTATCTATTATGTGACTGATGTACAGCCAATATTACGTTAATGAGGTTGTACTTTGCATATATAGCATCCTACATCTTGTGCATTTGGTTGAAAATATTTTTATTTGTGAATTTGGGTATATGGCATTATTTTTGTACCACTTAAAAATTTTCATATAAAGTAAGATATTTATATGTATTTATATTTATGTGCATTTATATTTATATGTATTTGTAACATGGAATCTATAATATGAAACAATAATTTGATATGGATGTATAGAAAATTAGGCAGAATGTATTGAAATATTTAATACTGTACGTATTTTTGTTATCATATAGTATGTACTTGATGAGGCATCAGTCCACTTCAGAGCATTTTCTGAAAATATTTTATGCCAATAAAATACTAACACTATTGCCCCTATTAATTCTTCGACCACTAAAATATATGGCATTTCAGTAAACTGCTCGATATAATAAAATGAGAATAAATTGTTTTTGAAATAAAAGAAGTGCGATCACTCCATAAGGTATACTTTTACTAAAAAAGAAAAACTTTCATTCGAAAAAAAGAACTTGAATAATAATTATACAATGTATCATATGACTTCAGGTTATTGCGTTTTTAAGATAAATTTTATTTTGAAATTAAAATATGTTGATATAGAGTAAAAGGGTCTTTGAAGACTTTAGATTCTCATTAAATTAAGGATGATGGAAAATCTGATTAAAATACATTATTTTTTTAAATCATTTGCAAATTTCCCTTAAAATCCGAATCGAATTATTGAATTTTTTGCACCCATTTTCATTTAAAATATTAAACCAATCACATTAAATTAAAAAAATGCTTCCTTTTCTAATTTTTCATAGCTGTCATCCAAAATCTGATTATTCCGGTGTATATTTTAATTTCTTTCTACCCACATATAACGTATTCTTCCCTTAACGTCTCATGAATCTCAATATTTATAATTTCTCATAGCTTATGGGCTCAGGTATGAGAGTGAATACTTGAATGAGTAAAGACCATTTACCAGCAAGAAAAAACATCAAAATCATAGTTATTTCAAAGGTTGTGAAAGCAAATCTTAATTGATTCGAGCCCAACTTAAGATCTTTGTATTCTGTCAGAAAAGGTTTAAAGAAGCACCAGCGGAATAATACGGACGGTCTTGGCTCATATTCGAAACTTACTAATTAGTCCCCAATACGAAACGATTACGAATGTCCATCAATTCGAAATAAAGTCGAATCTTGAAGCTTGGTAGACCCTTTTTCAAATATAATCGAAGTTTTCTAACTTAACTTGAATGAATGACATAGAGAATAAAAGGATACTTAGTAGCTTCCAAATGAATACTCTTATTCAACCATAATATTCTTGTGGAATCTACAAATTATCTTTTCTTTCCCTTTCTTTTCAAAGGTAATTAAGTACTTGGGAGCAGGATAAAAACACCTTACCACAATACTGTTCCAAGACCAACATAAGACGCTGAATTATTCTGTTAATAAATGACCATATTTTATCATTTTTCCAATATTGATAAGAAACATGATTGAATATATAATTGTAATTATGTACTAAAGTAAAACTTGAATACAATTCGCGTCGTAGAAAAAGCGAGTGATAAGTATGGAAGGAGATAAGAAATAAGAAGAATCCGATAGAACTGGAAAAGTAGACAGATAAGACTGCAATTGAGACTCTCAAGTACCTCGATACTGATATGGATGAAGAGTATGGAAAGGATCAAGAGTGTCCGCATAAAGAACCCTTTCTCATCGCCCTCAACTCCATCCCTTTTACATTTTTCGGAGGGACGCAACACTGCTCTTAAATCCTCCTTTCACTCTCGTCTCCATGCCACCCACCTCGAAAAGAGCAGCATAAAGGACGTATTTCACCTCTTTCCTTGGCACGTACCTCTATGCCGCCGTCTTGACTCACCTGTAACCCACTATGAGGAGCCACCGTCGGCCACCCGCGGTGATTCCTTCCCTTACTTCCTTTCCCTCTCGACCATGAGCAACAAGCGCCTAGCATATTGCGTCGACTCACGTTAGTTACGCTCCAAGACAATGGATTCCCGTCTACGGGATAAAGACATTATTCAGAGCCGCATGGGGGCATTTTTGGGGAAATAATCAGACGGCGGGGCATCTCCACCGAGAGAAAAGTGGAAGTTTTTCGGAATTTTTCGTAATGGACTAATCTTTTTTGCTTTCCTTAATCCATTATCCATATGCTGCGCTGAAGTTTCCGGAACGATGGTAAATGGACTGCGAAGCTGAGTTAGTGCTCAAAGTTGATGTCATTATGCAGCAGATCGGTGGTCTGAAACTTTCACCCGCCAAGGACCTATAGCTAAACTTTTCGAATCCTGTGGTTTGTCACTTTCCTTAGAGTAACCACTACGATCACAATAGATTAATTTGGATAGCGTTTTACGTTTACATATCGATACTTCCGAAAATTTTCGATATATCACTAGTTTCATCCGTAATCCTAACAAGTGAAATGATTATCTCTTTAACCTCTAAATATCTTTTATTGCTAAAAGTGATAAAAGAGCTTTAACCTCTAGCTAGGAAGATTGTTGTGAACTGAGCATCAGTATAAAGACATAGATAGATATTTAAGCTTTTCAGCATAAAAGAATAAGGATTTAAACTGTAGAGAACAACTAATATGAGGTACGAGTATAAGAACATATCTAGTCTCCCCCATTTTCCATCCGAGAAAAGCGATTCCCTTAGAAACGTAAAATGTCTCAGAATAAGAGAAAAGGCTGCGACGCAATAAATAATAAAATTTTGTTACCAATCGTTATCAATAAGTGCTTCATATCCAATTAGATAAATTTATATCGGAGTCACGACCAATCATTCCCTCAATCATTAAGGCTGTGAAAAACTAACAATAAATTTACATATTTCTTCGATATATTTCATAAAATTCCTTCCAAAATTTTCGGCCTTTAAGATTTTTTTAAGAACTAACGATAAACTGACATATTGCCTTTGAAATATTACTCCAAATTCCTTCCAAAACTTACGCTAAATCATTACGTTTCGAAAAACTAACGATATATTGATATATTGCCTTTGAAATATTCCCCCAAGTTCCTTCCTTAAAAAAAAACTTATCCATTTGTCATTGGGAATGCCATATTTGTCATTTGTTCGGACTAAATGCTTGGTAGTGTCAAGTTATATGGTGAAGAAATGGCCGTGGTGACAGTTGAAAATATCTCCAGTTTCAATCTTCACGATTTAAAAACCCCACTAATCTCCCCAGTTTTGGAATTCCTCCAAAGTAGAAAAAGGAAATATTTCTTAAAATTCCCCTCCAGCCTCGTCATCAACACGGCTAATTAATAAATTAGCGAGGCAGGAAAAATACCAACGAGTAAAACTTCTTGCCTTAAACGTGTTTCTTTCCAGGGAAATTGAGATATCACATACCTTACCAGTGCGTCTTACTTTAATTCGAAATTTAACTAGGAAATTATAACGAAGCTAGTGTCAGGAGAGTTCCTGATCTCTGAATATTCATAAGAGGGACAGATTACATTTTCTCTTAAACTAATTCTTAGTTAAGTTAATTAGTAGTCGATTGAATGCCATTTACAAGTGAAACTACAGGTACAAAAATATTAAGGCATCAAATCAATTTCCACGGAATTACTCCTGAATTCAGTTCGTATGATCATCATGCGCTCTATTCCGAATCCGAAATATTTTTTTATATATTGGTCATATCATGACCAATCACCGGACTGAAGAATTATTTCAGTGCGTACTATGGAAATAATAAACTGTTCCCATAATAAATGATGCTCTCTTCTGCTACTTTAGTGCTTTAATGAAACACGGATATTATGGAGATCTTGAAACTCAAGCAGCGAGCAACAAATTCTGATATCCAATACGAGGAGTTGCACATATTGATTCTTTCCGTGCCGATTAGTCGTTTATTAAACTAAATTATACATAAATGGGAATGTATGATTTCACTCGTAATGGGAAATGAAATTAAAGAAAGATTTTCAAAATATAAAGTGATAAATTCTATCAAAAGACAAACAAAAGCCCAAAATTATAAAAAACGAAGGTATGCTGAGAAATAATAACCGCTACTTAAGCGTGTGAATTTAAGATCCACCTCGAGCAGTACGATTTTTCAACCTTTTTTCCTCCAAGTAAAACGGCTATTTGTGTCGACCGAAATCCGGACTGATACCGAACAGAAAAAGTGTAGAATAAAATATTTAAATATTTTTGAAATAAAATTCCGGTACAAGTTATAATCAATTCAAAAAGAAATAACGCATTTATGATGCCCGGAAAGTGGGGCACCCGGGTTCGATTACCGGCTACGGCAGACTTTTTCTCTTTCATTTTTACCTCAGATGAAAAACTAGAAGCGAATGGTATTCGTACATTCATACCGCATACCAACAGCAGTCGACAATGCATCTCGGAACTAAAAGAATCCTTCAAAAATAATTCCCAAGAAAAGGATGATTTACGGTATTGGGTAGGTAACGCGGAATGAGAATCTATTTTGAAAATAAATTACTTTCTTATTCAATAAATTTAGAGACCTTCAAAGTTACTTCCTAGGTCAGACGAAAAGGTTATTAACCCCGCGAAAAGGATACCTTCCTAATGCAGAACATTGGCGAAAAAGGCTTTCTACTGTCAAGTGATTGGGGCTATTGAATTCTGCGGTTTATCTCTTAATGTTTCTTGGGTCAAGGTCTAAAGTTATAGAAAACGTTACTGGAAAAAAAAACATCCAGGAGAAAAGAATTTCCTACAAGTGACTCAACCTCAGCATGTCGCATACGGATCGTAATTACAATATGTCCAAATGAGATTCAATTCTACTATCATATCTATTTTTAATAGGGCAGCATTCCTCCGAGAGAAGATTCATCTTTAAATTTAGGGCCATTGTGACAAAGATTGAATAGATAAAGCCTCTACATAAAAAACTGCTTTCTGAAAGATGGCGTTTTATTTTCGAATCTGAAAAGCTCTCTCAAGTGAGAGTTACGCCAATAAGCAACAAACAAATATAAAAACTTTCATTTTGGCTACATTTGTTCTTCTTATCCATACTAATTTCCAAAATGCTCAGTCATAACGTCAAAAATCAAGACACATTTTACTTATTTAATCATTCGTAATAGATGCAAGGAACGAATGAACTATTGTAATGCATAAAGTAATTGAAGTTTTTAGATAATAAATGAAGATTCCTCAATTAAATTACAAAGTACTGAATTGAGAATGATAATTCAATACAATGGAGTATATTGTTCGTAATAATCTCCTACTGAATAAAAATCTGATCAAGTTTACGGTAAAATATTAAATTGAAATATTAAAGCCGTTTCCGGAAATTGCTGTAGCTCATCATCTTACTTCGTATATGTATTCCTGGAATGAGTCGTTCTAGAACAGTGATTCCCAAAGTGGGAGATACGCGCCACCCCCCTAGGAGCTTTGGTCTAATCTAGGGGGACGCTTGACGAATAAAAATTTAATCCACTACCAATCATCTTTCTTTATCAATAGAGTTTTACTGGATTTATAGCATCAATATAGCGTCAGAAAACTGTCATATAGTAATTTGGTGGATATTTTATCGCTGCATTGTTTATTTTTCCATTTGTTATTCTCTAGCTATGGCCACGCAGATATGATTTTTTATAGATGAGGGTTGGGGAGCGGTGATGGATCCAAGGTGGCGGTAGCATAAAAAAGCTTGGGGAACATTGTTCTAGAACATAATTACTAGGCAGAATTTATGGAAGAAGGGCAGAGAACGTTAGCCTCTCTAAATTCAGTTTAGCCATGATATAGCAAAAGAGGATGGGATGATTTTAAATTGTTTAGGTATTTACGGTATTAGGGTTCCATAGCATCAGCAACCTAAGAAGAATTAATTTCTCTTAAGGATTACATAGGGATATTTTTTCGCGATTTTCAAAGACGTATCCGACCCGAAAAGGTTAAATTATAACTAGTTATATATGTGGAACTTTGCAATTGTTTTAGTTAGCTGTGCATTGCAGAGTAAGTTAGCGTCACCACCTAACTCTGCGTCTAACTGCGGCAGTATTGTAAAATAAATAAATAAAGAGAAAAATATAAACAAGAGAAGAACAATGTAATATATAAAATGTAAAACAGAATAAAAAATTAAAATCAGAAATAAAAATAGGAATAAAAAAACACGGGGGAATTCCGCTCAGCGCAAGTAGCTCACGATTTCAGTTCCATCCGCTTTTGTCTTCGGACAGACTTCTCTTCGTTAGCGCTCCGAGTGAGCCGCAAATAGACGCCGAAAGGAAAGGCGCGGCGGAGGAAAAAAGAGCCGAATTGGACTTTTTATTCTTTGACGTTGCACCCTCTCGCCGCGGATGAAATTTCCTTTGAAAGACAAGGGTGATGCTCCAGTTGTGGAGTGATCTAGTTGGAAGCTGTTAGCAGGGATCTGAGTTTCCGGTTAAGAAGTTTAGAGGATTTAGAAGTCGTTAAAGGATGATGAGGATGAAAGAAAAGCATTTGGTTGAAAATGGACTAGCGGAAGATGATCCTTTAAACTTTAGAAAATGATGGCGTAGATGAATACAGAAAACATTCCTAGAAAGGTGATTATAACTCAGCCTAATGAGTAGATGCATCCTTGTAACAACTTCAGTTTCCACATATGTATTCCATTCATATTGCCCTTACTTACTAGGGATAGTGTTTAAACGAATAAAACATGATGGATGAATAAAACGTGAGGCAAAGATATTTTTTTCGGTAATAAAATTGTCTCAAATTGATTTTTTTAGGAGAAAACAACTATTTGAGGGCTTTCCTTGAAAGTTTGATAACAATTCGTATTAACGGTCGAGCAACTTAAGAAATATTTTATCAATTCATCAATTGTCGTAAATATTTCCGAAAATTTCTTATGCTGTGGGCATATTTGTAGCATCTCTGCAACACGCCAACTTCTAATTCAATTAGAATTTGACTACAGATTATACTATGTACATGAGAATACATAAATATATGTACCTGCATTATGAATTTAAAACGGGTAATAATGACTTACACTGGTATGCAAATAAACTTGCTAAATATTTATCTATTTACTGAGTATTTAATACAACAAATGGGTATTTTGTATTAACGCCAGCAAATCACATTGTTTTATGATATAAGTGTTGCATTAACAAGAAAATATCATCTTACACGGTAAACGTAAAAGCAATTGTTCTCATACCAATTATACCAACAAATAGGTTGACAAATTACTGTTAGATGTCTGGTTCGGTTTCATATACGAGATTGCATTTGCACGTATATAGCCCATATAAACTCAGGCTGAATATTTACCCAAAACAATAGAGTTACGACGGATTTTAAAAATTATTTCTCTTTCAATTCTAAAATTTTCTAACTATTTTTAAACTGATAAAGCCGTGATTTCTTCTTTTCCACTATTAATACAACCGAAACCAAGAAAATAACCTCTTGAGGAGGGAAATCCTGTTTTGTGGAAATAAATGCATATAAGTTCAAAATATTTAAAACTGCGAAAAGTTGAAGTCATAAGTCGAAACTCACCCGGCTAAGCTTGAATTTGGTTGGTTCAGAACAGAGCTTGGAATTAGGGTATCTCTGAGTTTCGAGAGAGTTAAAATATGACGAAACAAACTCCTCATGTGAGACCAGCAATGTTCTCGTATTCTGTGGCCATTCACTGGGACCGCAGCTAGCATAATCTAGATTCGATACGAATGAGATTAAATGCCCAATGTCCTTATCTCCCCCATCCCCTATCAAATGCATCGCCTATTACCTTCAGAAAGGGAACCGAATCAGGCCCATCCGTGTGAAAAAGGGTTGATTTGGAAAGTTGGGGGTGGGATGGACGCCTTAAGGCAGTGGCGGCCTCATTCTCCTCTAAAAAGGGATTCGAAACTCTCTTTTGCTGGAACCGAAAGGGAAAAACGTTCCATAGGGTTGGGGGAGATGAAAGGTTAGGATTATAGGCGAGAAGATTGGGGGTTGTAACCGGCGAAGACCCTCAGGGTTATGGAGGTCTCTCATATGGAGGCGTGAAGATTTCGGGTAGGGATGGGAGGGTCAGATGAAGGAGTAGTTTGGAAGAGAGGCGGGGAAGAGATACAGTTTGTGAGTCCGGCAACAGAATGATAAAGAGAGTGAGGATGAAAGTGTGAAGGAACACATATCAACCCGTAATACAAAATTGTTAAGTTATGTTTGCTAAATTATTTTTATTACCGACTTCGATGGCGGAATGGATAGTATGCTAGTGGAATTTTGAAGTCCAGGGTTGAGTCGCGAGTAAACGCCTAGAGAATAGATGTCTGTGCTCGTTTATTCTAGGATGTCCTTAGAATGAATTTTTGTGAAATTAATTTTTAAGAAACAGATAAATAAGCTAAAGTTTCATCGTCGGTTAATCATAGACTCATGGCTACTACAAGGAAGTTAACCCATTGATTTCTATGATTGTTAGACTGCAGCTAATTACTTTTTTGTCTCTTCACTTTATATTTTACACTGTTAGACATACATCTTACTATAAGAAAACTGATAATCGACTTGTGGAAAACAAAAATTTCTATTGGGGGCGAAGTAGCAACATGTAAAAGGTATAGAAAATTATCACTGTGATAATCCGAAAGAAACCTCGATTCCATCATTTCCGACAAACTTATACGTAATTCGCCAAAAAAGTTTTATAAATATACGATAATAATGATGGCATCAACAATCCTTTAAGAAACAAACAGAAGTAAATCTGCAAAATTTTCACATGAAATATATTAAAAGTAAGCGTGAGACGTCATCTTTTTCGCAAACCTCGTACGCACAAGAAAGATGACGCTATGGATGGTTGCATGATTCGAAAGTTCATAGATGAGAACATCATGGAACTTACTATAGATGAATGATTTTAACCCTAAAACGCCTTGAAAATTCCCTAAAATAACGAGTAAGATTACAGTATTTAAACTTACATTGCCGTGAGAAAAATAGAAGCACAATTAAGGCTGTACCTATCCTTTGAACATTCAATTCTTCCACGAAAGGTTCAATCGTTTAATTTTTTCCCAATTCTACAGAATGGCAGACGGGCCATTTCTGACCGACCACTGTTTCACGGAGCCCTTTGATCGTTTAAGGAAGCTAAAGGGAAAGAGTGTGATGTTCTCATTCCAAAGGAGGTGTTCATGAATAAGATAGTGATAGAGGGAATAAAGGATATAATGACAGGTCATTTAGTTGGGCATTAAGATATTTTAGCATAAATATATTTAAAAATGAAGACTGATTTCCGTTCTAGCGATTTCTAGCGAATAGGAAAATTAAAAATAAATACTTTTCACCATTTCAAAGATATTTTATCCAGGATATCTTCACAAGCTATTTCGGAAATCTTCATACATATCTCCAAAATAATATTTTCTGAAAATAAGTTGTGTTTAACATTAAACTTCTGGAGTACCACGAAATAGTCGCTTGTCAGACCACACTGAGGCTCCGGACCAACCAAGTTGTATAACATTTTCCATCTTAATAGAGAACAGGTGTAAAATTGTTGAAAATTAACACAACACATGTAATTATATAAAAGAAATACACTCTTTAACTTGTAACGATAATCTTTACTCTTTCCGAATTTTTGATCACTTCATTTAAGCTTTTCCCACAAATGGATCCAAATTTATATTCATATGCCAAGTAACCGCACAAGAAATTGCTTGTTTCATGAAAAAATAATCACTCCATGAAAAGAAGAAGAAATTGAAAGAGAAAAAGACTTTTTCTCTTTCAATTTCTTCTTCTAAATTCAAAGCATGTTTACCATGCGTATCTCATCGCTTTTCTACTCCATGAAAACTTTCATAATTCAATTAACGATGAGAAATCCATTCATCAAAAATCAGAGAAAATATTAAAAAAAACGTATTGTATGAATTTTTCACACATTCTAACAATGGGTTGAACAGTAAAAAAGGGGTATTTCTAAGTCCATTTTCACCCAATATAAACCTTTGTAAGAGAGTTTCTCTGTACTTAGTCACTAAAATTGCCGAATGTTTTGTACAAGAGGATTCCGTTTTGAAATTGGAATTTTATCTCTAAAAATTTCAATTTAGATACTTGTAACTTTGTGTAACATTTCCGTCAGAGAAAAATAATCATAAGAAACAAAGAATCGCCTCCTAAAAAAGTTTACCAACAACATATTTATGAAAATTAATTGAAAAATGAGTTCTTATCAGCATATATTTACCAGTCATAATTAGCCAAATTTGAATGAGTTGGCAATTTGACAAACACAAAAAAGCATAAATCCCTTGCTTTGTCTCTCCGTCATAGTCTCCACTAGGTTGTATCCGGTTGGCAGATACGAGAATTCCATACATTAGTAAAATCGAGCAATGCAGACTCACTAGTGAGAAGAAAAGGAATACAGAAGGTTTCGCGCTCGATTTAATCGAAAAGTCTTTGAAAATTACGACCGGCCCTAGAGAGGGTCCTTGCGGTACTCAAAGGGAATGGAATCGGAGCGTGACGACTGAAGAGTTCCCGCGAATCGTAACCCAATGAGCTCACACTATATATGGCCTTCGGGATCGAAGGCAGAATGGTAAGATGTATGGAGAGGACAGTTAGGCGAGCGGATGGATATAGAGAGGCGGAAGAGAGCTGTGGAACACGAAGCGTGAATTACCGAGCGGCGAAGGGGCCTTTGTTCTCTTCTGAATAGGAATTGGAAAAATCGAGCAGGTTCGAAGCAGATGAAGCCATTCCAGATTCAGAGAAGAATGAATGTGGACAAGTTAATGAGAGCACACGATCTGAAATATGCCTTGCATTAACACGTCGGTGAAGTTGGGGATAAAGTATAAAGGCATATTCGATCAAATGAACCCTAAGAACCTGAACATCAAAGAGGCAAATCAGGATGCCTTGATTTATTGCTACGGAGAGAATTTTAGATAGGTAGTGTTTTACTTCAGCCCGAAAAGAATATTATAAGGTGGCCATGAAAATTTGAAATTCTGGTTTCCTGTATACTAAAAAAAATAAATTTCATTGGTTTCTGCATCAATTATGTCCGATGCATAAGTTCATGAATAAATATTTCCGAGATAGGGTGATACAGGAAATACCTTTTCGAAGGGATTAGATGTTAACTTCATATTGTACTACTTCTCAGAGTAATCATGATTCAATGACTTAGAAATGATAATTAATAAAATATTTTATGAAATTTAAAAAATTAGAAATATCAACTACTTCGATTGATTAAATTTTTATCGGTAACATTTTAAATAAAAAGAGCATGATACGATACTGTTGTTTGTGTTATAACTGAGGAGGAAAGTTTTAAGCAATTAACTTGGTGGTGAGGTCATTGTGATTTTTTTAATATATCCACTTCTTTATTTGATGGAATGTATATAAAATTTAGGCTCCCGGATATCCCAGTGGGCCACGCGTTCGACTTCGGTGAAATCGGTCCCGGATTCAATTCCCAGATGGGGAAATACCTAATTAAATACCTACATGCCAAATGGCTTCACATGTCTAAGCACTTTTAACAACAATACTACTACTACTGTGAATACAAAAATTCCATCTCGAGAAAGTACTTGAAGAAAAATCCCGAATAAAATGTCGTCTCGTCTGAAATGTTATCAACCAATACATAAAATACTACGTGTAAGTAGATATGATTCAGATGCTAAGCGTAGTTATGTATGAATCAGATGTGCGTCAATAGAGGGCAAGCGAACTCTCATAAACATTGTCTACTAACTGACAGGTGGCGCTGGATTATGAATGTTCCAAAATACACGTATCTTATTCATTACTTTTAGCTATTTCGCTAATATTTTAGTCTTTTTTAGCAGGATTTTCTACTAGCGGATGATAAAATGCTGCACATCTCAATAACCTCTATCAAGATATAAATTATAAACTTTTCAAAAGATGAATAACTTTCTTTGTTAGACAGAATGAGTCCCGATTAAGAAATCAACTCCTCCGAACTCATGAATGAATCGGAAGCATATTCTCTTACGTCTCATGGCGTGAGTGATACTCCATGGGCCATTCAGGAAATGGAAGTCTGCAGTTTTGGAGGGGAAAGTAAGGCAAGCAGGCTTGGGGTACTGAGAAACGCATCCTGCAAAACCAAAGGTAAGATTACGAGTGGACGTAAATATTCGCCTTTGAGCGCAGTGGAGAAGGGGTTGACTGACAACGTCCGGCGCATGGTCATTTGACTTTAAAACTCTATCCCGCTCTCGAAACCAGATGGGACCCAATTCTGGTGGAGATAGACAAGGAGAGAAGGGGCTCAAAGGGAGGTATTTTAAGGTCTTATAAACGCAGGAGCAACCTGTCATTGGGAACAATTTCAAGTTCTCTGGTTTCACAACGTAAAGAAGGCCATAAAAAAAGGATCGGAGCAACAAGATAGGAACGGATGGAAGAGGATAAGCCAGGATTGGAAAACAAGATGATGCTGCCATCGCGCGGCATAAATTTTTCCTTTGTATCCTTAAAGAAGCATCTAGAATAATTTTTACGACGACTTCTTTCAGTCCATAACTTGGATGAAGACGTTGCAGGTTTGTTAGGAATACTATTTCGTGACACATAAGCATACTGTTATATAAAACGATGATTGAAGTCGTGTGTAGATAAATATTAAGAGAATTTCCATGATTAGACAGAGCATTTGAAACTCTCTGAAGAGCTGGCAGTATTAATAATAATAGCGATATAGATCTTTTGAAGAAATGTTTCATAATTCCATATTAGTGCATAAAAATTCTCCTTCGTACTGGAAAATTGAATGTAAACCGGCCGCAGTGGTGGAGTGGTTAGCGTTCCAGCACGCTGGCGCTTCAACCCCAAGGTCGCGGGTTCGAATCCCGGCTAGTCGAATTTTTCTGATACTGCTTGTGTGTTCGTCCTTTGTTACTGTTTGAAGCCTGCCACTGTAATGGTCCAGTATAAGGATGTTTGTAGGGGCATTGGGGTATAAATAAATAAATAAACAATTCCTGAAAAGTCTTCCTAGTTAGGGAAGTATCTTCGTAAGGCCGCATTTACCAGTCGGCTACTTGAGATAGGCCACATGTGAAACTATCAGGCCGCTTTGAGATGCCTATCCAAATGGTTTAATATCGAAAATTTATAAGAGACGGGCGGATTTAAGCTATTGGAGGCATAGGCGCATATATCAGATTGTGACCCCCACTAGCAATTCGATTTTTTTCAGTAAACACACAAATATCGTACATCTCAAAGATATCTCAGTCGCTTCAATGCGCCACGAATAAACAAAAAGGTTTTGAATTACAGTACGAAGTATTTATATACATGAAAATGAATGATGGGCAGACTTCTTATAGTGACGTAAGCAAAGTAATATATGTTATAAATATAATTTCATAACATAATAACAATTTATTATTGAGTTTATTAGCGCAGTCTTACTGAGGCCCCCATGTGAATGAGGCCCTCAGCTAGCACCTATTGCATCTGAGTATATTCCCCCTGATAAGATAAAATGAATCAATACATTGAGAGAAAAGGTGTATCTTTTCTATTTTGTTTTTCATTTTGCTGCATTAGAGAAGACAGAAATAAAATTATTATATGTGGGCATTTGTTTCAGAGAGTAGCTAAAAGGCCGCATTTGGCCTAAATATCGCAGGTTCCACGCCTCTTTCAGAGAATAAAATGATGAAACTATCCTCCGGAGCGAAAAATGATTTACGTTACTAAAAGTGGTAGCAAGCTCTGTTGAAAAATGTCGCCATCCTTAGTAAGAGGGATAAAATTGACACACTTTCTTATATACTGATTTGATGTACAAAACTCGTTTGAAATTTCAATTTAAATCGTTAAATCTTTGGCTTACCAATCGGTGATCTCCCACAGAATAGCAAGGGAAGGATAATGACTCACCTGCAAAGAAAAGAATTCGAATTAAACTTTCATACATAAGTTACACGTATTCAAGTCTTAACTTCAAGTCGCGCAAATTCATTTTTTTTTAAATCGAATGCACACTCTTATAACGGCTGTTTAGTTAGCCATACTACTGTCAAAAATATTGAATCCATAAAATATTTGTGATAATATCAAGGGTAAATAATAAGGATACACCAACTTATACTAACCAGGAATGAATCGAGGACTAAAATCAATCTTTATACTACTGTCTAATAGCAATATAAAGAAAGTTAAAGCTTGAAATTACATGGCAAATATGAATCATATTTTTGGAGACATATTAGCAAACCATGAGACATCAAAAAATCTTGGAGGAGTATATCAATAAAAAAGTTGGGTATACAGCAGGATATAGCAAATTATTCCACTCGAAAGCTGCGAATGAAAGGATCAAACAAAACGAAACTTGATACCACAGTCTAAAGATAGCTCCAAAATCTCCTTCAAAAACGAATGTACTTCTAATATTAAAAACACGTTTTTATAGCTAAGAAATTATACATTCTCAATACCGCCGGTTATATAATAAAGCTCGACTTGACAGCAACAAGAACAGTTTCGAAAAGAGCCGGACTTTAACTCACGATTTTAGCTAAAAGTAACGCATTATTTGCGCGAGTGACATTTTACATTGTGGCGTTACACGCTCTACAAAAAAGAAGCAAGAGAAAGGGTCGAAATGTTAAGCCCACCTACACAAATCAAAAATGTCTCCCTTAAGCCGAGTCATGTTTACCGAAGAAAAAAACCGGGCGTAACCCTTACGCTTGTGACATCAAAATAAACATTTTTATCGCCAAAATTTCGCACGCAAAAGGCAGAGAGGGCAAACATGGCGACAGGAGACTGAAATATACAAATCAACCTCCCGGCACTTATCTCGATCTCTCTCTCCGTCTCCTCGGAGCAAGACGTTGAATTCGGCGATAAATTCCCATCCGCCGCCACAAATACCCTCCTGAATATTAAGACGAATGTATTACGAACCAGTAAACGGATGACGAGAAAAATAAGTTCGCAGTCTGGTGAACAGATCCAGCGAATCAGATGCTTTTCCAAGGACGAGAATTGATACGGTAAAACACCCTTCGGGAGAATCGCGAGTAAAGTTAGAATTGAAATACAGTGATACCTCGGTTAACGAAGATAATTCGTTCCGGAATCGCATTCGTCCGAAAGCCGAAATCTTCGTTAGCCGAAACGTGATATTAACAGGCGTCTCATTTCTCGCTGTCTTTACATAAACAACCCATTTGAGTTGGTGCCCCCTTTGTGATGTGGCCAGCTCATTTCTTTGCCATAGATAGACGCCTAGAATAAGATACTGTAATGGCCCGACCGTTCATGTCTGCTGCTTTATATTGCGCGCGCACCCATAAAACATTCACTAGCCGAATCCGTATTCGTTAGCAGAGTCCAAAAAACAGCGAAAAAAATCTGCGATAGCGGGGTCGCTCGTTAACCGAGACATTACTGTGTAGCCGACGATCCGCAGCTCAAAGCTGAAGCTATTATCGAAACATAAAAAACTCTTCCGGCGTCTAGTAGAGTAAAAACGTCATAAAAATAGCAGTCAAGCTCATTATTCATGTAAAAATTAAATTTTAATTTATAACTACGAATAAAAGCTCAAATAATATGGGTGACTCATTAAGTAATTCATTCTGCACTTTTTTTTAAACTTTGTCACCCATATCGGGTTGGTGGGTGTCTCTTACGTGATGTGGCCAGCTCATTTCTTTGCCATGTACAGACGAAAAAGATAAGATACTGTAATGGCCCCACCGTTCATGTAGACTCATTAAGTAATTCATTCAGCACTTTTTTCAAACTTTGTCACCCCGCCACTTTGTAACTATTTGGACTCCTTGTCTAGGAATTGGCACAGATGTTTCTATCATGGCAGCAATCTATAAGCACTGTGACAGATTTTTGAGAAGACTCGTAGAAGTCATTCTATTTCTTATTCGGTTTGGCTTGGAATAACCTAAATTTGAAGATACTGACTCATTACCCTGACTCAAACGCTTAATTTGAGGCTAATATTTGAAAAATTTTACTATAGAATTTATGAACTAAATACTTATAAATTTCCCCTCCGTCACGCCGATATGCGATTTAGAGGATATACACTAAGATGTTGATTGATTACAACTATCGAACTACCAATCAGGAATAAACGGACTTTCAGAGGAGCAAACTCAATTTAGTAAACCATGTTCATCTAATACTGTTTCCTTAATTCATGTATCGCTTTTGAACACGAAAATGCGATTAATATAGGTAAATCGTGATCAATAATATAAATTTATTCTTTACTTTATGCACTTAAATTATAAATTCTGATTCTAATCATAAAACCGAGTTTAAGAACTTTAATTTTTCAATTTCTTAAGAACCTAAGTTTAATCAATGCGCCAACATGTTTCATTTTGTGTTGAGGTAGGACATTTTTTATTCATATTCACTCTTCTGTATAATGCTTTTCGAATAAAGTTTCTAATGAATAAAACGATCAAAAAACTAGTCTCCCAGATAGCGCGTTCGCTTTTGGAGAAAGTAGTCCAGGTTTCGACTCACGGTGGGGGTTCTGCGAAATTACATGAGCTGCGGAGGCACTTTTAACAATAACCATAATCAACAAGAAAAACGATCTAATGAAACTGAATAATAGTTCGAAATAAGCAGATAAGCTGATCCTAGGAATGTATAGCATTCTAATTTTCGTCAAAAACTCTCGAAATTACATTAAAAAAGCCGCTTCGCCAAATCCCACGTATTAGATCCCGAAATATAAAGTTTAGCATAAATCTCCGGTCCATTTACACCTCGTATGGAAATATTTTTACGAGCGATACTACTCGCATGTGGAAATGAAACTCTTCCGAGATAATTTCTTTCAAATCGAAATGTTAAAGAACTGGGAACATAAACTTAAGTTGTATACGCGCGATAATTCTGATTTATGGATTGCTTCCAAAACTTTTTATCTCTTCTTTTCATGGAAACTTCTCAATACGGCTCACCATTTACAGAGCTCTTCGCACTTAGGGAGAAAAGGACAGATGGGGGTATTAAGAATCCGACGGAGTGCTTAGAAGAAAAATCGGCCGGACGCATCCCTTCTATGTCCGAGTCAAAAAAGAAACGCCGAAAAGTGGTTTTCGAAATAAGAGACTGCCACTGACCCGCTACCGCTTTTTTATGAAAGCTTCTCTTGATTATCCCCTGGTTTTTTATTTCGTCCAAGACTTACTTTTGCGAAAGAAAAAAGATACTGGGAGATGTATACGCGGGACGTAGTGAGGACAATAAAAAGACATCCGCGCGTTGGATGATGGGAAATGTGTTGATGTTTCGGAAGGATTCATTACGAGAGGCGGGGGAAGGAAAAGATTACGACATCATCGCATTTTTAGCCTTGCTAACAAGTTAAGGTATACTGTGAATAAATCGCTGGACCATGAATGGGGAAAGATAAAAGCCGAGATTATAAGCGAAAATTTTGCGAGAATATTTTTAATATATTGAGGAGTGGCATTTTCTGGAAATGAGCGGTGAATTAGGACAGTTTGAAAGTTTTTCTTTTGACTCCGTTCTCATTTTCTCCCGTCAAACTTTTATATTCATTTCCCTATTTCACGATCCAATGATAGCCGCAGTTGCATCAGTGCTAGTAATTAGAGTGCTTAGCAATCCAACCTCAGGGCCCCGGTTCGGTTCCCGGCTAATTCGATTTTTCTGGTTAGGGAATGGTGGTGTAAGCCAATACCTCGCCAATAGGGTTAAATAAATAAATATATACCCTTTGGATCTCCAAGCGGTGTTTGTATGACATACTTGCAAGAGGGCATCCTCTCCCATGCTTTCGTTCATTGTCGGCTCAGTTCCTATGGGGAAGGGTGAATGCCCAAAACCACCCTTCTGGTGTTTGCCAATAATAATTAAAATGGATGTCATTGGAGTCTTCCTTTTTCCAACACAAATGCCATTTACGTTATTACAGTCAAATGTGGCAAATGATAATGGATTCGACAACAAATATGAATAAAAGGATTAACGAATAATCATTAGTCAACTGTTAAACAAAAGTAACTGATCGAAGATCGAGGAAATAAACTTAAATTAAATGAGCAGTGATTATATACACTGACATGGCTATCATCGACTTAAACAAACATATATACTAAATTTGATTTTACTATATCTTTTCTGTACTCTTCATCAGTCAATCCAACAGTTTATATTTCAAAATCTTTCTCACGAAAGAAGCCAATGCATGGTCTTACAGATATAGTGAGCCACTTAATTTCATATTTGTCGAACTTCGGTAAAACAAGGATATTTTGCGACATATAAGCACAAAGATATTAAGAGATTTCTGCTTTTCTCAAGGGCAACCAGTTTTTCTTTCTCTATCATCTGTCCTTCCTCGTGGTTGTTTTTTGGTCGTGTTTCTTTTAGAGAGAACTGAATATTTCCGCTTGTTCCGAATTAAGCTCTCTAGACACGAATTTGGTAACTTCCAAAATTTTTAAAATATCAGAAGTGAGGAACCTCCTATGCATTGCCACGTGTTAATTTTAAAGGGCATAAAACAAATCGCCGAGGAAAATTATAAAATGAACTTTATGAAGAATATATACAACCCGATTTATTTATGCCGAGGATTCATTCTAGTCCCCAGATTTTCTCAGAGTTATCTACTTATCGACTAAAGTTCGAACGTCAGAATTTTCTGCTCTGGCTCATTTTCCATCCTTTATTTGACCGATTTCTGTTTTTTGTTTCTAGCGTAGCTTCTTAATTTAGCTTCTTATGAAGACCGGAGGTCATTTTATGTTGACTCATTAAGATACCCTTTTTCCGCCTCACTAAAATCTCTAGCTCACAAGAAATAGGAAAAGATAAATCATTCAGCCCATGGTTATTGTGTGTTTTGCAGAAGAAAGCTAAGCGAAATTTTCCCAAGGTTGCTCAAGAGCTTTAGTAATTAATTTTGAATGAAAGATTTTCGTGTAAGAATCCAACGTAGAATAAATAGCAGCACATCAAAGTAGCTTATTTATGATACATTAAATAGATCTTATATCCATCCAATATCAGCAGTTATCCATTTAGAAAGATTTAGATTTTCCAGGCGAAGAATAGAAGGCCGGAATCCGTTTTCTTTCTCTTGTTTCCTGTTTTGGTCTAATAGTAGGTGTCAACCGTCGGCGAAACGGCTCTCGGAGAGTCTTAATTAACCCTCTAATTTATTAACAGCTTTGTTCTAACTTCTTTCCTTACAAATCCTCTCGGGTTGTCAGCGGGGCAAGTTTTCGGGAAGCCAACATTCAGGGTTATGTTAAGCCATATGGACACCGAAGCGTCAGTCACATTTCTCACAAAATGTAGCACTTAAGCGCATTCTATAGTAAAGGTTAGCACCTTAGAGGGCAACTTTTCAATCGATGTGCCACTGGATCACAAGACGTAAGTGTACATCAAAGAACGATCTTTGGGTCCCAAATAGTTTCCGATTAATCAATTAACAATTAAATATTTGCATGAAATCAGGATGATTTTTTGGTTTCGTGACTTAATCGTTGGCAATGAAACTGAAGAGAGTACACATTATTTTTAAATTTCTATACGTTTATTTACAATTACAAAGATGTGAAATTTATAAAATTGTGTACTCTCTTCAGTATATATGCGGAATTTGATCGCACGCCCGAAAATTTCTACAATAAATTTAGTTAACTGTAATAACAATTAAAACAGAAAAAATCACCTGTTAACTATTCCTTTCCTGTTAAAATGAAGATAGGAAATAATAAATACGACTGGATTTCATACTCTGCGATGTATGATTTGGAGCACTAACTCAAAGAAAAAAAATCAACCACACGTAAATGCACCGTTAAAGAGAAAAAGCTGGAAAGGCCTTACAGAATGAAGTTCACGCACCATTAATCTCTCTACATCTCAAATAACTTAGGATGAATCAGCCGAGTCCTAAAAGAACGCAGGTACATAACGGAACAATTTCTTAATGTACCAGGAGCGCTGTTAGAGGAAATTGAGAGGAATAAAATGCAACAAATTACGGAAGAAAAACCTCTGAAGAATGAGAGGTGGAAAGGTAAAAAATCAGCGTAGAGGAAGGGAAGAAATTTACCCCGTGGAATGTAAGGTTTGGTGAGAGGGGAGCGGGAGAGTGGAGAGGATACATCATGAATGGGCGTAATTGGAAGGGGTGAGACAGCTGAGAGCGGTGAATGAGAGAAGGGGAAAAGAAAGCCCTCTCGAGAGAGACGTGGGATACAAAGAAACGGGCCTCGGATGGATTCGTGCGAGGCAGATGGAAGTGATACGTGTCCATATATTCGTTTGTGTTATCTTGAAATGATCAAAGCTATCACGTCAATTGAACGGCCTAAAAGGGCGCTGGAATTGGCAATGTGATTTGAATCCGGAGCTTGACGCCAACGGGTCGAAAATATCTGAATCACTTGGTTTCGGACATGGCGAAGATTGACCACCAGAGGTCGAAAATCATGATGACGTCATACTGAGCGTATTTTTTCAAGTATGAAAAGCAGATCTGCCAGGCATGCTAACGATTCCTCCAAAAATTTACATTTCTTGTTCTAATAGAATAGGAGTTGTACACATTTTTAAAGAGCTCGACAGCTAAGATCATTTCGCACGTGAGCTCCCACGGGAAATCGATCCCGGAACTGCTTTCACCGAAGTCGAACGCGTTATCTATATGGCTATCCGGAGGCCCTCTAATAGAAAATAAGCTTAGTAAGCGATATTGCATGATATTCATTTTATTTTTCAATATCTATGTCCATAAAGAAGAAAACTACCTATAAAAGTAGTGACGTTAAGCTATCTATAAAAGCAGTGACGTATCTAAAGAGGGGCAGGCGATTTACGATCTCCCCCTTTCAAAAAATTATAACAAAAGATGAACAAAAAACAAGAAGCTCAAAAAAACTCAAGAAAATTTCCTACAATAAAAATGAATCTTTAGCATTTATCCTGAATAAATTATTTGTTTAATGGTTAATGGTAGACAATTAAGGCAGTAAGACTCTCACTTAAAGAAAATATGTATTTAGCAGTAGCTCTTAACAGTTCCGCTTGACTCATTACTACATCCGAAACTTCAGGAAAGGGATCATCGGAAACACGATACATTTTCATACAGACAAGTGATCCCACAAAGAAAAAATGATAATAAAATTTTCAGTTATAAAAAGCATAGGTAAAAGAGTAGTCTAAATTCAAACTAGACCCAAAATTCTATTTAAATAAAAGGAAATGGATGTTATATTAGCAACACCGCTAATAGCGGTTTTATTTGGAATTAAGTTCATCGGAGAAATGTCAGTTTTCGGTATTAATGGGGTATCTAGTCTATAATAACTGCCGAGCTTTGTTTCAGTTCTTTAAAAAGCAAATATTTGGAGGAATGCCTCAATAGCTTAGTCTGAGAGAAGTTTTAAGCTCAGAGTTTAATTCCAAAAGACGCTAAAGTTAAACCTCGTATATAGACAAAACAATAACAACAAGGTGTTGCATTATAAGTGGAAGAATGGAGAAAAATATCAGAGCAGTTTTAGTTTCAATTAAGTTTGGTTTCTAAGTCCTCAACCTTATTCCTCCCTTCACCCATAGGTTTACCGTTACCCTCATACTTGAACAAAATTAAAAGGAGAAGAAAAAAATATAAAGACCTCCTCATGAAAGTTTCCAAATCTCAGGACTGCGAATAGCGATTAAAGGAGCGCATCCAGAATTTCCGCTGGAGGGTGAGGGGTGAACTTAAAGATTGTAACCAATAACCTTTTGAACGCTTTCCAATTTATGCTGTAGTGCGAGCTAATTGATCCTCATCATAAGAATGTATTACCTGTGAAGAAATGTTTAAGAGTCCAAATATTTATTAATAAGACCCTTGAGAATTTGGTTCTGAATGAAATACTTGTGGAAGCTTTCGGAGTGCATAAGCCCGTCGGCCCCCCACTGGATGCGCGCCTGAGGGAGAGTAATTATGCCAATACGTCTTGCGCTTCCCTCAATCACTTCCAATAATTTTCGGATAATATGAGTGATGGTACCTCCCAATGAAAAATTAACCACCTTTATACAGGTGGAAGGAGCTTATCTTTTCATACAATAAAGGGTTTCAATTCTAACGAGCTCCATTTACTTCTGGAACTCTCACTGCAGATAGAAACTCATCTCGTATTGTTCGATTTTAGGCAAAACTACTCAGCTTGGGCCTTTTCTTCCTCATTGACAACCCTCTTTATTCGTGAAATCCCGAAATGACTGATGAGCATTTCGAGAAGCACCACGTAATATGTCAAAAGTGATAGTTACCAACGCAAACTCCTTCCCTACTCAAAAACCTCAGCTACTTACGGGAAACATTTCAGCAAAGTCATTCTCGAAGCTTTCGGAAAGATTCCTGCGACGAAGTTTACCCAAATTATTTACCAGCTAGCGGATGAAAATTCCCCACGGATTTTTCGATCCTTAACTTCTCATAAATTCAATAACTCCGCATTTTTCATTTCTGAGAGATGTCCCGTATTATATGTTAAAAAGCGGATGTATCTCCTTGGAAATAAAATCTGGAGAGAGCATTCCTAAGGATTCCATTGTTAGGCGCGGCGACGTGAAAGACTTTCCTTCTTCCTCAGGACCTCTTATTCTTGTAAAGAGGGTTTGGATGGACCTGAGTAGGGTAGGAGGCCCTCGTAGGTCTAGAAAGAGGAAGCGTTGGACTTTGAGGACGGTGGGTGTCCGGTAAATGAGCGTGAGGGCGAAATACGAGAGAGCCCTTTTGGGAGAGGAAAAAAGGGTCTGAGGAATTCTGGGTCCCTCGGGAGGGGTTGGCAAGGCCTCAATCACTGACGGAACCCAACCCATCCAACTTTGGAGAAAAAATCCCAGCCTGACCTTACCCATTTAATATTTTTTGTTCTAAAGCTTGCGAGCCTCCCATTTCTTCCCTGGCGTCTTTCCGTGTATTTCGTTACTTTTTTGTTTGTTGATTTTTCGTATTCAATAATCTCCGCCGAGTTCTTCCCTTTGTCGGTAGATACGCCCTCCGAATAATAGAATATCCTGGAAGATGGGCGGTTGGTGATGTATGCACGCGCATAATTATCCCTCCGTTAAACGGAATAACTCGGAGGAAGTGAAGATAAATTATATATCTGGGCGTTTCCGTGATTCTCGACAGTTCGGGAAGCTCCATGTTTTCATCCGTTACGAGAGAGTCTCGGACGAGATTAACCAAGGCCATGGAGAAAGTTCAAGCACTCGATCGAGTAAGGGATGCAATATTTCCGAAGGTATTGATTCCCTGTTCACGTCTCTCCTGTAAAGGTCCAATGACTATATATTTGTGAGGGCGCAGGAAAATAAATAAATAGGTATATGAAGAAATTTGGAACTAGAAAATAACTATCTATTTCTAATTTTCTCTTCTCTTAAGAAACTATATAATCTCTGAAGTGTGAATCTTTACTTTACGGTCTCCTAATGCTTATAAGTTCTTTTACTACCAGATATTAGTAAAATTACTGATCCTCAAACTAGGTGATAAGTAGTATCTTCGAAGGATACAGCGCTGTCCTCACGAAGGAGATTCGTCATTCTCTTTAAAAACAATTTTTCGTCTCCCATCTGGTATCTTTTTTTTAAAGGTCTTTTCCTGCAGAAAGTAATTTTTCCACAGAAACGTTTGCGAACTTATTGTTGTGACTACTCATCGATTCTTTAAGGCGGACATCAAAAACACGACTAAATAACCTCGAACCTGGCAGCAAAAGCAAAATTCGTACGGGATGCGGGAAAATGTGTCGCTGCACGGGACAGTCCCGCGAGTTGCGGGATTGCTGGTATCCTTCTCATAATAAAAAGCTAACGTATCCCAGTTGGATGCGTCAATCTATCGTATTCGCTTTCTATGAGAGAAACTTTTTCGCATACACAGATGGAACGACACTTCCTTGAAAACTTTACGATCGTCGAGAATAATTTACGCCGGAATTTTTTTAGCAATCCCTATTTTCGACCCATCATATGCGAGCTATAAAATTTCACGCTATTTTACGATCCTATGTTTACTAAAAACTTTTCCGAATACTTAGCGAAGCCATTAGTAAGAGATTTCCGCAAGTCATAAAGGTCAGAGATCAAACCTTGGACACGCGTATCCAAGTATGAACATAACGTTCTTCTAAGACGTTTAAAAGCGAAAATAAGCACTTGAGAACCACAATTGATTAGGAGGTTTCATTTATCTCCACTTATTGACGAATGATTATCGATTCACACAAGTGAGATAAATTAATAATAGCATTCCTGTATAAGTATTAGAATATGGAAAAGGCCAGAAAATATCATTTGTTTTCTCTTGTACTCCAAATGAACATTACATAAATTCTACCTATTTTCAGTAACAATCACAAAACTACGTAGAACAAACTTAGCTTCAAATTTTCATGATGTACTTTCAAAAATGTAATGATTTTATTTAATATTGTTTTGTGCTGAAAATATAGAAGTTAAACTTATGTGAAAGCGTGAAGAAATGTGAAAAATTATGTACCTAAGATAAATCCCTAGGAAAGCGAACATAAAATAATCTTGCTAGAACAAAATAGCTCAAAGACTAGAGAAGTTGCACGGAAAGAGGATCCGGGTTCGAGTACCGGTCCTGTTAGACATTTTCCTAGTCCATTTTCCTGGAGGATAAACTTACTTGTTAGTACTGTAAACTGATAAAGCATTCAAATTTTCGCTCCTAGTCCGTAAACCATGTGTTGTTACAGGACTTGTGAGAATTGGGAAAACTGAGTCTAATCAGGAGAGTCTCACCTGATGAGTTCACTGATCTCAGTAATCAAGGTCAAAACCATGGACGTATAATAAAAATTATTGTGGTAACGGAAGAAGTGTCCTTTTCCTTAATCTTTATAATGGAGAACTACCACAAAGTCGTGGACGAATAAGTAAATTCCATAACTGAGACTGACAATTAACATGATTAAATTATTCTAAAATTCAGAACTTTTCTTAACGCAACAAGGTTCAGTTCATTTCATTTGAGGGGTCACTGATTTTTTCCACAAAATGGCATTTATCTCTTTTTATAGCGTATCTCAATCTTCTAAGGAAAATCATTCCCCGAAGGCAATCCGCGTGGTTTCCTTATTCTCTCAGCAATATCCTGTCTGACTGCTTATAGCTTCATTTCATCTCCTCCTTAACTGGCCTTGAAAAGTCCCCTTATTTAAATTTCTCTAGAGAGTAAAATCACCCTCTCTTGTACCAGGGAAAGGAGTCGTATAATAGCATCATCACACCCATTTTGTGGAATAAAGATGCATCGCTCCAGCTTACTTGACCTACTCCACTGAGGCGTCTAGGTAAAGCCTAACCATTTTAGTTAACCTCTAGTAATATTCCAAAGACGAAAGAAAGTGTCTGAAAAATTGAACTAGTGAATAGATGTGTAAAAGTGAAGTAATTTTGTAGCAATTTCACATTTGAAACCGCCCTTCCAAAAATGATCGTGAAGTATTAAGCGATATATCACAACATTCATAAAAAAATTATAAAAATATATTGAAATAAACGAAAGAAACATTTCGTATAAACTAATATTTTAACCAGGATAATAATCCTGAAGAATAATGAAAATTAGACTTTTATTCTTACCACAATACTAATTTTCATTACTCTTCAGATTGAGACTACCTTAAAATCAAGACCTATTTCTTAGCTTCTACCAGACAGTGGCAGATTTATAATTACCCGCAATAGGCGCCAGCTGAGGGCATCTTTCACATAGGGTCTCAATAAGACTGCTAATAAATTCTCAATAACAACTCTTTCTGGTTTTTCGCTTCAAGCAAGAATTTTATATTTGTTGAGTAAGACTACATAATATGTTTATTGAATATGTTACATTGCTTGTGTCACTATATAATGGAAAAATGTCTATCTAGCAATCACTGTAATTTATAGAAATACTACGCATTGTAATTCAAAACTTGTTTTTTCATTCTTGCCTTAGTGAAGCGACTGAGGTTTCTATGGGATGCATATTTGTTCATTTAATGGAAAATTCGAATGTTTACTCATCATGGAAATTCATCTGAAATAGAAGATCTGCGATAAAGTCTTCCTTGTGTGTAAAATTTTTACTATGCAATTTGCTACTGTCGATTAAATATGATTACATTTCGCGAGAAACTGATTTTACAGATGAATCTAGACCTTTGTAGATAGCCATAACGATAAGAGGCGGAGATTTCAACAGATGGATGATGCTGAAAGTGTAAATCGCTTACATTATGTATTTTTCAAACATAGTAATACTTAAATAGACAAGTCGATATATCCCTACCAGCAGCGTACTACCTAATTACCTACTTTTAGCGTATTAGAATGATTTTATGATAATGGGCTCTTAGTTTATTTGTTATATAGAGTCTACTTCCTCAACAAGAAGATATGTTCCTGAACGGTTCCAACTTGCATTCTCTCTGAACTGATATTTCGTTGCATTAACCTTAGATCAAAACGTGCTCCTCGACTGATCTACGGTATACATGTAAACCCACTCACAGCGAGGTAATGTCGCACTGGCGTTAAAAGCAATTCCCGTGTATCTCCAAAACTCCATTGAAAGTCTAACCGAGTCTGAGGAATATTCCCATCGAATCTCCCATTCTTCATTATTTAATTTCCACCCCAAACCCATGCAATCCATTACGTTGCGTCTCCACCTCATAGCTATGCGAGTTCCGAGGGAGGGAAAGCAGATGAACGTGGAATATAGATTAACCCAACCTATCTATGGGACGTCGTAGGATTCCACGTCGATTCCACCGACCCTCTTCCATCACGTGCGTGTGTTCCTATGCGTGTGCTCACCCTGCCGATGTCTTTTTGTTTCCTCTTTGATACCTCCACGCGCCCCCACGGAGATCCACTGCCCCCGGGGGTGGTGAGGCGGGGGATCGACGAAGAACCGGTTCCGTTTTGCCCTCCTACGACCGGCCTCCACTCCTCGGCCGATTGTCTCCCTTGCCTCGCGATGGAGGTCGGACTCCGGAGAGAAAAGGCTTGGGTTCGATCCCCGACGGGGAACAAGTGTGGAAACTTTGCAAAATGTACATGGGCATGTCTCGGTTAGGAACTAATCTTCATGTTAAAAGGGCAAATGTAGTTCGGAGAGAATCAAGGAATGAATCTGACGAAATTATTTTTAATTGAACTTGTTCGTAAGCTTATCCACTATCAAAAGAAAGAAAAAGCCTTTGACGACCCGTTTTAACGTGATATCGTACAAGTCTACGTTCGAGTTCCGTTGAATTCTTTTTATTAGAATGCAAGTACCGCTTCAAATTAATCAAAAACGGAATTTTCTTCAAATGAAAATGAAGAAAACATTTTTGGAGGCAAGGAGATTTAATTGCTGAGAATAAATACCTCGATCAACAAAGGCAATTCAATCCAGAATCACCTTGCCTTATTAGTCTTCAAGTATTGATGATAAATATGAAAATAAGTGTGCAGCACAATGCGAATAAAAGGCAGGGTTATTCAGAAAATAGAATCAAATCGGAAAAAAAACTTAGATGGGTTAATTTGGCGACAGTAGCGGGCCTGAATAAGGTGAGTAAGGACAGAATTCAGAATTCAGCATTTTGGAGATAAAATTTTGTTCGAAAAATAGAGAGCAGTAAGCCACGACAGCATGTTCTTTACCTAAATTCTTTCTTGCACAGTTATTACTAGTGGTAATGATTACCTCGACGTTTTCGCAAAATATTCACCAAATATCTTCTCTTCGAATTACTTAATATTTTTCAAATGCTTATGTGACTCGAGGAAAAAAGAACGTTCTGATAGGTGAATTCGTTTCTTAAATTGGCACCGATTACGTATAAGTTGATGACAAAGCCCAAATAATTCGAAGGCACTTTCTCCTTCGAGAATGAAATTCAAAACACTTGAAATTCTAGAAATTCGAACCCCTCTTCCAGGAGCGACCGATTCAATCGAACGTCCAAGAGGAAAAACTAACAAGAACCGTCGAAAGTCTGAAGTGTGTACAAATGGCTTAAAAATTCTATCTCGAGGGGGAATCGGACACGCTCGATAAGCTAAGAAACAAATTCGCGAAAACAATTCCTCCCGTCAAAATATTCTAACGACGTCGAAGTATTATTTCAACGGCTTTGCAAATAAGAGAAAACCTTTGGAAACCCAAATCACTCGAGTCGAAACCGAAGAAAAAAGAACGGCGAGGCGAAACGCGAATTCGAAAAGAAAGCCCGCGCGATGAGCCTGTTTGCACAATCAATTTCGCCCCGCGCTTTTCATTTCTTTTTCGTGTATCCCCTCCGGAGAGCCTTCTTCCCTCTCATCCACCGAATGATTCGCGAAACTCCTCTTCATCTTGGTGGGCCCACAATCTACGTCATGTATATTTGAACGAAAAGCAAACTTTCCGCAGATTTGTTTTCGACGGGCAAATTTGCGAAGATTTGGGGGAGGAGATGAGGTGAATGGCAGGAGGGCCGGAAAAAATGGGTGAGTCAACAAGTGCGGGGAGATGAGAAAAAGAGTGGTGAGCGAACATCCCGTGAAGCAGACAGTTGAGGGCGAAATGCGCAGTAAGATTCCGTCTCGTAATGCATGTCTTACCGCCGCTGAGGATATGTACGTAGCGAAGCGTTAAACTTTAGTACCAATAACAGACGAAGAGCGCGAAACGCTATTTCGAGAATGTTACGCGGCGTAAAGCTGAGAGTGGGAAATTTCTGAAGGCAATGTTCCCAATGAATAGCTCTTTGGTGAAGCTGTTGCTATTAACTTTCGAATTAATGTAAGGATGCCATTGTTAAAACAATCCTACAACTATTCCATGCATATTAATATGATTTCCAACCACAGATTGAGAAATTTATCCATTCAGAAATGTTACAACATTCTCTCATTCGAGTCACTTAAAGACAAACTATATGTTTTTTGTGAATCTGTAATTATTTTCAAGCTGAAAACTATTAAAGCTTAAATTATTTTGNTTCAAGCAATTTACGAAATCAATCAACGGGAATGAAAAGCCAGGAGCTAAGATTGGCAATCGCTTAAAATTTTTCAGGATCATACATTTAAAACTTTAACTCATATATCTGCATTAAATTAGGTGTCCCCGAGATAAACACGGATGGATACAACATAGAAAATCCCTTATATTAATCTTTGAGTTATAGATTTCAATAATATTTACTATTATCTAAATTTAAATACATTGAAAACAGATCACTTCCGCTTCTTGTTTCACTTTATCTTTTCCAATAGCTTTTGATTTTCGAGACTAATTGCAACCGTGTAAAATTTTTAAATACAATAACGCCCCAGTTTATCTAATCTATATTACTAATTTGCATAATTTCCTGGAAGTGAACTAATGTAAATTTATATTCTATCTTTAAGTTATAACATGGATTTTTATCCGAAAGCAAACCAAGCAACAGTCCCTTTTGAAGGATTGCATTATTTGTGAAGTTATACGTTTACTTGCACTTTTGGATTTGTTAACTTGTGCTGAAACACAAACATTGAAACTATCTTGTTCATATCGCCTGACAGATATGATTCCGGAACAAATTATCTTCGTTAGCCGATGCATCACCAGACTCGGGTTATAAAAAACAGTGAATGAAGACAATAGATAAAAATTTGGTGTTTTTAATGTAGCTATTATTTTAACATTTAAAGTTCATGAGTATGAGAGACGCTAGACAATGACAATCGTCCTACTTTTTGCGATGAAAAATGTTATTCGCAGGATCATTGAGTTGCATTTACGTGCATTTGCTACTCTGGACACATTCGTCTCTTTGAGGAAAGAAAGTGCAAATTACCTCATCTCCTCCCCAAATCTTTCGTTGTCTCATAGTGGAGGGGTTAAGGATGGATCCAGCCTTCGGACTGTTGTCTTTACAGGGAAGCAAATTTAATAATATTAAATAAAAACATTGCACCCACGCACTGATGCACTGCGAGCGACGAAAATGTACCCTTTCACAGACAAAACGAATGGTAATGCCCACCGTAAGAGGAAAGGTTAAGAGATTCGATCGCGAAACGGACGGTAAGGAAACACTTTAAGCTGCAAAAAAGCCTCTTTAAGATCTCCCTTGTGGCAAAAATGTTAAAAAGGTTTACCCTTCATCGCGGCCTTTGATTTCGCTTCCCATGCCTCTAATTCCCGCAGGTAACGAGCTCGAATCAGAAGCTTCGTTGGAGCGTGAAGCAAAAGGCAATCTGCTCCCGAATTCCATCCGCCCGCAACGCACCCTCCCAATTATAAATCAACTTCTCCTCACGCGGAACAAGCTTAACAAGGACCGCTCCCGCTGCTCCGATGCAACAGGTTTCCGAACTTAACAATGAGAGCGTGTGTGTATGCACTCCGCGCTCGCGCGAGCTGCTGCACACACGCACGCTTTTGCTTTCGAGGCGGAATTCCTTTCCTGAAAACGGGTGATGTAGAGGAGTGGCCGATTTAAATACGCTCCCTTGTTAGAGAGGCAGCGACGGGATGCCGTTAGCGGAGAATTTCCATTAACACGCCAAGTGGAAAAAAGCAAGCGGAATAAGGATTCAGAAGGTGTGCGGAAAGAAGATAGAGGAAGTTGCGCGTGGTCGCCGATGGAGACATTATGGAAGAAGTGTGGGAATGACTGGAAAAACAGCAGCGATAAAAAGTTCAAAAATTCCCGCGATAAAACCTAATATTAGCCTAGTTCTTTGCTTGATTTGGCACTAATGTTTGAATGAAAGTAACTCTCAACTGTTCCATCAACAGGCGTAGTCAAGGGGGTGGTTTCTAAATAAAATCTTCCCATAAGAACAGAGCCAGCAATATACGAAAGTATGTGAGAGGATGGCCACTCGCAATTATGACGTATGTACAAACACCGCTGTAGATTTACATATTAAAATAAAGAAGTATCCATTTTCATTAGATTTTGGGTCATGTATTCCTGTCCCTGGATTGCAATGTAGTCTATACATAGTCTAGTTGATATAGAGTACAGGCAATGTAGTCTGTACCCATGGCTCTGATCCCTCCCTTGGAAAAATTCTGGCTACGTCCCTGGTTTCATCGCATTAAAATATTAATTGGGATTAGTAACTTAGAACTTAGAAGAAAGAATAACACTTAGAAAGCTAACATTACATAAACTGCACCACGAAAAAAATTTTTAGTAAAAACCTACTCAATGCGTAATATGAAAAATATTATCTCCGAGCAATTAATTTGAGGACTTTTTTTTCCAATTTAAACCAATGAGAACTAAACTTTTTTCTGTCTTCTCCAACCTTCCTCCTAGTATTGCTTCCCCTTCCCCTTTCCCCTTTCGAATTTGATTCCATTTCATTATCTTTCAATTGCTAAATCTAGATCTTTTCGGATTTTTCTGCATGTGCGATGAGCTTCACCCATCGTACCCATTAAAGTACGTTTACTCAATTTATAGATCAATTGATGCAATTGTTTCCTCATAAGACAGGTGATAATACTTGGGAAATCCTTGCATGCTTCTTTACAATAAGGTTCGAAAAGGTATAAGAAAATAATGACTGAAGTTCAGAGGCTGACTACCACTATCAAGAGCTTTATGCATGTCTTTAAGTTTAAACGATTTCCGTTTCAGAATGTAAGCGTAACGAAATAAGGAATTATAAGAAATATATATTTTTCTGTTTGTTCTTTTACTACGAAAGCAATTTAGTTTCTTATGATTTTCAGATTTTCATTCTTTTTACCGTGAATTTATGATTATTATTATTATAACATGAAAGCTACTGTGGTATGAACGATGCTGTGTAGTGGCATTGATTAAGGTCTCTCCTTTATGAATGTTACGAATAACATTACTCGTAGAGTCATTGTGTTTCACTTACATGAACTTGTACCTTTTGTAGCATTCTGTCTCAGTGAGGAAAGCAAGGGCAAAATACCTTATTCCTAATTTTGCCTAGTCGCCTCAACCCCCTCTCCAAAGCATTTCGTAACTTATGGTGGAGGGATGGGGTTCAAACCAGCCTTAAGGATGAAGACTGTACAGTCATAGTTAAAAACTTGCATGATACACTTTTAAGTGCTATTATTCAATATTGATATTACTGAAAGCAGAATTAAATGCCTTATGAGTGACAAACGTTGTTCTCAACGTGAAAGAGATTTATGGAAAAACAGGGAAACATATCGTTAAATCAGAATGAATACAATATAATTCCGATTCTATAGTCCTTAGAGTTTCTCGTCATGAACGAAATTCATTCACATTTCGTACCATCTACAGCATATTCACTATGCAAATAATCGTTAACGACGCAATCCTTTTAGCTACCAAAATATAAAAAATAACCAGCAAATCCTATGACCGCTGGTGTGTAACGAAAACACCCTCCTGACATTTTAATTCTATTAAGTAATTACCTTCTTCCAAACGCTACAAAAGCATCAAAACTAAAAATAATCACTTACGCGTCCTCTTTTTCATGACGCATGCGATATTTGTCGCCATAAAGAGGTGAACGAATCACTTTTCAAATGAGTATTACGTTTACATTGCCATCACGGGGACAACAGCCGGAGGAAATTTTCGAGAAAAAGTAGTTAGGACCCTTTTGCCGAGGAAAAAAATCATAAAGACTCTAAATCACTCAGAAGTGGACAGGTTTGGTTTGCACTTGAGAATTCTTAAATGTGCGCAGCTGCTCTTCAATCCAAAAATCTAGTACTCGTTTCGGTTAATGCGTTGGGCATTCGAGAATTCTGCGACAAAATAAAAAAATAGTTCTCATGACATCATTCTAATTCATGGCTACATTTTTCAGAAAATAATTTTCTCTATGATTGGATAAATTCATAAGTTCAATACACAGAAATGATTTCGTTCATATTGATTATATTAAGTAGGATCGCATCTTATTACCTACATAGTGAAACAGTAACGGTATCTTACTTTAACGGCATAGTAGAATCACATCGATAAAAAGTACACATTTTAAGATAATTGAGTAATCAATTTTTTCGAACCGCTCGTTTTACCTAACTTAACTTTAATTTTAAAATGATATAAATACAAAGGAAACTAAATGTTACCTATATATTTTGCCATTTTCATTGTATTATATAAGCATTAAAAGCTAATATCTCTTGCAAGCTTCAATATTACCTGCTCTAAACCTGCCTTCATAAAAATCATAAGTATATCTGAAATACTCACTCTAAAAGTCAAAGTGGAACGAAAATAGATTATTACCTAAAGATCGGGCACTCGTTTCCTGGTAAGATTTCTTTGAAAACGACCTCGTTATAAAAATTTCCTCAAGAAATCTTTTCTCTCATTCTTTTTCCGTAGAAGGTAATAAAGCTGTCACGAACACGACGAGGTATGGTTTTATTTAAACAAGGATGAATTGATGACGCAAAGTCCAGCAAGCAGTCCTTACAAAAGCTAAAATTACCACGTTACAGAAGTATTAAATATAAGAATTTCTTTAAAACCTGAAAAGTACTAAAGACTGAAGTAATTGTTCGCAAATAACCACAAATATTCGTACATACAGGTGAGGGCATCCGAAATATCCGTTTACCTTTAAAAGTTGCTAAAGGATAAGAATTTATTTGTCAATAAAAATTTATTTCGAGTCAATACCAAAATGGTTCTCGAAGAAAAGAATGTGACAAATATCTTGAATATCATTGGAAATGAATTCGCCGGTCTAGTGGCATGGGACTTAATATTAACTCAAGATTTATGCTATTTAAATTCCTTGTAAGTTTTAGAAACTAGAAATTTTAAAATGCTAATTTCTCTTCTGTAAAATTCAATACAAGAAACAACTGGAATATATAAATTAATTTTAAGGTAGTTAAAAAAGGAAAACTTTTCTCTGCAAGAAGTGACCAAAATTTTTATAAGGGTAAGGAGGAAATTTATCCTTATGCCTTTTAAAATACGATTTACTGCAGCAAAAACAGAAAATTTTAGGAGTGAAAGCTCTGAGATCTTATTTAACAATGTATACTACAATTCAAAACATTTTATATAATCAGTAAAAATGCAATATATAATGATGAAATATTTACCATATTAAAGTGATTTATTTGTATCCCAATGAATTCCAAATCGAGTGATGTATGAATAACTCCACCTGGCATGTTGAGCTGTCAGAGCTGAAATAACTATCGAAAGGAATTCTAAAATGCTTAAAATTAACATTAACTACGTAATATAACTGTAAAACATTTGAGACATCTTAAAAAGAATTAAATTCCCATATTCTTTTCCAGATTTATCTTCCTGGAACGGCTGTTTGGTATTTTGGATGTGCCAATCAAACTTTTTTAATTTCTCTCTCTTCTTCTCTAACTTAATTTCAAAGTACGTATAAATGGATAGTAATTCGCTACTTTGAATTTGTGAACTTACAAATAACCATTGGTTGGTTGTTACAACCCTTTAGGTTGTTGTGATTTTCATAAAATACAACCTTTCACAATCCTTCAAAATAATCTTCAAAATTTTTAATTTAATTTTGCTAAAAACTAAAGCCCCTTTTAATTTATTCGTGTATTCCATTCTTATATTTATTTTCTAGCATCAGATTAATGATGAAACGCCATTTCATTCTTCATAGCTAATTCAGTAGCTAAATATAAGATGAATACATTACCATTCGTAAATAGGTAGAATTCCAGGACTAAAGTATTAAAAATTAAACTTATCGACAGTACCTAAAATTTATTCTACCGTAATTTCGTGTCAATACGTGTTATACAGAGTCGCTAATCACCAAATTCAAGGGATTCGCTTTATTCTCAAATGAAAAGGCGCAACATTTATGCCCTCGCAATTCCAAGTTTGCAGTCTGCGAGTGTAATATACGACCAGACGACTATGCAAACCGAAGACGACCTTCATGCGAATGCATATAACTCAAATACACAAACATGTAGAGGCTCCCCAAAAACCCTCCGCCATCTGTCTCCTGCGAAATGACTTCCTATGGCTGAGTTTACCCACCACCTGTGCATCCGAGTGGGAAGCTCTTTGGTTAACAACGGAAGGGTTAAACATTCCATTAAGAACTGAGAAATATTTTTCTATTACCCACCGGGAATTCTGATTCGATCATCTGAGGGTGTGAAAATTCTACGCAGTTTTTCCATCGACATATGTCTTCCGTATACTTTCTCAATCATTTACGTAAGGTCTGCATAAATTAATAAAAACGACTTTACCTAGCGCAATATACTCATTAGATGAGGATCGAGACAACGTTTAAAAAATTGCAGCCTTTTCTTTAAGATTTTACACATTTTCAGGTATTCAATTTTTTAGACGAAAATTATAATGATGGATTCTAAAATTTAATAACAGATTTTTTAATTCGTTCTTTGAGAATTAGAATTCAGGAGCAGAGGTCTATTAGAAACAGCTTCGCAAAGTTTGTATGCACTACTACGCCAGTGAGTCATAGAAGAAAAAAGATATGCATCTGGCGTCTGCGTATGCGTTAGGAAGATCTGGTAAACATCTTCGCTAACCCGTAATCTATTTTTGAAACGTTTATTTCTTTGATCTCTCTCTAGCAAAATCCAAGATCAAAGATGTACATACATGACAGATAATTTCGAATAACAGCAGAGTTAAGGTCACATATTGTTATATTAGATTTTTTATATCAGTACTGTTCATGTATCATTTTGCATTTCCCAGCAGGAATGAAGACTCGAAGAAGGCAACGTGTATAACTGACAATTAAAGATATTTACAAATTATATTTACATGAAAGGCGCGCACCCAGGGAGGTGACTGATGGACTACAAAGCCTCCTCTCCCAAGGTTTCTCCAAATATTTCATTCAGAACCAAATTCTCAAGGGTATCATTCAAAAATATTTGTAGGCTTAGAATAAATCTTTATGGACAATACTTTCTTACGATGAGAATCAATTATTTCACATGGCATCGTAAATTGAAATGAGTTCAAGAGATTAAAAGTTACAATCCTTAAGTTCGGTCCCTCCAAACGAAAATTCTGGATGCGCCCTGGTATATTCATATCTCCTTAAATTACGTATATTAATTAGGAGCCTCGACTTTCCATAACTAAACGAACCTTTATCTACCGCTTGCCACATTTATACGTAACAACAGTATTTTATCTCATTGTCCTTCACTGGATCCTTTTGTATAATTCTTTCCTCACACATTATTTTAATTGTAACCTGTACTTTTATTATATTGTAGTTCTATAATTACTTTAATTCTTTATTTTTAAATGTGACTTCTTATGATTTTTATTAATTTCTTTTAAATTTGTACATTTTTTATTTANTTAAATAACTTCGAAAAAAATATATAGGAGACTACAAATATCATAAACCCTGCAATGCATGATTTCGTCGCTCGATTGTTCTCTATGAATGACTCGTTTTTTTACGTTCCCTTTCTCTTCCAAATCGAAAGGCACATTTTTCATTTATCATCTCCAACGGCGCCCGATAAACTGACAAGCGTGTAATCGCGTTAAAAAGAGATTTGGAATTACATTAAAGTTCTTCGCTTCATCCATTTTGAAGAGGGTCTCATGGGGAGATCTTTTGTTGTCGATTTCCTCTCGATCGTATCGCGGGATGACTCTCGAACCTATCGATCTATTTGATTAAATGATAGCTGGAATTTTTACTCTTCACTGAAAGTTTCCTGAGAATGCGACAATTTTATATTTATGAATATGAGGAGTGACGTGCAATAAAACTATTATTCAATGAGAAAATTAAAACACAAAAAAATACACAGGATCACTCAGAAAACTATATTCCACAACGACCACCATTTCGAGGTCAATTTACACCCCGGACAAGTGCAAAACCTTAGTATCGACGGCACAAATATAGAAATATATGGATATAAGGAGGAATAGTAGACAAAAAGAATACAAAGTTCTTTTTCCTCAAAGGCGTTTATAGTAAGTCGTGGAGACTAAGGTTTCTCGTCTCATGTTGCTATAAATGGACACATTAACAATGGTCATTTTGGAACAAAATTGGGAAGAAATAATTAATTATTATTGTCATTTAGAATCTTCAAAAGGGTAGTTCTAATACATCTCTTCCATCGCAATTCTTAGTCTTCTATTCACCTATTAGACGTTTGCAGCATTAGTAACTAAGAATGTTTCTCCTGGAAAGTGGCGATATGAAGTTCATAGTATTTTTTGCGCGAATACATAATAATCTTCCATTCGTAAATAACAAATCTCTCTCGGTGATATAAAATTTGTAAACCTTTAAAATTCTATGTCATTGAAACTACGTTGATATTTTCTTTCAAAGGCATAAAATACGAATTTTTCTTTAGTAGAATCGAGTTTTGCCAGTCATTTCCAATCATCCTCTCAGCCTCATTAATATGTGACCATCTGTAGCGAATGTAAATCCTCAATATTTTTTAAAGAGTTGCGATGATGATTTTACAACTTCTATTCAAATAAGCTTAGTCGGCGGCACTTCTTGGCGAATTGGCGACTTTCATAATTGCCCATTATTTTGAGGAATAAAGTTCTCTGTGGAAGCAGTGCTCAGTGCTGTGGAGCAAACACTGGCGAGACTTTTAATGAAATTGTCCGTGCACATAGGGACTCTTAACAATCACGTCGGTACCACCAAAAATCCTCCCACACTTACTTGAGCTCGGATGACCGTCAATTACTGAACTTGGCCATGACGCCAATGTCGTTTAACAGTTGAGTACACAGTACTAAAATTCCGCGCCTCGTAAAGAGCCTGAAATTGCGAATCTTTTTGGCACTTGGAATTTGCGTCGTATGCGTAAGTGACGCGAATTGGTGAGTTTATGAGTGTTACACAAACTTAAAATTAACGACTCACGTGCACATCTTTCAATATGAGTCGAAGCGCTGATGTAGCCAACTACGGTATTATAGGTTTGGCTTTGGATCAAACGAAATATTGGTGAAAGTAGTATGTTCACGGCCAAAAAAAATCAAAAATTTTCCAAGGGAGGGGAGGTCATAGTTTCAAAATTAAACTAAAGCACCCAAAATCCAATATAGATAATTTCTCCATTCCTGGACGACTAATATCATGGACCAAGTTATCTAAATTTAGAGTTCTTGCCAACATTTCTTCCAAGAAATGTGATAAATCCACGTATATATTCATAACCTGCAAGCCACAAATCGGTGAGGTAGGAGCAGTCAACAACAATCGATGTATTTACTTTCTTTAGTACATATTATCGCCTAGGTCACGAATCCTTCACGAAAAGGAGTATTTATAATTACTTTTCTCTGTCTCTAATTATATGTTCTCTTTCGGATTGGTCGAAGTGCCTTAATCCTCTAGCAATGCGCATAGTGTCTTCCGTAAACGAATTTCCTCTACCTACATCTATTTCCGAATATCCACCAGGCTACTACCCTTCCTGGATTCACATCCAGGGTCAGATCTCAGAAAGACCTACTGTACGGCCTTGCGCCGTACCTTCTTGATATCAATGATGAATGTTTAATCCCATATATTGGGCGCAAATTCTACATAAGGCTTGACTGACAATAACAATGTTGACGAAAAATGCGTTAGTACCACCGATTTTAGAAATATTGCGATTGATTGGAGAAAAATTGATAAAAAGTTTGCAGAAATTGGGAGAGATTATAAATGTCGGATTAAATTGTAAAATTAATTACGTCCTTATCAAGGTGTTCGTTATATGAAGAATACGCTTCCGCCAAATCTGGAGTTAAACCACTGTATTTTAGTGAAAAATAATGATTACAACGTAAGAGAAAACCATCTCATGACTGTGGTATTTTTGCCGGTATCGGTGGCGGAATGATTACCATGCCAGCCTAACAACGCCAAGGTTCCGGGTTTGAGTCCCATCAACCTGATTTATTTTGATTAAGGGTTGCAGTATTTAGATGCACATGTTCTTCCAATATTAATATTCACATCCCTCACTAAAATTATTCAATGTATGAATATTTGTGGGTTCATGAGGAAATGAATAAAATATCGCATTTTCTCTCGACTCGTGAACATGGGACCCATCAGATTACCTAAGCTCAAATCAACTGAAATCCCTAGCCGCGGTGGCGGAGTGGTTAGTATAAAAGCGTTCCAAGATCCCAGGTTCGAGTCCCGGTTACTCGGATTTTTTCCGGTTAGGGTATAATTGTTTGTTTTTGGTTGGTTAGTTTTTAAAATAATAATTATTATTGAAAGGAAAGTAATTGAGATTATCTTCCTGATTCAATTAAAGAAATTATTTTTAAATAACTTCGAAAAAAATATATAGGAGACTACAAATATCATAAACCCTGCAATGCATGATTTCGTCGCTCGATTGTTCTCTATGAATGACTCGTTTTTTTACGTTCCCTTTCTCTTCCAAATCGAAAGGCACATTTTTCATTTATCATCTCCAACGGCGCCCGATAAACTGACAAGCGTGTAATCGCGTTAAAAAGAGATTTGGAATTACATTAAAGTTCTTCGCTTCATCCATTTTGAAGAGGGTCTCATGGGGAGATCTTTTGTTGTCGATTTCCTCTCGATCGTATCGCGGGATGACTCTCGAACCTATCGATCTATTTGATTAAATGATAGCTGGAATTTTTACTCTTCACTGAAAGTTTCCTGAGAATGCGACAATTTTATATTTATGAATATGAGGAGTGACGGGCAATAAAACTATTATTCAATGAGAAAATTAAAACACAAAAAAATACACAGGATCACTCAGAAAACTATATTCCACAACGACCACCATTTCGAGGTCAATTTACACCCCGGACAAGTGCAAAACCTTAGTATCGACGGCACAAATATAGAAATATATGGATATAAGGAGGAATAGTAGACAAAAAGAATACAAAGTTCTTTTTCCTCAAAGGCGTTTATAGTAAGTCGTGGAGACTAAGGTTTCTCGTCTGATGTTGCTATAAATGGACACATTAACAATGGTCATTTTGGAACAAAATTGGGAAGAAATAATTAATTATTATTGTCATTTAAGTATAAAGTTCAATATAATATTAAGAAAAGTCAAATTCATAATCCTTTGCTATTTTATGCATCATTTAACTTGGTTTTCATATTTTAAATACCCTAAAGCAAAAACTTAATGAAAGTTATCGCTTTTAATTCCTACTGCAGCCAAATGGGAATTTGATGTATAATTTAACTTCGGAAATTTAATACATGAATACCTATTTAATTCTCTGAACATATGCTCGTCTACTGTTAAGCATAAGAAAGAGGGTTTTGTAATATACTTTTACAATTACTAATTTATCGTGTGCAGTTGATAGCTGCGCTCGCCAATACTGGTCGTCCTCAATAAAAGCGCAAGAGAATTGTGCATTTTTCTGTCTCAATGGTTTAGATTACGATTTTAGATTAATAATTGCAGCCTTGGTAGTACTTCTCATGCACCGCAGTGTTCATGAAGTAGATCGTTAATATTAAACGACTAATGTGTAGTGGATCACTCTAATCGTCGGCTTAAACATAAATACTGTCAGCTACGAGAATATTATGCAGTTTCTCATGATTTTCCTTTCATGTAAGCAGCTATAGCTATCTAACAAATGAACACAAACATTGCCCAGTTATTCCATTTAACTCTGAATACAAATCAGACCACTAAATAATTAGCTTAGCATTACCTACTGAATGTCATATAGTATGATCAAAAAATGTCTACAGAAAGCCGATATCTGATTAGGTGAAAACGGAATTATTGGATTGAATAGTTGTACGGTATCTCATAACTTGACTCAATGTTAAAACTCGTTCTTTAAGATGATAATCAATTACTTATGAGCATATTTTTACATGACAATCTCGTTTCAGTGGAAATTTACATGTGATAACAAGTAAAGTCACCACATTTGAAGCTGACTTATCTTTCTCATAAATGTAATCATCGAGGGCGATCACAAAATTACTGCATTTGAATTCAACGGATGCAGCCGTTATACTATGGAAATCTATTCCAAAAGAATGAACAATCATGGATAAGTTTCCAGCGGTTTTAAGTTAAGCTAAGACTTCCGGTTTCGCCGTAACATCATTATGTCATAAGAACTAAAAACATCAAAGCACAGCCACTTGGGCTAAGTCAACTAATCAGGTCACAAGAACGTAACACCGGAAACGGTAGTCTTGTCTTCATTCGATGCTATCTCTATTTCTCTTCATTCCTTTACTGAGATCACTTTCATAAATTATATGTTATAGCTCCGATTCCCTTTTTATATCACTATAGGAGTCAAAATAAAATAAACTGGTTTTAGGCTACGATACTCTTAATAAACCGATTAACCGGTTAAACGAAGCAATGTTATTCGGAAGTTATAAAATATTAAGATTTTCACCTTTAAAATTCCAAATATTTACTTCAATAATTCTGTTAGGTGATCGCAATACGGGAAAACAAATTACTGTTCTTCTACAAGTGTATAGGGTTTTACTATGCGGTGCGGCATCCTAAAAATGATTTCATTGGTATCCAAATCAAGATAAACTATAAAGAGGCGTCCTGCCACACAATTGATAAATCAGATAATGCAAAGAATAACCTGAATTCATATAACTGAAAGCACATGTAATACTATAGGGAAAAAAGCCACACATTAGAGTAGCAGAAGTCAGAGATTCAACTCTTTACCACATTACACGAATCAAACGTACTGACATTTACGAATAAAAATTGAATGTAGAACGTGTGGTTTACTTAGGCTGGTTAAAGGTTTTCAATCAACTATATTTAAATTTTTCAATGGTATTTCATATCTACTGCGAAATGAAACAAAACCGATTAACTGAGTAATCTGGTTTTCAAATTGTTTCTAGGAAAAACTGTTAGCCGGCTTCTGTTACAACCGACTTGGATCCTAAAACATTGCGAGAACTAAGATTTCATCTTATTTCGATTTTAGTCCGATAGAAGAAGGCACCGCATAGTAAAACCCTATAGATTTACTTCCTGCAATAAACGCAACGTGTAACAGTAGATGACTTGAAAGAAAAAAGATAAAACTTTCTCATGGAGCTTTTGAGAGGCCCTTGCGTCAATGCCCAACTTATCTTTACCTATCACTCGAATGCATTCAGTCCAACCCTTTGCTCTAGATCGGAACATGGCGATGTTCATGCCACCTACTGGCATAGCCTCTGAGCGATAAACGATCTTCGGGGTATAAAATGGATGCCCTGAAATTCTCCGAGACAACTCGCAGACCGGAACCTGTACGGCTGATGGCATCCCCGACCCTTCCAATTTAACCCTTCTGGAGATCCTCCAATCAGAGTGAGTGCCGCCAGGAAGTTATTCGAGATCTTTTTTTATCCCCTCTCTTCCTATTATGTCTTCATCGAATCATCCGTCCCTCGCCCATTTACCCTTTCCTACGAAACCAGATTTCGATTTGCTATCCGACACCGGCCGTTTACAAAAATTAACGATGCTCTCTCCTCCCTCGCCAACGGCAATTATTCCCTTCCGTGAACTGCACCGATGGTCAACGTATTTCTTCCAAAGAAGCATCGTTCTTTTCGTCCCCACCAGGAACGACTTTCCGGGGAGAATACACTACAGTAACAGTAATTGGAGGGGAATACAGTTCCCATCTAAGTATGCACTTAAAAGTCACAATAATAAATTCAACCATACCATTCAGATTGGTATTAACGCCATAAAATACTGCAAATACAACACCAGAATATGTACGGTAAATATCACAATAAATTGCGGATACACTATAAAATACTGCGATACTTACACTCTACAAAAACATTTCGAAATTGAAGAAATATCTGACTTCATTAAATTCTGATTTTCTGATATTTAAAACTTCGTGTCAATGTATCCAAAGTAAAGATGAAAATCACACTTTTCCGATTTCCTCATATATTTGCAAAACGACCGGTTTCGGAACATCTCAGCCATCATCAGGACCTGAAAACGATCATTTTGCAAATATACGTGTGGAAATAACTGATTATCATTTCTATGTAAGATTCATTCCATGGATTTCCATATTGTAAAGCCTTCTACAATAGATTGTATTTAAGATGCCAGTACAGGCGTTAAGGCTAAACTTTAAAGAAAGTTTCGTGTAATTTTAATTGTCTGTAACTGTGAATATTTAAGTTCTCAAAGTAAGAAATAGCGATACATCTATTTTTTTTATTCAAACTAACCTCTCAATTGTAGCAGTGAATGCAGATGGATAACTAGTGTAAAGCCATAACGACTTATTGAGTCGAAAAATGATACATTCAGGAGCTTGCTAAAAGACACCATTCTCTTAACTTACGATTAAATTATCATAACGACTTACTACATTTTAGATATTTGACATTCTCTTCATATTGCATATTTACTTAAATATCGCCAAATAAAGACATAATATGGTTTCCGGTTTGTCAAGTGGATGGCGTGTTCGCCTTTGGTGAGAGGGGTCCCCTTCGATTCCTGGTGGGCACCAAAATGTTAAACCAGTAATATTAAAAATGGAGAAGCCTCCTATATAAATGTAAAATGGATCAATTGTATCCTAGAAAAGACGATAAATGGCGAGCGAATCGATGCGCTGACCACGTATCACCCACGATTTTTCCTCTTGGCTAGGTCACAGGCCCTGTATAGGTTGCGATGGCATGTTCTCATTATTTTTATCGGTGCAATTAAACATCAAATAGGGACAACGCGACAACTCCAATAGCTACATATAGTATCCGAGAATACAGACTGAATAAATTCAATGGAAAAAGCCGTAAATTTTTGAATCTCCATTCTAGGAATTATGATGAAATGACAATGCGTAAGTTCCACTTAAAGAAATGCTTTATTTTGGCGGGCCTGAACTGAAGATGCACTGTAGAGCTTTAAATCGGTAAACTTTGATAAAGGTAAAGTATAAACCGGTTTTGAAGAAATTGGCCACCGGGTTCAAACTTAACAGTTCATAAGGCCTGGCCCAATAAAATAAAACATGTTTTCAAGTGTAACATATGCATAGTCATTCAGTCATACTCCTTAAACTGATTTATTCTTTGAACAGGGGCTAAGGAGCATTTACTTTCACAAACCAATGCAGTATTGAAAACTCTAAATAGAGAATTATTTTAGTGGATTACTAGTATTGAATGATTGGAATGAAAATCCTATCTCTGACTGATCTTAATACAATCTTTAAACAATCTTATCTAAATACAATCACTACAATCTTCTCTTATTGAAATATTTTCATCATTGTGATGCACATCATTATTCACTCAAAGATCTCTTGGAATAACGAATATAATCTAGAAAGACTATCCTATAAGTTATCAGGAAATGAGGATCGGATAAATCACTCCCAGGTATCTCCTAATATGAAAATCAATGCCTCCTGCTGTGAACAGACTACGGGTATCGCCTAAAAAAGTGTTTGTTTTACACCATCTTCAAGCTCTGAAAAATTAATAACCAACGAAAGAAAGATGAAGGCAGTTCACTCTAAGATTTTTTGTATTCAACCATTATTTACGAAATGTATGCTCCCTTGACCACCTTAATGCATTTCATAGTTCTGTGGCGAGAACGTGTCCCCGCATGGGGTAGAGAAACCTTTGGGGCCCTAGCGATCTGAGACGTCACTCTTATTTGTGATGCGTGCGATGCATAAGATAAACAACACGGATGCACGATTTCCCGTTACGTTGTACGTTTTCGATAACCGCTCATATCTGTAAGGATGCATTATTAGTAGCAATCAGCGTCCGGGTATAGATCGATCACACTCGCTTGGTTAAACGAAGAAAGTTAACTGCGATAAAATATGACTTATTAGATGAATAAACGAATCATCGTCAGCATATTCCTACATGAGTAATACACACGTTGCCCTACTTAATTATGGAACTCAATCGCGAAGTCAGAGCTGTCAATCGAACGTAAAGTGGAACACAGATATTCGAGAGCCATTTGTTTTTGCATATACTCATATATAAAGTTGCTGTTTTCAGTATCTTGGCAAGATTTTATTTTATAGAAGATCCCTTTGTACATAAAGTGATAACAGCAGCAGTATACAGTTAACCATACAAAAATCATGGATGGCCTTTCATCCATGACCATCTACGATAGATGGATCAAAGAATAAATTTTAAAAACCCGCAGAAGAGGAGATAAATTTTCGGTATATATAACTAATTACAGCTATAATGAAACTAAGTTCGATTACATTTTAAGTCAGCGGAATTGAAATAACTTATTGGGAATCCATCACATTCAATTCCTAAAGCTGCCGGCAATTTACATGAATTGTACAACTGTTCTCTTTCCCATAATGATGTATAATGAAACGAATAATTATACCCTTCTATTTCATCATAAATTTTAGGCAATACATTTTCTATTAACTATCAAATAAATTATTCTTGTCGATCAAAGTTAAGTACCACTGTAAACACTCATTAATAAACCAAAACCGGAAAAAGTTAGAAAAATGTTGTATAGTAAACGAATGCAAGACGTCTTTTACCAATGTATTGTACTTTTCTTGGAAGCATAGTAGTGATCTATCGCAAACACACACACACATTCTAGCATTCCTTTTTCACAAGTGAACACATTTAGTACAGAATGAAGAGAGAAACCACCTTTTGTGATAAATTTATGGCCATAAATATAATTGGTCTGTATTCCAAAGGATGATCCATAAAAAACGATATCACAACAAGTTATACTGGCAAAATAATTTATTTTAATACAAAAGTCTCCCAAGAAGGTGGGAGTGTGCAGTACATATGCATATTAATCTTAAGCAGTATACAGTACTGCTAGGATATAGGTCTCACGAACGGCAGGATATCATAGAAGCAGAGAATGTTTTTGGTATTTTTGTTGTGTGTATGTAAAAAAGATCAACGGTTGACAGGTGGTGGAGCAATATGTGCCTTCGAATGCTTATTGAGAGCAAAGGAAAAGATATTCAAATTGAAAAATTCTGATGAGAGGGCGGTGATGGACGAGGAGAAGAATAACCCAAACTACAGATAAGAAGATAGCGAAGAGGGTGGGTAGAATAAATCAAAGATTCGATGGAAAGAAATTTGATGATCAATTTGTACGTCAGATTACAAATTCGAGCTGTTATTCCTTTGTTTTGTTCAAAGGTTCAATGTTTTTTATTTATAATCGAGGAATTTACTTCTAACCTTCCTTCCCCTTTGAGAGTACCAAACGTGAGAGTAAATGGCTACCATTGTGCTCTTTATTACAACCCGATTTGGAGCCAACGACCGGATTCTCGTATCGAAATCTCTGAAATGTACTCCGCATTAAGCCTTTTTGTTTCACCTTATCCCGATGGCAATAAACTCTTTCTCCTTCGGATCTCTTATTAGCGAAGAGAATACAAAAAAGACATGAGTAGAAATAAAAGGAAAGGGTGAAGGAGAAAGAAGTGATGGTGAAGCGGATAGAAAAACTTTAATTAATCCCCAAAGGGTCGTACCAAACGGATTTCCCCGAGATTCCAGAAACACGTGTTCGCTCGCCACGCCACCTGGTGAGTGGCCGGTGGAGTTAGAGAAAAAAGACTGGAGCAACGGCGAATTAAAAAACAAAAGGGGATCGAAGAGAGCTCATCAGATGGTGGGTGCGATGGAAGACACGGGCCCTCAAACCTCCAGTCTAAGGGACTCTTGTCACGATTCCTCACGGGTCAACGAGTCACCGCTGCGAGGCGTCACCCTTAAAAGATGTCTGGCACCAAAGACGCGGCAGGAATACCTCTGGACACTGCCGTAAAATCGCCCGTGTCTGCCTTTTCACGCCTGTTACTCGAGCGTTACGCTTTGACAAGGCATACATGATTGCATTTCGTGAGAGCCTAACCAACACGTTTGATTTTGTCATTCTTGATAAAGCATTTTTTGAGATCGGTTGTGCCCTCCTTCTTCATTAAGTTTAATCATGGAAATCCACAACCTATAGTCAGCTCAAAGACTGAAAGTAAGAATGGTATTATAAAAAGGCCATGGTTGTTGTTTTACAAAGCTTAAAGTACGAGAGAAAAATGTGAAGTTAAAGAAAATGGTAATATGGGTGGTCGCGGATAGTATTCAATTAAATAAAAAAATAAAATGATTACTATGAGCGCTCAGACATATGAAACAAGACATGGGCTGCACAGAAGGAATAAATATTACATTCAAAGCTATTACATACACTCCAGAGTAGGCATAATAGGCATAATAATCGGTAAACGAACATATAAATTATTTGGGGTGAAACTGGGAGGAAGGGTTTAACTTTAGTGCGATAGAAGTCCAAAAATACATCAATGTGGAAAAATTCCTACTGATATATATTGACGAATTTCCTTGTAATAACAAAGAATATGTTTGCAGGTGGTGTAATATTGACTGGTTAGTTCTGTGCGAACCTGACTCTAGTACCTACGAAAGGGAATTTTAAACACGGAGTAATTTTCTTTAACTTAGTTATGAGTTATCCTTACACTTTAATGCATCACTTCTTATTACTTCAAATGTACAATGCAATGAAAACTATTAGAGATAATTCGAAGACATAGATTCCTTCAGAAAAACTTGATAACGATTTGAGTTACTCATACATTTCTTAAGGTTGCACTTTGCAAATATGACTTATGATAATAATTACGAATAAAAGATAGTTCTAATATTCTTCGATGTTTCTGTTGATATCAGGTTTTAATTACCGAATTACAATAAAAAACATGTAAGAGTAACCTGCAGTCGAATTTACCGTACATGGCCGCCATTTCTTTCGATAGCATCTTTCATGCACCAGGAAACGCATCCGATTTTATCAGAATTTCGTTGAAAGCAGCTCTAGTGAATGTGAACGTGCTTGTAAAAGAATCGATAGTTGCAGCGATAAGAAGTGCGAAAGCTAATTAATGGTCCCAAGTGGCGAATTTGCGGTTCGAAGCCAGTCGAAGGAATTCGAATTCAGTACCCTTTGTATCGCTCCCAATCTTCATTGCGGTAATTGAGGATCTGATAAATAAATGGAACAATTCAAGGGAATCGTCTCTCAATGACTTTTCCACGCAGGGAAGTTAAATTGTATAAGTGCGGAGGGTACATAACCCATGCTATGCGTTTTGTTGTAAAATTCAATTTTTCTATTCCATTCTCTATTCAAATTTACAGAAGGATTTAAAAATAATTAAAATGAATACTTCATTTTCAATCTCATTAACATTCAGAAGTGGCAGTAAGAGATTTTCAATGGTCTTCCACGGATTTGGAAAATTAATTAGAAGTTTATTCAAAATCATCATTCAAGCAATTTACGAAATCAATCAACGGGAATGAAAAGCCAGGAGCTAAGAATGGCAATCGCTTAAAATTTTTCAGGATCATACATTTAAAACTTTAACTCATATATCTGCATTAAA